>MTQE01000401.1:9715203-9728466 GCA_014337955.1 Aspidoscelis marmoratus | reverse complement strand
AAAAAAAAAAGCAGACCATGTATAATTTTTGCAGTGGATGTCTCAGGTAACAGGGGTGGGGTGGTGGGGGTGGTGGATGAGAGAGAAAAAATCACTTGGCTTAAAATGTTTCATGACCTAAATTCATTTAGAGTACTGTATTGAATGGGTCCTCATATAATATCTGTATCTAATCTGGCACTCCTTGGTGGCCACCTACTTCAGCTATATGGTTGTCAAGCCCTGTTCAGCCCTCATCCTACATTCAGCCTTAACCTCCATACCTAGAATTGAACCTGTAGAATATGTCTGGGATTATAGTTATATCAGCCAGAGTAGAGTGAAAGACAATTCAGTCTTTCAACTCCAAGCAGTCCCATTCCTCTGGGTTTTTCCCCCTTGGATTTGAACAGATGGGATTATTATAGTAACTAGGGGAACAACATTATTCTGTATCATCTGGTTGGTGCTAAATTAGGCTGTGTTCAGACGTAACAAAAGTGGCGCCTGGTGTTCCCTAGTTTTCCCTCGTCCTCCTTTTCTAACCTTGAATGTTCAGGAGAGGCAGGAGGGACAGGACTTGTGTGTGAATGATCCCACCTCAAAGCTGTCTCTGAGCCACATCAGAGGGGCTCTTTCTTGCTGTATCTGATCACAGCTTCTGCTTCTTTTTATATGGTGGCATCCAGATCTTTGACACGCAACAGTCTGACACCTTCACTTCCCTGGGAAAACTGCCCTAGGAAGCAAAGACAGGATGGTTCCAGGGTCTGCACTTTGGGACACTGGATCTATCCCTAACCTCGCCAGTGCTTCCCTAAGCGCTGGCGAGGTGTGAAGCCACCATTGCTGAGGTGATGGAACAACACACTGCTAAACGCGTTTGTGCTGCCTCTTCCCAGGCTCTATTTGAGCCTCTCCCGGCAGGGAGAAGTGTGAATGGAGCCGCACCTGGCAGTAGGGAGCAGAGACGCAGAGAAGTTAGAACTACTGTACATCTACACACACCAGGGGAACTCCTGCAGACATGGATCTGTGTCTGGTTAAGATGTGGCTCCACGCAATGTGCATGGACTGTTCAGGAGTACCCCCAGAGTTCTCCCTGCACACAAGTGCAAAAAAGCTCATAGAACAGAGATATGCCAAACCAGACTTAAAGTTCAATGCTCAATGAACTGGATCACCCCAACTCACCAAGCGTCTCTTCCTTACACCTCCTGGGTGCTGTACACTGTCTGCACACGTCAGCCTGTGCTGCCACTAATCTATGTTAGCCCATGGCCAGCTGCTGACCCATGCTACTATCATCTGCCACATTGTTCAGAAGTACTGTTTCTAGGCATTTGTCTTCTGGAACCAATTCGGCATATGATCACAATGCAGTGTCACCCAGATCTCTAAAATTAAGCTTCCTCCATATGTTGTTCTGCAATCTTGTGAGAGTGCTTTTATTGCTTTTAACTCTGTTTTTACAGATATATGTTTTTAACATTGCTTGATACCTCCAGGGTTAGTGCAGGATTTAAAGAAATAACAGAATGTAGGTCAGATCTGTTATGTTATTTATAATTTCAATAAAAAAAGGGGGGGGAAGAATGTAGGTCAGATTTCCCATATTATTAATGGCTATACTGAGCTATGTGCAGCTCAAGAAGAGGATTTTTCAACTGATACAGCATGCTGTTTGCTTGTTTGTTTACTTATCTAACCTGCTCTACCCCTGAAGGTCTCAGGGCAGACCACAATAAAATCATTATAAATACAGGTAAAATAGCTTGGCTAAAACAGCAGCAGGGCCTTCATGGGGAGGGGATGCTGTTCCCTAAGCCAAAGGTCTTACTAGTGATGCCTACCAAAACTCTCCCTTCTGTCTAGATTTTATGAATTCTGAGCTGCACTGGGGATAGGGGCGAAGGCAGAAAATTGCTATCTGAGATATCTTGTTGTAAATGTTGAATTTTCCATCTACATCTCACACAATCACAACATGGTCTAGTGGTGGCATAGAACTAGTTACCTTGGAAGGCTCTGCCCAGTCACTCTTGCCACACTACCACTGTCAGGACCAACTGAGAAATCAGGGCAATGTAAGCAGAATTTAAAGGGTTCTGTTCTCCTTTGTGCAAACTGATGTTCACAGTTGGCTAGTGCGTGTATAATCGACTACACTCAATGGGCTCAATTTCCATGTGGGTTTTCACAAACTCACCTCAGCCTCGTGCTCTCTCGCCTACCATTAGTTGGACCTCTTCTGCCTTCTGCAGCCATGTCCTTTTGTCAGACTTGCCCTTTGGCCCACCCACCACCAGGGCACCCAACAGTGCTATATTGCCCAGTATGCTGCCCTACGGTGCAATGAGAATGACACAGAGGCTGTGGCTGTCAGACGAGAGCAGGAAAGAAAAAATTGACTTCCCTTCTTTAAAACTTGCTAGCTGCCTCAGTTTTATGTAAACAAGATTTCCACAGTGATGAACAATTAGTTCACCAAACACATTTACCAGAGTTTGGACCATGAGTCAAAATAATTACAGAGACAGTTGTTTCTTCTCGAATGTTAGAGCAGAATGTACAACTACTGATTTATTTAAAACATTCCTGTACCAGTTCCTCACATAAAAATATGAGGTGGTTTACATTTAAATTCATGAATTAAGATTAAAAGTAATTAAAAGCAGTTTTTTTTAAAAAAAAAACACTGTTAGAAACTATTGAGGGAATGGAACAAAGGTTCATTCACACCAGGACTGCCCAGGGGAACAAATAAAATTTCAGCAGGCCCCTAAAAGATACAATACCCCAGGAACATTCAACAGGAGAGCATTTCAGAGTGCAGGCACCACCATAGAGAAGGCCCTGCTGAGAGATACTGCAAGGTGATACTCGTGACCAGCGGTAGCCACAGCAGAATCTCCCCAGATGATCTCATCAATTTCACAGGTCAATATGCAAGATATGTGTGAAAATATGGGCACTTAAAATGTAGTGTGGCATTTGGCTTGCCTATGCCAACAGCAATTTGCTTTAGGCTTCTTTCTTTTAAGAAAATATTTCATCATTTCTCTAAGGCAAGTTCTGCACAGGATGGGGGTGAATTGCTTCAAGTTTTCTACTCTGTTCCTCCGCACTAAGAATAGCACAGTGATACTCTTAATGTGGCAGCAGGCTTTCTACAAGCCGCCTCTGCCCATCTGTTGAGATCAAAGCTGGGGATAAAATCCTAGTTAAAATGATTTTTTAAAAAAAATTAAACAAAACATTACTATATTTTATCTGGTATTTAAAATTGATAATTAGATGCACAGAAGGTATAAAGTTTAGCATTACAAGTGTAGTAATATACTTTTTAGATATGCTGGAAATGTCTACACCTCCTGCTTGGGCAGAACTAATATTTGCTTTTGTTACACTTTTGTTTGATTACAAAATAGGACAGAACCTGCCCCACCTCTACAATGCATTCACATTAACTAACTATAACTATATCCTCCATATTCTCTGCAGTCATGGCTCCCCGAATAAGGCTGAACATTGCCAAACCTCTTCCAACCATAAGTGAAGCTCTTGAAGATATCTTTGAAGATGTAACAAGCAACTTAAAAGGTTCTGGAAATGCTTACATCAGTCCAAGTTCTTATTCTGGCGAAGACTACCTTCAGTCTATCTGTGAGCTGGCAAGACCCACCTTTCCAGTGCCATCAGAACATAAGGTGAAGTGCCACAATGTAGTCAAAGTGGAGAGGCAGCATGATAGTCTCAGCATCCTCAGCTTGGATGGAACCACCAGAAGGATCTCTTGGGATGAAATAACCAACACCCTTCCTAATTTTAGTCCATTAGGAGGAAAGAACCTCATGCTGGTTTGTATCCAAACTTCCCCCAGCTCTGAAGTGGATCCCTTGGAAGATCTTTATTCAGAAGGTCAGATAACTCAACCGTTACAGTGTCCTAACTGTAGGGAGAATGCTCATGTTGACTGTCCACACAAGAACTTCTATGACTCCTGCCTATGTGCAGCTCAAGAAAATGATGAAGAAAAAGACTTGGACAGTTTCCCCAGGGTCCACTCCGTAAGACCAATGCAGGAAGAAAACAGCTGTCCAGAACCGAAAACTCTGAAAAACCAAAGCAGGATCCCACTTCTCAAACATGGTCCAAACCAGAAAGAAAATGCCCCTCTTGTTACTAATGGTAAATCAGTTTGGCTACATTCAGCTGGAGAAATTCCAATGGGCACCAAGATTCTGAAATCTTCAGCAAGAGGGCAGGCACTTCCGAAGGAGAGACTGAAATCTGCTGTTTGTAATCAAAATGCCAAAGGAAATGTGAGTAACAGAAAAGGCTATGTGGGAAACTTCTATAGGGATCAAAAGGTTACAAGCCGTGACTGGATTTCAGAATACCAGAGCGCGTGGAAGGAAGCAAAGGTGAGAGCAGCTCTGCTTCCTCCCATTTCAGAATCATGAGATGCTGCTGCTTTACTGGAGGACCTCCTACCTTCCTTGGAAAGATTTCACAGGGCGAAATGGAACAGAATGCTTTGCAACCCATTATACATTGTAGACTGCAGCGTCTGAACTTCCTGGAGAACATTCCACACGTAGAGGATTAAATGAAGGGGAAGCAATAGTGACATCAACTGACATGCTGCCATTCCAGTTATCCTACCTGCATTGTATGACTTTGTGACCCATGTATATTTTCAGTTTGTGAACCAATAGGCCATTCAAATACTCACATTCAGCTCAGAAGCCTGTTCAGATGTCAGCTTTAACATTTCTTGGCAGAAGCATTTAAAATCCTGTCTGTACCCATCTTATACATGAAGACCAGCAAGAGAAGCATCTTTAGAAGTGATGCAGGAGACAGAAGCGAAATTGATTAGTTCCAAAAAGAGGAACCAGACAGGTTTCCTAGGACCATAGATCTAGGCTGTGGTAACACTTAAGGTTTAATTCAGCTTCAGTCCACTTTAAGAGTGAGAGAATACATCAACAAAGTGGCAAGCTGTTTTGTTTCAGCGTTAAATAACTCAGAAAATTACTGATCACTTTGCTGATGGGTTTTCTTGCTCTGAAGTGGACTAAAGCTGGATTAAACCTTAGGTGTGACCATGGCCCTAGTTAAAGTCAACATAAGAACATGTTAGACACACTGTTGATGAGCTTCTTAATCCTCTAGCAAAGTACTTCTCCTAGAACAGTGTTTCCAAAACTTCGTGTGCAACCTTCAGAACATTTGCTACACGCTCATTTTAAAAAAAACACATTACATTCATTTGAAATGTAGAATGTTCATTAATGTTCTACCCAATATAATCTCATTTACTGCTAGTGGTCCATGGCAACACTTCCTTAGGGCATAAAACAGAACAAAATGTAATTTTGCTCTGCAAATATTATTTTAATATATTTAAAATGGTTTTGGAGTAGTTCCTTTTAAGCTTTGACAGTCTATGAAGAGGCCTTTGAGAAGTTATTGGATTCCAAACATTATCAGCCTGTTGTGAGGGATGATGAGAAATGTAGTCGGAAATTTGGAGGACCCAACACAGAGTATCCTGGGTCTAAGAAACAAGTGAGGTCTGTCAGTTTTTTGAGTGACTCAATTATAGTAGCTGATGCCAAGGCCCATTTTTCAAGCGCTATTTTCCATGGCATAAATTCATACTGACTAAAACAATTAAGAATGTCTGAGAACCTATTTGCACTAAATATGCTGGGGAACTCCAGGGATACTCCCACATGTTACATCCGCACCCCCCAAGTATACAGCAGTACAGCAGTTTTTACTGCTCGATAAGTATACTAAAGGCCAGGCTGGAACAGCCTGGAATGCTCCATTTTGCACGTCTTCTAGGTGGAAGAGGTTCAAATGAAGTGCATGACTGGGCAGTAACCAATTGTCACAGCACCAGCGCTGTGCATGCGCGTTGGTGCCACTGTGGCACCACAAACAGCTCCTTAATGGAGGTGATTCATGCTTAGATGACATTTAGTTCAGCACTGGGCAAGTTTGGAATGGTTTGGTCATTCCAAAGCACAGACGTCCAAACCATTCCACAACTTCACCTTCCTGGGTCATTTTCACAGGGAAGGTGACGTGCAAAAAGGCCTTGAGTTTCTTTTTTCAGTTTTGTTTTGTTTTTAAACAAACAAGATTACAAACTATACTTCAAATGAAAAAGTATTGATTAATCCTAGGACCATTTCATACAAAAAACCAGAAATTCAAAAAGGCAATTTAAGATATATTAGATCAATATGTACAAAAATAAGAAGTAAATCTGTACAAAAATACTATGACCAATTAAGTATATGGGTAAGGCTACCTGAAATAAATCACAGTAGATAAAAAATTCCTAGCCCCCTGGCAGGCCAGATTACACATTTGCTTTACAATTTATTTATTTTTTCAGCAAACAAACACTTCCTGCACTTTCAACCTTTATAGTAACCTGCCTGGCAGTGTGGATTTTCGCAAAACCTGCTGTATTACTTTGTGCATCAGCATTAATAGTATATATTTATATATTGTGTAGAGTTACATGCTGTAACAATGGCTATTGCATCAATATGTGCTTTGCATGTTATCATATTAGCAAGTGTGCTGCATGTAGGTTTTTACACTGAACAGGTTTGTGCATTCAGCATCAGCATAAGAACGAACCAAAGCAGGCTTGGTTTCTAAGAACTAACAGCTTGCAAGCCCAGTGTTCAATAAAGTTAGGGGGCATTGGGCACCGATGAAGTTTACAGGTAAGGTTCACCTGCTTCCATCCCCGGCCTCAGTCCCCCTTGCTTCCTCCCCCAGCCTGTTTCACAGCCAGGAAGATGCAGGGCTGTCACCACACAGCTTCCTCACCCCCAACTGCAAAGCAAGCTGGGAGATAAAGCAAGAGAAGTGAGGAGAGTGACAGCAGCAGGTGAGATGTTGGTCCTTACACGCCCAGAGCTCTTGGGCAGCCTTCCTGCATATCCTTAAGTATTATTTTGAGAATGTCCCACCTTTTAAATTGTGTCCATGTACTCTAGATTCAGGAATAACTTGGGCAACGTATGCAAGCCAAATGCAACATGTCACCTTGATTTGTTGCTGTCTAACTCTGAGATATAAATCAGAAACTGTAAACAGTGAGAAATGGAACTACAAGTACAAATTCAGAAGCATGGACCTTTTGAACTTGCTGCAATAGTGTGGTCCAATTTAGATTTCTCATCTAGCTGTAGGCATAGAACAAACCTGAGGAGAAAATGCTTAGGATAATCATGACCACAGTGACTGTCATCTGTAACATTGGCAAGTGCTTTTCTGATAGTAAGTTCCTTAAGTAGCTTGGTCCAATTTCTAATGTTTATGTTTATAGCAGACCATCTGTATCAGCTTTCAGTGAATAAGTGGGCATGAATGGTACACTGTATATTTTTGTCAGTATCCAAATGACCATGTGCTTCCACTTTTATTTACAATGGATTTTGTAATACATCCAAGGCTTCTTTTTCAAATGTCAAACCCAACAAACCCAGCATGTTGTAACCTCACTACTGTCTACTGTACCTTTGAGAATCTTGTAAGAAAAGATATCCCATCAAATGTAACCAGAGACATGCAAAGGGCAAGGGATAACCTTCATATTGTAAAGGCTTCTGGTTCCCACTTAGTGGGAGCAAAAGGTGACACCCACTTTGCAGAGTAAAGTACGAAGAGGGCAGTCCCTTGGCACTGGCAGGCCAGGTGTACATTGACCTGCAGAATACAGGATGGTTTCAGTGGCAGGTTAAAGAAACAGTAAGATATCTGCATGTTTCCCTGGAGAACTTAACTTTGGTTTCATGAAGTTAAATGGGAATTCACATAGAAATATTTCCTGCTGTGATGGTGTGCTGAGGCAGCTTCCATTTTCTGAAAAATGAAGCACAACCGCTCTTATCACTCTAGAGGGTCCAAATGTAACTGCAGTTTTAAAAGCAGCCTCTAATATCAAAAGGTTTTATGTTCCTACATTTAATTATCATGTTTAAAAATAACTGGATGAAATGTACTTTCAAGGTTTTTTAGAATCGGGATCTGAAAGGCTTGAAAAGGTGCTGATAAACATGTTTCTATTTTGGGGGGAAGCCAACAACTATCAAAAACAGAATCTCTGGCACAAATGAGAAATTCAGAGACTACCTCTAAAAACATTTCATGAGGCTATAGTGATAGTTAAGGAGGATTTTCCCCTTATATATTGATACCATGTCATTATGCCAACAAATGTAAAATCAATTGCCACTATGTATTTGCTGTGGCTGAAACCTTAAGCATGCTATTTGGAAATAGGTATGATTCTCAGTGGGGTGTTGCTTGCACAGAGAAAGAGGACACAGAAACCAAACAATTAAATGCTTTTATGAATTAGGGCTGGAACTTAAATCTCCTGTTAAGTAGATCAAATGATAGTCCCAGAGGATCTTTAAGATCACTGAACTCTTCACAAAGAAAAGGTTGAGTTGTCAGGAGTGGCTAGAACACTGTCATACAGAGGCATTGAAGCAGGACATTTTATTAGCAAGTTCCTATGCCCCTCCCATCCACCAAAACACAGAATTCCTGTTTATTAGAATAATTGGATATTAGTGCTATAAAGAAGCTTGGATCTGCTTAATGCAGGATCTTTAATGCAGAATAAAATGCTGCAAATACAAAATGGCAGGTACTTGGTTTGCTGTTTGTGGAAAAGATCTTGATATGGCCAGCAGATCAATGTGGCCAATAAATAAATAAATAGGAAGGAAGGAAGGAAGGAAGGAAGAAAGGAAGTCTCATCTTCTAGTAGAGTGCCATACTCTTATCCGTACTCATCCATGAAGCCAGCTGGGTGACCTTGGGTTAGCCACAGCTCTCTTTCTGAGCTCCCACAGCCCCACCTGCCTCACAAGGTGTCTGTTGTGGAGGAAGAACAGGAAGCTTTGTAGCCACTTTGAGTCCCCACAAAGGGTGAGAAGAAGTGGGGTATAAAAGCCAACTCTCTTTTTTCTGATTGGGAAATAATAGCCCATCAGAACAAAAGCATATGTTGGTTGAGCATTAGAAAAACATTTTAAGAGAAATCAGCAGTGAAACTGATGATGAGTCAAAGGAATGACAGCATCTTCATCACTGTTACATTCAAGGAAAATTTATCAGCCATCTGCTGGCAATGCTTTGCATTTGTTTCCTGTATGAAGCAGTGAGTTGAATTCAATGGCCCTTGCAACATTTTGGTTTTTAGACCCTTCGCCATCCTGACTGCCCCCCTCTGAACACACACTCTTTGGACAATGTCCTTTGGAAAACATGTCCTATCTGGTATGGGACAGAGGAATCATATGTTGCTGGACAAGAATTATGCCATGTTGGAATTTGCAGAAATGAAGCACGTAGAGAGAGGTCTGGGACTGTTAGATGCTTCAAACAACAAGCCTGGCCCAGGTACATGGCAACCAGGTGCAAATTAGGAGTGAGTGCCATGCAAATTGTTCATGGAAGCTGCAGGAATGCATCATGCTTGTGCACACCAAATCACCCAGAAATTATGGCTGGGGCTGCATCCTGTAGACAATTAAAAGATCTAGTTATCAGGGAAGTTTGGTCGGGGGGGGGGGCAGGGGAATACGAAAAGCCTCAGGAGCCCAATTTCACTTCCTGGGGTAACACCAAATGTGAAGGAGCTCCTGTGCAATTATGTAAATATGTATTTTGACCCCTGGGGGAAACTTTGCTGTCTGCCCATGGATGGCAAAGGTCAAAGTACTCCAAATGCTAGGACACATGATCCCTCCCTCCATGCATCCGCAGACCTATCTGAAGTGTGGACATGTAGTCCAGGCACTGCCATCTTGCCTCCCAATGTTGGCACCCTAACCACCACAACAATGCCACCGTTGCCAGCACTCACGTGATGCACTAGCACACTTGCATGGCGCATCACATACCCTTCCGTGCAGCACAGAGGTGCGGAACTGGAAAGACTCACCAGCAGGCCAGTAAGTAAAAATTGTGCTCCATGTGTAGTTTTGCTTTCAGTGCACTCTTGCATGGAAGGGACCATTTCTGAGTTGGAAACAGCCCCTTCCCTTCCGGTGTAGATGCTTCATCTGGGAACATACTGGAAGCAAACTGCAGAACGGCCCCAGGTTTTGGATATCCCCTCAGTTTTAAAAATGATTTTTTTTCAAACACACCACTGAACATATAAAACTGCCTCAGGTGTTATTTAGATTCTTTCTTTGATCTTTTCACTTCTTGATCATCTGTAGTATTCCTGAAAAATATTGCTGTAGCTCTACTGAGTAGTGAAAAAACTGTTTTGATTTTTAATTCTCTGTTAATAGCTTTCTGAAAGACCTTCTGTACTGAAAAACCTTTTTTGGCTTTCTTATACTATCATCTCAGGCATTTCTTAAATGTCTGTGTCTAGTTTGCTCCTCTATGGATGCGTTCCCATGGGCATTTAAATCTGAATTGAATCTGAACTCAGTATCCAAAGTCCCCATTTACTACCAAATTCGAATTTGGTATACAGTGTCCCCATTCAATTTCTTATTCTTGGATTTTATGAGGACTATCCGGCAGAAATCTGAAGAAAAAAGTACTGATGAAAACAGGACTCCCCCTCCTTTATGAGCCAAGTCCGCTCCCCCCCCAAATGGGGACACTACCAAGCTATTTGGTGTGGAGGTCTAGCCTTCTGGCCAATGCCAGCCAGCTGTGGGTGGGATTTCACAGATGCAAACGTCCCCCTCCCCTTGCTATGCCCACAATGCTAGAGCCCCAGCTGAAAAAGGCAAAAAGGGAGGAGAGCTCTCAGTTGAAGATTTGTCTTTAAAACTTTTTGTCAGACACATTGGAACTTTTCTGATGATTGTTTTCAGAAAGATACATTTTATAAGCAAAAAGGCTTTGAAGCAAAAAGCAGCTCACCTCCGATTGTGCTGTGTTTGCTCCTTTGCTGATCTGCTTGAGCACACAGTTCCCAATAACATCAAAAGGGAGGGTGTGAAAAGGAAAAAGTAAAACTGGCTGCTTTGAATGTGAGGCAGGGTTTAGAATTTTTTTTAAAAAAGTGCCAGCTTTTAACTTAAGCTCTCCGGCTTCAGCTGAAGAAGTGAGCGAAGGGGAAAGTTTGGCTGGTTTGAACAGAGGCAGGGTTTGCCCTGGATGAGGGGGTGGGGTAGAGAATGGCTATATTTGGATTTTCTCTTGAGAGTGGGAAGGACTATATTTGGATTAATCTTAATTCACTCTATTCAGATTAAAAATAGTCCAAACCAGACTAAAGTGGGTCTAAAAAAGCTAACTGGGAATGCACTCTATATAGACTTTCTTGTCTAAGGCTCTATCTAATCTTTGGAAATGTACTCAAGTTAAAAAAATTCCTCTAACACCCATCTGCTGTGAATTATTATAATTGCATTTCTGTTTTTGTCACAAGTGGAGAGAAGATTTGAGACAAAACACTGGTCTCTGAAAAGTAAGAATGTTTCTGCAGATCTGGTTTGTCAGTAATTTACATCCAGCCACATAAGAATATAAGGTAAACTGCTCTCAGCAAGGGCAGAATTTCATGTGTGCCTTAAGACTATGTAAGTCTCAAGTCCTTGGCTTTAACTCACTGGTTGCATCTCTGTTATATAGAAGAGATCCCTTTCCTGGCCTACAAGAGCAACTGGTCACCATTTCTTCTTCCATCAAAGTGCCTGTGCCCCCAGGGTGCTGGAAATACACCTAAAGGATACTGTGCAAGGAGCAAATCTCAAGTCACTTACCTTGGAACCTGACACACCCCATTGCCTCATGGCAGCTCAATGATACAAGCTGGGGGAATCTAACAAGCTGCTGTGCATGCACACATCAGCCAAGGTTACTCTTTGTGTGCAGGCTCAGACTTTTTGGGCCTAGCTGAATACAGCAAGGCTAGGCAAGGGCACAAAGATGGAAGCACCTCCTTTTCGTGTGACTTCTGCCACATCTGTGGACACAGCTGGCTTTAGCATTGATGACAGGCAGTGCAAAAATACTTTGGTGCCCCTTGGGAGCTTATCTACAAGAAATTAAAAATATAAATAGTACATAAAGGGTCACCCAAACATCAGATAAGGGTTTTTACCAGGCTGCAGAACTGAAGCAAACAGATCCCAGACAAGATGCCCCCAACACGTCCTGGTGGTTCACAGGCTGAAATGCTGAAATGTACTGATGCCGCCTTCTCCCAAGAAGAACCACATGGCTTTTCCATTGCAACGCTGAAAACACTCATCAGCCAAGCAAAACAAAGTTTTCTTATAAAGAACTATTTCTAGGCCCTTTATACACTGGTGAGTAGGAATGTGCTTGAATATTCGCAGGCATTCAGAATCCAATCGAATGTGCTGAATTTTGACATTCAAACTCAAATAGAATGTCTGGAATTTGAATGTAAACATTCATTAAATTCTGTGTAGAACCAGCCTTCCTTTCTGTGTGCATTTGCTATCACAGCATTATTTCTTTAATGTCCTATGTGTAGCCTCCCAATAATTAAGGTTCTCTGGACAGCTTAATTTTCTTAGTACATTCTGAGGACAGGTATATCAGCAGCTACTAGAATGGAAGCCCAAGTGCTGCCTCCAGGATGGAGACAGTCAGGATGCCTGAAAGGACCATTTTCAGGAAGTTGAGACTGAGAGTGGGTGACAGTTTTGCCTTTTGTCTTCTGCTTGTGATGCCCCAAAACAATTTGTGGGCCACTGTGTGAGATGGAACAGTCCACAGTCCAATCTAGCATGGTTCCTCTTATGTTCTTTTATGTATGGTTGTGTTGAAGTCAATGACACAAACTCATCTTTGCTACCCCTGTAAGGAGGCACTTCTGTGTGGAGGGGAGGTTTAATATAATTTATTAAGGGAAATAAGCTTCTCTTACATGGCTTGTGTTACATTCAACTCCAAATGGAGAGATAAATACAACTCTGGGAAGTATGAAGATTTTTGAATGAAAATTCTTCATCTCCTAATCAACATGGGTACTTAAACAGGTAATAAATTGTGACAAAAATGTAGAAGACAGCTCTTCATCAATTCTCTCCTTCCCCCATTTCCTTGTTACCAGAGATTTCAGCTCTATCACAAACCATTTGAAGATATAGCCTGCCTTCAAATTACAGCTAAATATTTTGAAATATGGTGCTATTTCAGAAGAATGAAAGGGCTTACCCGGGGTCAATTTGCACTTTGCTCTCATAGGGTGTTTTTCCACTGTCACTAAAAGTACCCATTAAGTAC
>MTQE01000401.1:9699475-9715044 GCA_014337955.1 Aspidoscelis marmoratus | reverse complement strand
GGGTACTTAATGGGTACTTTTAGTGACAGTGGAAAAACACCCATAGTTTACAATAGGTTAATATCAGAACAGGTGCCTCTGCACTTACAGGAGGCGTTTACAGCCTAGAAACACCCCCTGCTTGCCCAGATGTTGACCTATTGCAAACTAGAGGCAATGCACAAAATTGTGCACCACACACAAACTCTTAGCAGATGCATACCTGATGCATCCAGCAGCATTCGCACCATTTCCAGTGCAAGGGGTCATTTGAGATGCCACGCAAGTGCACTGGCACCTCAGATGACCACAAACATGACTGCGTATGCACAGAGGGTAATTGTCGCCATGATGCTGCCGCTCCACAATCAAAATGGTGACACCCTGCCAGGGATCAGACACGCACCTGGGGGTTAGTCTAACTTGTCCTAGCATTCCGAAGTGTGAATGTTAGTCTGTTCTGAATCTTTCCCTTCCAATGGCCAAGAAGCTAAGTGCAAAAACGCCCTTAGTCTGGACTCATAGTCCCACAGTACCATCAGTGCAATTGCCTTGATGTTAACCTATTGTAAACTACAGGATGGCTGTAACATAATGGAGGCTCTGTATTGTTGCAAATATGCATATTTTGTGTATTATTGTAAGAGTATTTGCAGAAATTTTGGAGTGGCATAATATAAAATATTTTTGTTTTTTTGGTTTTTTAAAAAAATTACTAAAAACAAATAAAACCACAGATTGTATGGAAACCACCCATTTAATAGTGGTAAAGAAGTACAGTATGAACAGCTATCTGGCAGTTTAAACAAAACTTGTTTTCCCTTCAAGAATGTTCTCCAAATTCAATTGAGATGGATTCTGTGTACTATATATCATAAATTATGCTGGTTTCAAACTCTTGGGAAATGTATAGGCCTATAACAAAACATGGTTTCATTTGCACTTACCTGCTAGTAACACTAATGCCAATCATTTAAATAAATAAATGTCATCTATTTATGATCTTCCTGCAAATGGGCTTTAGCGGGGCTTGAACATTTCATAGTTCTTAAATGATTTGTCTTCCTGCATGGTTTTTAGCATTTATCCAGCATAGATATTGCATGTGCCATCTGGTGGTCATTCATCATATGGCAATTTATATGCAATTTATGTATACAGTGGTACCTCGACATACAAGTGCCCTGACATACAAGTGTTTTGAGATACAAGCCGCCGAGCGAGTGATATTTTGCTTTGAGATGAGAGCAAGATTTGAGATATGAGTATATAAATACAGTACAGTACATAACAAAAACAACTGAGGTGGTGTTTTGGGAGCTGGAATGGATTAATGGGAAAATTGCTTTGAGATACGAGCGATTTGACATAAGAGCAAGGTTACGGAATGAATTAAACTCGTATGTCAAGGTACCACTGTATTACAAAGGGAAAATAATGATGCCCTTGAGTAGAGCTGAAATGCTGGTGCCTCCATGGACACATCCATGCAGTTTTCTGGTAATAATAATGAAGCCATTTGCAGTCTCCTCCTTCAAAGGAAATGCTAAGGACCAAACCTTCTACGTGCAAAGAAAAATGCTTTAGCCCTGAGGTATTTTCTCAAATTCTAAAGGCAGAAGGCCTGCTAAAAAGAAGTTTTACAAAAAGCATTGTGACTCCATTTCTCCAGATAACTCCTGAAGCAACTTTCTGACATCTGAAATCTGTAGCACTTAAAACAGAGCTTCTGCCTGTCAAAAGCCATTATGAACAGGTATAGAAAACGAAAGCTGCACCATATGACTATCATTGGCCAGCATGTACTTCGAATACAATGATTAATGTAAAATGCTTTGACTGGTGGCTTTTCATACGCCATCTCCAAAGAATGTTCTTCTTGTACTGGGTACTAGGGAAAGCTAACCCTGCCTCTCTAGAATTTCTCATTAATCAAGGCACACAGAAGAATTAATTTCAAGACAGGATACAGACCCACTGCTCTTTCCTTAAATCATACATTTATTGTGGTCCTGTCTATAAAATGTTGTGGTGTTCACAGAAGGATAGCAAATATGATGCCCTAGCCATACCATCACCTATAGGTCCTGACATCCCATGTCTACTGGCTGTGTTAGCTTGGTTTATCTACACTGAGCATTACTAACATTCTCCTGGGTAGTGCTGTGTGCATGTCTTGGTGCCATGGCTAAGTTCTTTATTCAGTAATTTCTAGAATTTTAAGCTAACATGTGGAAAAAATGAACAAACTGAGTATCTCACATGTCTAAGGATTTTAGAAATTGTACAACTACCAAACTCCTTTTGCACTTTGCTTCCATGGGAAAATCTTATGAAACACTTTTATGGAGGCAAACAGTTAAAAAAGCATATTCACCCCTTTCCTGACTGTTGGTTAGATGGCTAATATTCTCACTATGAAAACAGAATCTAAAGAAATAGGAATAATTTACTGAAGGCACTTATGGCCCAAACATAACAGTGCACCAGTCTCCTATACATAAACAAAATTGGAATGTGACATTAGATTCATTGTATTCATTTCTAATTGGCCCATCTTATCAATTCTATCATTTTTAAGGCTGCGGTCTTGCCTATGGTGAATCATGTAACTTCCAACAAGATTTTTCTGAAATCTGAGAAAGTACTTTTATTTCCTCTATATGGCAGAAAACCAAGAGTAAAACCAAGTGGCATTTCTTTTATACATACACGTTTCCCAGCTGAAGGAATATTTCTAACTCCCTTAAAATTTTATGTCGGAAACAATATATAAGCTCCACAAATCTTCATTAGGTTGAGGTGCAATATGAAAATTAGACTTCAAAAAAGATTTGAAACAGATATTGAATTTATTGGTCAGCTATGAGTAGGAAAATACATTGGTAAAGAAAAAAAAGACAACCCTGTATATAAATATAATACTAGCTAGTTAAAATTTGACCAAGAAAGTTCAACTGAAGAGAACAGTAAAAGCCCTTGTTTACCATCAGACCATAATCAATTTCCCATTATCTTATTGAAGAGCTGCCTAGAGACAAATGCAACATTCTTTGAGCTTAGTGCAGATGATGTGCTGGTTTGTTTTTGTTTTTGTTACACATATGGTAAACAAGAGTTAGTCCAGTGCATTACACATTATACAGAAGTACTGTGAAGACTAGGTATTCTAATTTTAGACACTACTTAAACATACCAAGATACCTACAATTTAAAAAAGCTTAGACAACCAAAAGAAAAGTATAGCAGAAGTTAACATATACTAAAATACTGTGTTAGGCTGCATGGGGAAAAAGACTTGCTACATAAGCAGTAAATCTGACTCAGAAAATTTGCAGTGCGAATATTTCAGTTGAAAATGATAGTGCAATTATTTTGTCTTTGAGATTTGTCCCATGGATAAAGTGAGAATTTTGAAATCTGATTCTATAAATTACACATTTAAACCACAGCAGAATTCATTCATAAGTCTGTATCAGAAGTTTCAACAATGGGTAGGTTTATATCCTGATTAACAACTTTCTGGTTGAGACCTGAATGCTCTGAGCTCACAAATAAAAAAGGACAAAATAATTACACATGTTTCTCAAGGATTTTTCTCTGTGACTACCTAAATATTTTGGAATCCATAGAACTGTATGTTTCCTGCTGAATTCCCATCATAGAATGCATGAAAATCATTAACCAGTAGTATGCAAGTTGTATCTTAGATATTTAATTGTAATAAAACTGAAGATGGAGAGATGGATCCTCATGCCCAGTCATGTTCTATGCTTTTTTAAAAAAATGAGATTACACTAATAAGAAACACTGAACATTTATTATGGTAACATCCAAAGCCACCTTAAGTAGATAAAGTGTTAGGATTACTAAAATCAGCATTTTGTGAATACAGGTAATTTATTGCATTCATTTATGAAATGTATGAATTTGATGCAGAAACTCTTAAAACGTATTACTCTTCTTATATTGACTGCCTGACATGTTGATGCAAGTTCGATCTTTTGCAATGACAAGGAATATTTTCCTCAGTTTGTGTTTCAATACAGTGATGCAGGAGCTGACCACAGGCTGCCTGGAATTAAATTTCACTTTTTCTGAGCTCTCATATGTCAATAATCTTATTGTCCCAGATATGGAGAAGCATTTTAATTGCCTAGAGATTGTTCTTGCCAGGATATTCAGCAGAGTCCTCAAGCACATCAGTGGGCTAATCTATTAATGTGCTATCATAAATCCATATAGATACATATATATTTAAGACTGAACAAATGAAGGTGAAAATGTTATGTGTAAAGCTTAAACCTTTAGGATTTACCAAGTGCACTCAAGCTCCATCTTAAAAAGGAAAAAAATTAACCCCTTCAAAGAAATATAAAAATGAATAAGTGCTTCCTTTCCATAAAGCTTTCTGGACTTTCTGGTAAATAATCCAGAGAATCAGGAAACAAAATAGGTTGCTGAGGATGACATGCTAAATTGGCTCCATTGCCCTGAAAATTGTCATGATGCACATTACCAACACATTGTTAAGGAAACATGAGCAGAACACATTTTATTCACACTTTTACAAAATAACCCCCAAAACCAAAAAACAAGAACAGAAAAAAGCAACACTACTAATTGAATCTATTACATCAATTATTACCAGCATTCCGATGTACTGATTATAAACTGGACATGTTTGGTGTCTGCACAGTAACAAAAAAGTAACAAAAGAAAAATCAGGTCCCAGACAAGGATTCAAGATCTGAATTCTTCCTAATGAAAATTTAAAAACATTTGCTTGCTAAACATGAATTCATTGCAGTTTTATTGTTCTCTTTAAAACAAAACTGAAAGCACCTCTCAGTACTGACAATTTCCTTTCTATAAAATTTTCAATCATTATTAATATGACCCATTTTGTTTTATTTTTTAAAAAAACTCATTATAGGTTTTTTTTGTTTCCAAAGTGAGCTTTTGTTTCTCTGCCTGCAGTTGAAACAAAAGGAGTTTGACCAAGTTCTTTCTAAATATGAAACAGATTATTGAAGCGATGTTTGCAAAGGATTAGCTACAATTTCCCTTTTGCAATAGATTATATATTTGGCTTTCAAACACTAATGGCACTATGAAGGGTACACTACGACCTTAGTTTGTTGACACTTTATAGAATAGAATAGGACTTGGTCACTTTAATGCTCGATCTGAAGTGTTGTCTAGGGAACCTGTACTAAAAAAGCATCTCTAGTTAGTTACACTGCTTCATAAAACAGAATGCGGTATATTTTTATCTTCAAGGAATGATGACTGAGGAATGACTAAGGAGTATGCTCAAACTGAAAAGGAGTTCACATGATAGTACTGAGTGAAAAGGGAAACAAACACGACAGTGTGCCATGACACTGAAAGAAGCAGTGCTTGGGTATCAGAAGCTTAGAATTTGTGTACCCACAAATCTGAAACATGTTCAATAAGTGATATTCAACACTTCACAAAGGAAAAAAAATAGATGCCACAGCTTATACAAAAGTATCTTCATAAAATTTTCACAAAATGTTAACGTCATTTAAAAAAATAAAAGACGATGCACAGGTTCTCTCTGCATGCACAGGCAGTGCTAACTGAGAACAAATGAAGCAGGCACAATGGAGATAGGAAACAGGTGATGTAACGAAGAAACTGAAAAGCTGTATACAAGCGCTTGCAGTTCCAGGACAGAAATGTTAGGATGTACAGTATATATTGATAAGGGCTACCAATCCACAAGACCTAATAACTGCTTAGCTTATCTGGTTTGAGAACACATTCATGCATTTGTTCCAAGTGGGAAAAAGAAAGAAAGAAATGCACCTATGTTACCTAGCTTGAAAAAAATCTGCTATGATTTTATCAAATTTAGATTTAATAGCGATGTTCTCAATTTTTTTAAAAATGAAGTAGTATGTAAGGGCTGGAAACCCTAACAGTGCAAATAATTAGCAGAGAAAGCCTGATGCATCATCTTTTACAAGCTGGCCTTTATAACACATGAAACAGATAAAAATTTAGCCTTAGTTTACAATACAATCATTTTCCAAATCTGATTTTTCTTAAAGTACAAAATCTCATAAATCAGGTTTCTGTTGTTCATATACAATCAATAAAGGCTAAATTCAAATTCTATATTTTACAAACAAACAAGTCTGAAAAAGAAGGGAGTGAAGTATGGAAGAATGGTCTTTTGATGTTTTACTACTGGCCTCAAAAAAGTAGTGCTACAGGTATCTGTGCAAAGAGAATTTATTATAGCAATTCCCTATTTTCAAGGCATGAAATAGAACAAACAGATTATTTCTTACAAATCTAAGAAAGGTGCCAATGCACCAATCCCTGTCTAACAGTATATAAAGCATATTGGGCTCAGAATTGTGTGTCTGATAGCACCTGGCTTTCACTATTTATCAAATAATTAGGTTTAAAATCATTATAAGAAAGATCCCTGTTGGCCATACCTCACTCCTCTATATTCAGATTTTACAATTTTACAGATCAGATTGAGGTTGCCCTCTAAAATATATTTGACTACCTCCTGCTAGGCAGATGGATTCCATTTACTGGGGGCAGAAAAGGCAGCACCAGCTCCAGTTGTGCAAAAAGTGAGAAGTGGTCAGAAGGAATGAGAGGGTGTGGACATCCACTTATATTGTTCTCTATTAGCCAGTGATGATCTAAAGGTCCCAGGACACCAAGAATATTCAGCTGAGGTTTAGAGTAGAAGATGTAGTCAATAATACCCTAAAAAGGAGAAGAGAAAATTGTGAGGAATTTCACCTAAAATACTAAGCAATTCTTGCCAGCAGACTATCAACATTTTGAGGATTAAATTCAGGGCACCTAAAATGGTACAGATTTACCCAGTGAATTTGGCTGGATTCACACCCCATTACACTTGTGGAAATCATCCAGAGTATAAGTAGTAGGAGATTCTCAAACACTGCTATGGAGCTCTAAGTTTAGCACAGAAATGACAAAATTCCTCTTCTAACTGATCATACTTCAACTGCTTTGTTGTTCATTTACTGCAGATACATATTACCTTCTAGACTTATTTAACCACTATTTTAGCATCACAAAGTGAACCCTCAACAAACATCTGTAAGATTTCCGAGCATCATCTACACAACTGCGCCATAAAAACTTGTTTAAAAAATTGTAGGATACTGTGAATGTGCTTCAACTGATAGATACCCACCTTGAAATCAAATGTGTAATTTGTGTAAGGCATTAGGCCATTCTCATAGGCACTCTTCAATTTGAAACCATGAGTAATTCTTCCATTGGTAGTTCCATTTTTCCCGTTACAACTGAAGTTAGTGAGACTTTCATTATATCTCAGTTCCTTAAAATCTTTATGATTTGTTTCTACTCCACCAGTGCTCAAATATTCAACAACACCTATAATAAACAGGAAAAAAAAAATAAGTTGCCTATCTTACCCTTCAACACAATTAATCCAAAGAGAAGACACAGTTAATTTTTTTAATCCTACCCCTCACCTCAAAACCATACGTAATAATAAAAATGCTTCTTGGTCCACAAGACTAATTATGCATTCTTAAGTTTATTTAATACATTCATGGAAAAAGGTGTATCAAAGTCTACTAGAATGGATGCCTAGGTACTGTCTCCAGATTGATGATATAGGCCGGATGTCTCTAAAGGCTATCTGCAGGGCATCAAGAGCAGGTGAAGCCCAGAAGCAATTGGTGGACATGTGTATCCAACAGGATGCTGGACTAAATAGGCTGTGGCCTGATCCAGCAAGGCTGCTTTTATGTCCTATTTTTCAATGTTTGTACAACTTCCACCTGTGGAACAAAGATATTACTAAGCAGGTTCTAGGCATTAAGCTGGTTCTCATGAAGCAAAAGAGAAGCCAAGCCACCTAGAATCAATTAACCTTAGCCCGGGAATGCCTCATTCTAATCAATTTCATGGCTTGCAAGCAATGTTATTTCCTAATGTTCACCAGCAAAAATACGGAGGAAAAAACAGTCAAAGCCCCACTTTTTTCTATGATGGGGGGATAGAAATGAATTTAATGGTAGCTGGTGACCAAAGCATGAGAAAAGTATGGCCTGAAATCCAGAGCAAAAGATAGATCTCTGGAATCAGTCGTTTTAGAGACATTTATCAATTTTTCCAAAAATAGTTGTAATTAATTTTTCATTTTGCCCAAGGTCCGTTCATGGAGGAGATAAGAATAAGTATTTATACCAGCTACCCTTGAGTAAACAAATCTTTTTTAGCCATATTAGTACTGCATCTGAAATAATCTATTAAAGACAAAGCTGCTGTACTGGTTTATGTTCCACACTTACTGTATTTTCCGGCGTATAAGGCGACTGGGTGTGTAAGACGACCCCCAATTTTTCTACTTAAAATGGAGATTTTGCAAAACTGGGGTGCGCAGCCTAAACCGAGCCTCGGACTTGGGGAGAGATGTCAGCCTTACCTGCTAATCCCAAGAATGTGGCTTGTAGCTTTCCTTCTGGCGCTGATGGGAAGGAAAAACCTTGCTCTGATAAAGATCTGTGGCTGCAATGCAGCTTTGGAGTCTGCCTCTCTAGCGTGATTTTGTCTATGACCCTGTAGGGGAGGGGGTGTTCCACCGAGCAAAATATGAAGAATCCTGCCATCATTTTCTCTTCAAAAGCCTCTCTGCTTTCAACCCCTCCCCTACTGGGTCATAGAGTAATCACGCTAGAGGGGCAGACTCTTCTAAAGCAGAGAAGAGAAAATGAGAGCAGGATTCTTCATATTTCGCTCGTGGAACACCCATTTAGCAAGGTTTTTTCCTCGTGTCAGCGCCAGAAGGAAAGCTACAAGCCACATTATTGGGATTAGCAGGTAAGGCTGCTGTCTCTCCCCAAGTCCGAGGCTCGGTTTAGGCTGCGCACCCCAGTTTTGTGCTGGTATCTGTGGCCAGCAGGACCCGGGTGAGATTATTTCCGGTGTATAAGACAACTCCCGACTTCTCAGAAGATTTTTTGGGGTTTAAAAGTCGTCTTATACACTGGAAAATACGGTATTTCTAGCCTATCAGGAATGAGCGGCAAACTAGTGCACAGTGCTAAATAACTCCTGTTCAATTTTAAAGTGCGTGGAACTGGGAGCAATAGATCGTATGTATTAAATTAGCACAGTGTATAAACCAGCACTTGGAATCTGATGTCTGTAAACCTTCCATCAATTCACCTATACCCTAATTTAGGATTCAGAGGAGTCCATTACTTAAAAAGTTTAGAGAGTGAACAGATTTTTTTTTCCACATTAAAGTTAAATGTTATGGTAAAATTGAATGGAAGCTTCCAGCCCCACAAGTTTCTGAAAGCCGTAACAAGCTTTAAGCATTTCATTAGTTCTACTTGCCCGCTATTACAAGATCCAACCGAAGTCTTTTTACCACTTTAACATTAATTCCTTATTTACTTTATTCCTGTATTTTCATTATGATATTCTTTTATCTTCAAGCACATCTTAGATCATGCAGTACATAACTAATTCAATGTCTGTTTTTGCAGTAGTAATGGTTAAGTAGCTAAAGCTGTAATTACCTGAATCTGGCAAAGAATTCAGATCTGCACATAGGACCAATGGAATTGTTGCATGTTCTCCTGAAGTGCCAGGTTTGAGATTCCGAGACGCTTTGTCAATTATATTCTTGACTTCAGAAAGGAACATCATGGTCTGAACCAGCTTGACATCAGAATATTCAGGATCCCAATGCATGTGTGCATTCGCCACAAGGACTAGTTGTTTGTCCATTCCAGGATGTGGCTTGCCAGCTAAAATGGAAAATTAAAGAAAATCTCACATGACAGAAATATTACTTAACTACATTGGCCCTCTATATCAGAACATGTTTTAATAACAACAATGTCATGGTAAATCTTTGTATAATTTATCCAGACTTTATGCTTTAATGCACAAGGGGGCTTTATTACACTGACATTGTGACAGCCAGGCAATGATAACTGACTACAACCAAGTTGCATGATCTGTAGCAAATACAAGAACTAAAAATACAGATACAGAACTGTATTTAATTTGCATTATTTATTGATCACTGCCTTCTTGCAAACTAGCATACACACATAAGAAGAAGAGTTGGGGCTTTTTATCCCACTTTTCTCACCCATCTAAGGGGACTCAAAGTGGCTAAGAAAGCTTTCTATTCTTCTCCCCACAACAGAACACCTTGTGAAAGGGAGCTGTGTCTAACCCAAGGTCAACCAGCTGACTGCATGAAGGAGTGTGGAATCAAACCCAGTAACTATGAGATATGAGTACTGCAGTCTAACCACAAGAACAAACTGGTTCACATAACATAATTCTGTACACTGTCTGTAATGATCAAGTGTTGGAAGAGTTTCTGACCTAACTGAAGATGCAGGATTCATTCAACAATCCACATTAAAGAGCCCCTTAAATAAATCATAAGCAACTTGAGTGAACAGACAGAGAAGCAATCAGTGAAGACTGAACAAATCCCAAACTTAATAATTTTTACTGCTCATTTACTGAGCTTATTTTATTTTAAAGAATCTTAAGTTACAGAAAGCTTTATTCAGTGGATGATGTGACAATTTATGGAAATATCACTTCCCAGCTCGGGACAGAATGCTTAAGAAAGAAATATGTAAACAATCTGGGTTGGTTGTGGAGGACAGATAGGATGTGCGTAAATCTTGGTACGTGGCCTTCACTGTCAAGATGGCCAGTTCAACAGGTTCACAGACAAGTTAGACTACTACTGTTTTAGTCAGTGTTAGACTCAAATGACCGCCAGCAGGAGAGAAATATTTCAGTTTTCTAGAATAAATAAATTTCAAGACAAACTCCTCTAGCTAGATATTAGCCTCCTCTTAATTACATTCTGTAAGCAGAAACTCTCAGCCATTTTTCCTGCAGCAGGAAACCACACGTGTACACAGGGATAAGCAGTGAGATAGTAAATTTTGGGGACAACACTAAACTATAAAAACTGCAAGAGATGTGAAAACCTCAACAGGACCTCTTGACACTGAGTGAGTAGACAACCAAATAACAAATGAGTTTCAATATTACTAAGTGCGAGGTGATGCACATTGGGGCCAAAGAAGTTCAATTACACCTTTTAACTCCTGAGATCTGACCTTTCTGTGACAAACCAGGTGGACAGATCAATGAAGGTGTCAACTAGGTGCACAGGAGCAGTGAAAAAAACAAACTCAATTTCAGGAATAATTAGGAAGGGGACGGAAAATAAATCTGCAAGTACCACTGTGCATCTTTATAAATCTATGGATGGGCCACCTCTGGAATACTGTGTACAATTCTGGTCACCATGTCTCAGGAATGAGCCTGTGGATCTGGAAAAAGTGTGGAAAAGGCAACAAGAATGATCAAGGTAGGAACACCTCCCTTATAAAAACAAGGGGAAATGTCTAGGCCTGTTCAGATTTGAAAAACGGCACATAAGACAAGGACCTGACTGAAGTTTACAACATTATGCCTGATGTCAAAAAAGGAGATAGAGAAAAATATTTTCTCTAATCCAAAAGTGGAACAGTTACTTACATGACATTTCTATTAATTCCTTCCGTAGTTCTAACAACACAGCAACTCCAATGTTATCTTTTGTCATTACTCTGTTCAGCATTGCCTCAGATCCTTCTGAGTTTGCCATAGCCAGTTGGTTAAATTCAACAGTATGCTTTTGAACTAAAGTAAATCTAAAAAAAATTAAAAATTTTATTTTAAATCAGCAATGATTTTTTTTCTTCGTATTAAAAGAAGATACACTTCATATTTAAAACCAGAGTTTAACTTTAACAACTTCTCATACTTACCAGCTACTTACTTTAACAAGATTTTTAATTATGTAAACAAAAGATAAAATTCTAACTATTTTTATGTAAGGGAGCCACAATAAATTACTATGGAGGTCTTGTTGTAAGTAAAATACAATCTAATTGCATTGTGCATTTTTTTAAAAAAAAATAGTGAACATAACCCTGTGTGGTGTCACAGCTGGGGCTATCCTCATGTCTTGCCTGGCGCCTCCGTCCCTTTTATTTCTGGGCTCTGACTTTTAAACTTGACTCATCAGCCTTAACCCCCCCCCCGAGCCAACAATTCACTCCCTCCACAACACACACACCTTAACAGGAGTAAATACGAACTTCACTTTATTGTTGCAACTTGAATAATTTAACAGACTAAGCATTTAAAAGCATTTCAGTTCTGTTAACTGAAATGCTTTAAGTGCTAAGACTATTCAGGATCCCCTCCTATCTTTCCTCATAGGCCAAACTGAGGACCCGGTCCTTATCCTAATCAACCCCCAGTCAGACATAAGATCAAGAACAGTTATTTCTAACAGCACAGACTTTTTAAAAGTCCTCCTCCGCTGACTGGCTGGTCCCTGGGTTAGCTAACCCCTCCTTCCTGGGATTCTGAAGGCCATGTCCCCTTCAGCTTGCCTCTACCACTAACCTAATACATTATAAACCACCTTCCCCCTGAGTCGTTACACCCTGTTACAAAAAAATCTAATGGGGAAAGCAAAATATTTATATCACAGAAGTTTGGCATCCAAATACTTCATAAGCCAAAATATACAATACAACATTGCAAATACAAAAATTTTCGTGAATTAAAATTGTGTTAGTATTCTGATGATACTCTGAACCTGAATAGTATCAATGTACTGAAATGAATGCTCACGATTTGTTTATATTCTTACCAGATTTAGAATAATTGTTTTATTAATAAAACAAAATTTTAAATATTCCTGATTTTTTTGGCAGAGAACCACAAGAATATTTCAATACCTTCAGCTGAAAATACTAGGCTAAGCATTTATAAAGCACTTCAGTGTTTTCAAAGACCATTAACCCAGGAAGATCATGCATGAATGTTGACAGGACAGAATCAGAGAATCTGACCTGTTTAAAAACCCGATGTAAACCCGAGTAATTCTAGCTCACAGCATAGGCCACTATACCACATCAGCCCAATATATGTGCTTCTAGAATACCAGCATCTCATAAGAACATAAGAGAAGCCTTGCTGGATCAGGCCACAGCCCATCTAGTCCAGCATCCTGTCACACACAGTGGCCCACCAAATGGTCATAGGGATCTCAAGCAGAGACAAGGACAAACCTGCTCCTGCTCTCGAATCCCAGCAGATGGCCTTAGAAGCGCCCCAGTTCCACCCCCCACCCCCACCCTAGCCTGAAAGATGCACCTAGGCATTTGTTCTAGTAGCCATTGATACATCTACCAACCATAAATTTGTCTAACCCTACCTTAAAGCCATCTAGATTGGTAGCTGTCACTACCTCTTCCGGCAGCACATTCCATAAGCCGATGTAAACATTTCACCCATTCAAAATGTTGTGCTTGCATTTTCTAGTTACTATCCCTATTTTGCACTCCTATGCTGTGAACTGGGAGAATACTGAAAGGATTTCCTGCACTAACCTTAAAATTTTAGATCCAATGGCTGAAATTGAGTAGCATAATTTAGCCTGCTACACAGTGAATCTGAGGCAACAGGGCTCAAATAACCACCTTTCTAGTTCATGGGTCAGCGTTTTAACCATTACACAACACTTAAGGCACATTTTAACATGCAACTAGTAGTGATTTCATGTTGAGTCCCTGTCATTGTTTAGTCAGATCAGCTTGTAACAATTAAAAAAAGCAGAATCAATATTAAAAATGAGGTTTACAAGAACCTCCCCAAACAAAAACACTTTAAAAAAACCAACACACCAAAAAACAAACTAGCATAACAAGGGCATCAAAAATACAGTAGTGTGGGGAATGGGAGACATAATGGGATGGAATTGGTCTCCTCGTTTGATTTTCCTTCATCCATCATTGCTTTGTGCATTTCATGAGGAGAAAATCATACAATTGAACAATTTCTGCAACAGAGAAATCAAAGTGGTGTTGCTATATAATTCAATTTAGTGTAACAAGGGAACAAGACACATCTCGGCTTACTTTTCTGTTTTGAAAAATATTGCACAGCCATCAACATGCTTTCTTTCTTGCTCCGACATTGTCCTAGCTCTAGATTTTGGACTAAAAAATCCATTGTATCCACGATCTTTCAATTCTGCTAAGAAAAAACTGTAGTACTGCTCTGTTTCAACCTCCTAAAACATAAAATAGCATACAATTAGTGGAACTAATGAAGAGGAAAATAAAATACAGCATTAAAACATGATTGTGAAATCAGATTATTTGACAAACAATATAATCAGACTGTTAAAAGGAACAAAGAAAATAAAGGGAAGGAATAATTTAAGCAGGGTTCAAATAGCCCATGTGTAGCTTTGCTATTTACAAACCAAATTCAATGGGAAAAATGACTACTGAAACAACAGCATTACTGCTCTATGTGAAAATTCTGTAGAAGCCTAATCCCTGGTACAAGGAAGACATTAAGTGAATCTGGAGTAAAGTCAACATGGAGCCACATGCACTTAAATAGAAGATCACTAGAAGTGCATTTCTGCTCTGGGCTTTTCAAAGAAGAAAGAAATGTTCAATCTAAAGAGAACCACAAGGGGCTGCAAAGGGAATGAAACATCTGTGACAATAATATCTGCCTCTTACAGATAAACTGTGCGATTAAAATCCCACCAAGGGGATGCTCCTGATGGCAAATGCCCAGTTTGGACCCAAGCAAATATGCAACTGTTGCTCTCACACAAAGATGGCGACTATTAATCCATTCTACAGGCACAGTGCAGAACTATTAGTGTGTCCTCAAAGCACCTATTTCTAGGTAACTGAAGTGAGCACTGTAATGCGAACACTACCAACTGTGCAAACATAAACCAACACAAACAAATAAAGGCACTGAACAGAAATCTTCAATAGTGCTGAGTAGGAAAAGTATGAAATCAAAAGGTAGCACACAACGGAGACAAAGGAATATCTACTTAAATTAGTCAAATGTAGGATATTTTAGTTCACCACAATCATTTTAATTTTCCCTAATTAAATTAATACTTAGCAGTTCAATTCAAATAGTTCATTCAAGTGTTTAGAAGCCCCTAAATACTATATTTCTTAAGCAGAGAAGGAAAGTCAGTAAAAATTAGGAATTTATGTGCACCAACAGAGGCACTGGAACAATATTATATTCTACATTTGGGAGGTATTTATGAGAGAAGTGCACTTGTCCTTTTATAAATGCTTTGTGTTCAGATTCTAGTCGCAACCCATTTTTCAAAGAACTCATCACAGTAATAGGATACATAAATGCAATTCAGCAATTACTGAAGCTATGCATCAGTTCTCCCTTGATACTAATAAAGCTGACTATTCACATTCAAAACCTGCAGTTCAGATTTCCAAAACTAGTACCATACTCTTTGCCATATGAGACCCACTACCACCCTGCCAAAGTCTTTCTAAAATCATTTTGCGAGTTTTATAGCTTACCTTATTGATTTCATGGTAGGAACAACAAACTTAGCTACCTTTGTTCTCAGGTTGTTTTGCCTGCCCTCTTCAATGAAAAAAAAACTCTTTGCTGCAAACCAAAATCTTTTTTTT
>MTQE01000401.1:9672571-9699364 GCA_014337955.1 Aspidoscelis marmoratus | reverse complement strand
TTTTTTTTGTTTTAAGTTGCATTGTCTGCACCTCTTCTTTTGCTTATTTTGGTTTCGGGTTATAAGGAAGATGCTGGACTTTGGAAGGATTGAGGCTTTAGTTTTGCCCTTTTCCAATGTCTTTCAGCTTTCAGTCAGTAAGCAGCATTGACAAGAAATACACTGTAAGGGTGATTTTAGTGTTGCTTACTGATTGAATGCTGAAAGGTGATTTCTTAATTGCAAAATCACCAAGGCTGATATTTGTGCCATTTGGCAGCAATTTACAGCCTACAATGATTGTTAAAAAAAATCTGATTATAAGTTAACGCTACCCAAAGAGACAGTGAGGAAGTTTGATTTAGCCTCTGCAAACTACTGACGAAGAGCATAATAATAGCCCTGAGTATAATGAAGCAGGCATCAGCTGTTGGCTAACCATTTTTTCTTTTGTTTCATTATAAATAATATACAGCTATCTGATCATAATTGTATCATTGGTATGTACCTCTTCTTTACAATTAAGCATTATACATATTGTGCTGTTAGATCTACCCTCCTAAACCTTCCCCTTCCTCCCTTTCTCTTTGGTTGTGGATCCAATCAAGTTTTAATTTATAATTCTCAAGAAATGGGTATCAGTGGCAATGTTAATATTGTTATTTTGTACAGTCCAAATAAAAGAAATCCAAACTCTCTCCAATGTGTCTGTCATCCTTCACCAAACATCTTATTTAACACGACTTCACCCATACCTGACAACTGTTTGTTATCCTATCCCAAACTTCATTCGGTATATTAATTTATATATTGATACAAATTAATGAGGTACATGTATCAGTTAGCAGTTTATATACTTTACAGGTTAAACCTTTAAATGTCTTACTGGTTTCCTTTATAATTTGTTTCATAAGGGTGAGTGGCCTACCTATTTTCGGAATAAATTCATAAGAGATCATGTCAGAATTCTTCTTTTAAACCAGTTTAACCATTCCAGATCAAAAACCTGGTCCACATTTTGAAGTTTTATCATTTTCCATCTCATTGTAAAAATCTTCTATTGTACTTAGGTTTCCTTCCATCAAGCGATCAAGTTTGTCTCTTTATTAATTGCTACAGTGGATGGCAATTCCAGTAACTTTGCCCACCACAGTTTCCAAGATTGGAGTTGTGTTGGTATTATAAGGGTTAGCATACTGGCATTCAGGTTTTTAAAAAAATGTTTATATTTGGAATTGCTGTAATGTTAGAAGCTTCTTTTGTTTCTCTCTCTCTCCACTTGGGAATCTTTTCTCTCCTTCCCTGTAATTTCTAGGAAATTCTGAAGGCATGAAATTAGCTTTCAGTATTCCCCATCCTCCCCTAGACTGGTAAGCTTGAGTAACTGTTCTAGCTAACCTACAGTTCCAAATATATACTTATATATTATACTATTCCTCTCCTTAAATATCACTTTAGGGGGGTTGTATCTGCAATGCCTGAAAAAAGAAAAAAGTATTCTAGGCATGACCTTCATCTTAATACCTACAGTGGTACCTCGACATACGAGTTTAATTCGTTCGTAACCTTGCTCTTATGTCAAATCGCTCGTATCTCAAAGCAATTTTCCCATTAATCCATTCCAGCTCCCAAAACACCACCTCAGTTGTTTTTGTTATGTACGGTACTGTATTTACATACTCGTATCTCAAGTCTTGCTCTCATCTCAAAGCAAAATATCACTCGCTCGGCGGCTTGTATCTCAAAACACTTGTATGTCAGGGCACTTGTATGTTGAGGTACCACTGTACTATTCTTCTAAAGAACAAGTTAAAATCCTTTTTATCATACATGTCTGGGTTATAGTTTACATATATAATAGTTTGTAGATTACATACTATATACAATCCAAGGTATTTCAATTTTTTGTGTGTGGATTTTTAATCCTGTTAGTCTTTGTAGAGCTAGTGGGGTTTCTGGGATAACACTTTACAAAGTCAGAGATCCTTTTAAAAAACTAATAGCAAAACCTGTCTTTCAAAGTCCAAATTTATTGTTTTAATAGTTTATGCTGGTTTTATTGAGTCTAAAGTTATTACCGGAGAATTGTCTGGGTAATTCTGCACTTTTGACTTCAACTGCTTCAGTTTCATAGGGTATTATATTATCTTGTCTTATTTAGTAGCAATTCTATGACTGAAAAGCACTGGGGATAAAGTGCACCCATTTGGTGCCCCTTTTTATGTGAAAAAAAATCAGTGTTGTTGATCTGAAGGCACGTTTTATTGTTCGTGTTAAATAATGGTGCAGTCAAATGCCTTCTGAACACTGACTGAAATAATAGCTTATGGGTTCACTGTATTTTGAGCATGATACATGTAGCAATTGCAAATTTGCCCAGGTTTTTCCACCAGCTTCTCAAGCCTCAGGGTAAAAGGAATCTCCCTGCTTCCATAAGCTTGCAGTGCACACTCAACACCAGCAGGGGCTGGACACTTAGCCTGGGGGCAGAATGGCTGCCCAGCCGCATGGCCTGCGCAGACAACAACCTTCTCTCTTCCTCTGGCCACAGGATGTGACATCAGAAGGACTTCTGACCTGCTCAGCAAATTTGGCTTGACCTATCCGGTCTCTGGATTGTGGCTCTACATCACTTCCTTCCCCGCCCCTCTTGTGGCGGGCTATTTAAAGCTCTGCACAGAAAGAAATCTCTCTCTTCCAGCTGATCTCTGCCTCATGCCTCTTCTCTCCCCCTCCCACATTTTCTAGCTCTCGGGGTTAGGCCAGACATATGGGCCTTAACCCCTGGTTATCTGGGCCAGTAGATAACTGGAAAACTTTCATAACAGCCAGCGTTCAGGAGCTGCAGCAATCCGCTGTTACTCCCCATTTCCCGGAGGCCTCTCATTTTGTGGCGTAAGCCGGATACGCCACAATACAACAAGTTCAGTAAATTCTAATAGGAACTATCATATCAGTCCAGCATAAGCCCTGCCTGGTCTTGATGTATTAATTTCTGATTAAGGAGGGCTATTGCTTTATGTGAGCCTGGTTCTTTATTTGGCTTAACTGCTAGAACCAACACAGCTTTCCTCCTAGAGTCTGGAATTTTTTCCTGTATCTAAGCTAATTATAAAGCTTTTCCAGTTATGGTATAAAGATTTCTCTGTATGTTTTATAGAAAGTTGATGTGTAACCATCCACTCCCAGGGCCTTATCTGCCTTTATTAGAGTGGTTACCTCTTGTATTGTATATAAGGACTCCTTTTTTTCCCAACGTACATTTGTACCTAACTACATTTAAGAAATCTATGCCCTGTGTTTGGCTTATTGCTATGTTAGTTGAGTCAGGTATATCACACAATCTTTGATATAACACTATCACAATTTTGTATATCATGTAACTGGAAGTCTGAAAAGTTTGGAAGTCTGTCATGTCTGGTTTGCATCCATTACTGCTGAAATATAATTTTTCATTTTATTTCTCTGTAATTGTCTAGTTAAACATTTAGAGCATTTATTTACATATTGATAACTCTTCTGCCTACTAAATATTTGTGGTTTGGCAATAGCTTGTGAGTCTAATAATTTTTTTTTTTTACTTCCTCCATCTGGTTCCTTATTGCTGCCAAAGGATTAGCTTTATACTGGTATTGTAAGGATGCTAATTTGGACTCTATGTCCTGTCTTTTCTTTCTTCACTTTCTGTTCAGCCAAGAAGCCTGTGGAATTGCTCTGCCCCTTATTACGACTTTTACTGAATCCCAAACTAAGACTGGGGTAGTGGAACCGTTGCTGATTTGAAAATAAGAACAGAACAAGAAATAGATGCTTAATTTTGACACCCTGTCTGCCATCAGGGAAATTCTTGTTATATCTTCTTATTTCCATCTAATATAGACCGGAGTACGGTCTGCAGAAACTGATGTATTGGATGAAATTACTTTTAAGCTATCTCCTATTCTGACTTTGTCTTTAGTTGTCTTCCTACAAGGACTGCACCACTACTCCTTTTTTAAAATACCCATTCAGTCCTCATTTCTAATTTTCTGTTCTGTTCCACACCCTTCCTGAGGTCCCTTCCTTCCCTCTCTCTCAATGCTACCATCTTCACCTGAGACTAGCATTACTTCACTTCATAATCCAAAGCTACAAATGTAACAATCCACCTTCGGTTGTAGCAATCTATCTTGGGATATCTAACCCTCTTTTTGATCAAGAGATGAGGATGATGGCTACCCTTAAGGCACTAAAGGAGTAAAAAAGCAGTGCCATTGCAGCACCTGCATCAACATCTTCATTGATGGGTCAAAGTCAGCAAGAAGGGGTGTTGCCAACTAGAAAACGGCACTTAAGGTAAACATGGTTACACCAAAGTGATAAGGTTTGCTTAAAAATTTTTTCCTTAATATTCCTTTCTGAATTATAAGTGTCTTATGCTTCAGTCCATCTTTTATAGTGTGAAATACAATATTTGACGTTTAGCTTCCTCTGGGTGTTGTCCAAACAGAGAAGGATGAGAGAGTTGGTTATATTTTAAAGATATTTTAAGAATACTTTATGTTATCTTTTTGTTATTGTGACACCCTGGGACATTTTGGTAAGGGGTGGAATAAAATTTTTTAAATAAAATTAAAAAACATTTTTCAAGGTCTGATAAATGAATTTTATGAAATTGTGACTTTATTCACTCTTTATGTTCTTATGTTCTTATAATGTGTACCACTTCTACAACTGCTAAAAACCTTTGTAGAAATTACTAACTCTCTTCACATGGATATTAGTTGCATGTTTAGTGCATACCAATAACACCATAAAAAAAAAAAAACAGAAAAGAAAAATTCTTAATATATACCAGAAGATACTCGTTATAGGACACAAGTAAGAAAAAGAGCAGATTAGAAACTTGATCCATTTTAGCAACACCTTAAGATGCATTCATATATATAGTTCTGGTAAACTATTATTCAATTTTAACCTTAAGGCTAACAATAATGTTGAATGAGAAGATTAGAATTTTCTTGATTTATAGAAATTTATAGCAGTGTTGATCCCAACACTAGTTCTGTTTCAAGACACACATGATCCCCAACAGAGAATATCTGCAACTCTTTACACTGCATCTGCCAGTTTGGCACATCAACCACAGTCACGTAACCTACCTTTCTAACAGATGGAAGAAGAAATTAATCCCACAAAAAAAAAAAATGTTGGGAGGGATGGGGAGGAGAAGGAATAAACATTTACATTTCACGAGCATGTACAACTATATCTCTGTTTGTGCAACCATTAAAAACTTTCTTCCACCATTCTTGGAGCAGAATTTGATTATTTACTTTAGATACACAGACTTAAGAATGTATTATACAAATCATGTGGCGCAAACAAAGCATTGAGGAGGACAGATAATTACTTTAGGTTTATCTAAAAAAAAAATTAAAATAGATGTGTACATAAGAAAAAAAGAATGGAGTCTTTGCTAACCTGAAGGCTTATGATGTCAGCATTGCAGCTTAAAATTTCCTGCATAATAGCCTTCTTCCTGTATTCCCAGTTCAGTGCCCATGATGGACAATATCCATATAGCTGCCGAGTAGCATATTTATCACATAGGACATTGTAACACATGACAGAAAATAGAGCTGCAAAAAAGTGTTTATATGCAGATTGTTTAAATTAAATATAACTTTTCATTTAGCAAATATTTATCATCTCTCTCTTACTCCTTCCCTTCCTCTAGAACCAGCTACCAGATTTGAGCTTCCAGAATTTATCAAACAGGTAAACCATAATAAAACTTACTTTGGAAAGGAAATAGTGCTGCTGCACCCAAGCTTATATTAAACACTTATGGAACTTGTTTCAAGATGATGGTAGCCCTTAAATCAGACTGCAGATCAGACTGAATTTAAAAACTATAAATCAAATGAAGGTTTTTTATATAACTTAGGTTGCCAAAACCTAATTTTGCCTTATAATGAAAAGGGTTGGTTTGCTTAAAGAACAATATCTCTCCATGATCTCAACTCCAAACTTTGTTATCGTTGTTGTTTGAACTAACAGCCATGACTTAAGGATTCATCTTTCATGTTTATATATGGACTGCATTTAGTTTTTGTAGCAATTTTAAAAATGATGAACTTACAGATTTTCCAAACAATCCAGTGACTTAATATGTTTTTAAAGAGACTTAAATTCTGGCAACATATACATAAATTAACATTAAAAGAAAACTGTGGTGCCCGCGAGGACCCCACACCCTAAAATTAAGTTATTTTAGCAAAATTACAAAGTGTGGTGAAATCGGGATGTCTATACGTTTAGAACTGTCGTCAAAGTGGATTAATTAGAAATGGTAAGTTGGTAAAAGGAGGGGCTATTCCAGCTCTCCAGGAGAGAGGGTGGAATAGAATCCTGGCGAAGCATCAACCAATCAGGTTGAAGCTGACCGCCTAAGCTAGTATTTAAGGGAGCCTGAGGGAGTTGTTAGTGTTCTCTGCCTGGGGTTAACTGACCAGAGGGTGGTTAACAGGAGGGAAACGGGCTCTAAGCTGTCCTGAGGGAAGCTGGGGAATAGAGTCCTGAGTCATTAGTGAATATATGGTGTTTAGAAAGTAAAAGGATTGAAATGGTTATATGCTACTTATGCTGCTGGCATTAATCTGAATAGGATTGGAGTCCTTGGGCTGAGTGAGGAAGCTGGGGACAGTTCAGTCAGAAAAGTGAATTGACCTGTGATTGACATAGTGAACTTACCTGTTTATTATTAAGAAAGCTGTAACCAATAAACTTATTTATTGTTTGTTAAATGTGGAACAGTCTGGCTTTCTCTCATATAGAGTATTTTAAAGTCAAGCCTGCTTAAGGAAAGGGAAACTGTATCTTTAAGACACAGACTGTGAGCCAGTCTGTGGGGGAAGGGGCTGTCTCCTGCAGCACCAAGGAGGAGGCAACATTATTATCAAACTTAATAGCGGGAAAAGGGAAATGAGAGGCGTGTCTCTTGGAAGGGAACACCAGAGTTTTAATCTAAAAAGTAAAACCAACGCTACCACACTACCAAAGATATATAAAATCACTACCCAACTGAGAGGCAGCCTTTACAAAAACAAAAACCCCTTTTGTTATCCAAAGTATTTCTGTTTTCCATCTGTAAATGCCAAAAGAAGAGAACCAGAAAATTTTGGATAAGTTGGAAAATATTAACTGGACTAAGTATTAAACAAAGCAGATTCCGATCAGTTCTACCTGTTGGTCTTGTTCGATCCGGTTCTTGCAACATTATCCAAGACCTGGGCGGAGGCTGTTCTGTTGAAACTATTGAAGGAAATAAAAATAACTATGAGGTGATAATATTTATTCAGAGTAACACAGGAGAATGAGACAGAAAGTTACTACTTACTTCTTTTCGCAGTACCTGCCAGGTTATCAAGCAAGTAATTCAGTAGCCTTCTTGTTCCATCTGGTTCCTGATAGAGGTTCAAAATATCCTGCGTAAGTGGGTTCCCTACAGAAGTGTTTTGGAGGGAGAATGAAATGAGATTCAATTGCACTTGAAGCTGCTACGTAGGAATTTTGATTCAGAATCTGAAAAATATTATCGAAAACCTAAGCTTTTCACTTCATTAAATTATCATGAAAACATTGACGGGAAAAGATGAAGAAGTGTGTCAGTAGCTTCTACAGGCATAAGCACACTGTGAAAATAAGCGCAACTTCTTAAAAGGGGAAAAATTCTTATTCAGAAGAAGAGTTGACTCTTCTACCCCACTTTTCTCACCCATTTAAGGGGACTCAAAGCGGCTGACAAAGCTTCCTGTTCTCCCCACAACAGAACACCCTGTGAGGTAGGTGGGGCTGTGAGAGCTCAAAAGAGAGCTGTGACCAGCTCAGGGTCAGCTGGTTTTGTGGAGGAGTGCAGAATCAAACCAGATAAGGGACCAGCTCTCTAACCACTAGACTGGTTCACTCTTGAAAAATCTTTTAAGCACACAATTTCAAAGTCTCTCAAAGTTAGCCTTAGCATGTCAATTCCAGTGAAGCCAGTAGGTTTATTAAATTGACTATTTTAAAGTGGTGGGTATCTGAGTAGGTAACTGAGTAACAGAATCAAATGAAAACAGCAGACAAAGGGCAACGAAAAAAAATCATACCTTTCAAACCCAGTGTCTGTAACTGAAAGAGTTTTCCCAGCTCAAATGGTAGAACTCGTAACTGGTTGTTATTTAAATGGAGTTCCCTATTAGCAAGTCACATGAAGAAAAAAGTAGTAAATATATTAATTATATTAAACTAAATTATTTAGCTACAAAAGAGAAACAAAGCACATCTTGTGAACAATGGAAGACTGAACATTAAGGGTTATTAATCTTGCAAAATTTACAAAAATATTAAACATAATGAATTAGACCAAAATGACTAGCATGTCTTCTAAACATAAACTTGTTAAAACTATTAATAAAGTAAAAATAAATACAGCAGCTATTCCTCTACCACTTATCAATGTGATTTAAGTCACTCAACTATGTAAAAAAAATTTACATTCATTAAAAGCACACTTTTTCTTTCTGTCAATCCTCATTTAAAGAGTAGGTGATGAAAACATTTCTAAGATCTTATGCTTTCTTTACCATTCATGGTGTGTGTGTGTTCTCAGACACAAAGCATTGCTATCCATCTAATACCAAATACAGTCCAAAATATCTAGAAGGTACCATATTAGCAAACAACCACATAACACAACCTCCCCAAGAGTCTTGACTGGGAACTATATCAGGGATGGTTAATCTACGACCTCTAGATGTTGGTAAAATAAAATTCTCAAAAGTCCCAAACTCTAGGTAATGGCAAAGCAATCCTTTATGATGAGATTGCAAGTCAATATCTAGAACACCAAATTTCGTCACACCTAAGTGAGAAAAAAAAACTGAAGCACCACTCATCCACCTCTCCATTCTGTTGCATGCTTCCTCCAAGGACATTCTCTTTTCTCCAAAAAGGTGGCAATGCGGATCCCAATTTCCCTCCCAAAAGAGGGAAATGGGGATCAACAGGCAGAACAAGAACAGCAAGTGTTTTTAATGTGATCCTTACTCTTCCTTATACCTCCCCATTCTTCCACTCATCCCAACACTGCATTATTCAGTGTGTAAAGCTGGCAACAACAACAAAAAAGAAATACACAACCATAAAGGACTGGAAATAAGTGAGCACTCTTTTTCACAAGCACAGGACACCCCCACCCCTCATCATGGAAAGCTGCTCAAAAACAGTGTGAAAAAAGTATCCTAACAATGATAAAAAATAAAGTGTTATTAATATAAGCAAGTTGCTGCATCCCTTATGACTAGTGTATGGAATTACTCCATCATCTATGGTATCTGTTAAGTCGTAACATCTGTATCCCACCCTTCCCTTGAAGGTCCCAGGGCAAGTCATAGCATATGATAACACAAAATGCTAAACATATTTTATCCCACCTAACCTCCTTCCCTCTCACCCTGACACAACTATATTCAGAGGAAACAATGAATCAAAGGCCCATGTGAAAAGGTACATTTTACCTAGGTGCAGAAAACCATATGGCTGGCACCTGGCACACCTCCACTGCGAGTTTATTCCAAAACTCGGGACATGCCACAGAGAAAGTTCCACCTTGTGGTGTAACCCCACACATCCTTCATTACAAGACACTCACTTTGTGATCACATTGCATAATAAGCCTACATTTGTCATGATAAAAACACTACAATCCTTCTAATTATTTTCATTAAAAAAACAAGGTAGCAGAAATTCACAACCCCTCCCCTTACCCGTCTATGAATGTAGCTATGCAGCACTGTGGGACAATTTTTTTTTTCAGATGCTAGTGTTTTACTTTAAATGGCATCAATAATATGGGTTATAACTCTACTGCAAATACTCAATATCCAATCTAAAGAGAATATAAATCAAAAATAAAATCAGATCATTTGGTAAAGTAGTTTCCCACTCCAAATCACTTGATAAGGCATCCCTAAAACATAAGGTATCTTTACACATCATCGATTTTTAATTTTAACTCTTCCTACCCATCATAGGTCTGAAATACAGTGGAAATGATTCAACAAAATAGATGACAACACTTGCCCACTTTGACTTCAATCACAGTGCAAAATGATACAGAATTCTGAAGTCAATTAATCTTGTATCCATAGATGACTCGCAACTGCTCACCTGAGTGATACCATGTTTCCGAGCTCTGCTGGTAAACTGCGGATTTTGTTACACGAGAGGTCCAAATATACTAGATTGTGAAGCTTGGCAATGTCTGAAGGAATACGGCATAAGGAGTTGTCACTGAGATGCAAAGCTGTCAAGTGAGTCAGTGACCACAAGGATGAACTTAAGCTTTTTACCTTCCCTGAAAGACCACAGAAATACAGACATTTTATATCCAGAAATTTTTGTAAGTGCTTTTGCTATAGTAGCAAAGAGTCAATGTATTTTTGTCTCTGATGATGTCTTTTACTTCATGTTTCAGCACACTGATGTGTTAATTATAAATGTGCTACAACAAACATGTTCACACTGTACTTACAATATTTCAACTTTATGTTTATTGAAAAATACTATGAGAAGTCAAGGAGTTTGTGTTCCAAAAATGATAAAACGTATACAACATAATGAAAAATAGCCCTTTAAAAAAATGAAGGAAATATAAATAAAGGAAATCCAAAAAATCAGACAGTGCATCAAAGTATGTTTTATCAGGTGTATGCTGAAAGCTGTCACAATACACGAGTCCTCTCACAGGAAAGGTCCTTCCTCTAGCAGCTGCCACATGCATGACCCCTTGGAACAGAACTCTTTCAGATATTTGGGACCCACATTACTTGATGATCAGACTCAGAAGCAAAATGGCAACCAAGGAGAAGTGTGATGTGTCCAGCAAGCAGCAATCAACAGTAATCTAGCAGTAGAGTGCATGATACAGTAACCTAACCTAGAGGCTAGCAAAGCAAAGATGAGCACAGCCAAGTGCTCTCCAACCAGGAATGGTTGTAGCTGCATAACCAGGCCTCTTGGCCACAACTGCCACATGGATTCAAGTGATACCGCCAGACCCAGAATCACGGCTAAACTATATAATTGTTTGTTCCAGCAAAGTGCAAGCCCAACTAGAACAGGATATAATTTCACTTCCCTGACTTCAGAGACAGCAAGACCTGCATTCAGTTTCAATTTACTGCACTGCATCTATTCTAACACTACCTCCAGGCATTGATCCAGAAGCTGAACCGCCACTGTTGATTCAGGTTGCACACTGGTGAGTGTCACCAGCGTACTGATGGTGCTGCACTCCAAAACCCAACAGCCATTCACCACAGCTTCATATAGATATCAAACAGCTGGGTCAGAAGATCAAGTCCAGGGAACTACACTGCTATGGTGTAGAACTGCTACAGAGATGGAAATGGAACCACTGAAAGATGCCCGCAAGTCTCATAGATGCTCCAATGCTATCAAATGCTGGTGAGAAAGCATGGAGCATCAGGAGAGTTGCACTTTCCTGTCTCTCTCCTGCCAAAGGTCATCCATCAAGGCAACCTGGAACTGCTAACGTATTTGCCAGATGTAATGGATGTTTGTGAGAGACAGAACAAAAGGAACAGACAAGCACAGAGGAATACACTCTTAAATTTTCTAAGAGAATGAGGAAACGATTTTAAGTTCCAAAATGCCAGAATATATATGTATTAACTCACATTAGTACGGGTAAAAATTACACAATTTGTGAATGAGGGACTTGTTTTAATATTGCACTTATTTTTAATCAGTACAGTCAAATTGGCCCAATTTCTGTAGAGATTTTTCCCAGGGAAGGGGTGAGGCTACCTTATTTTTCTAACTGCATACAACAAAATACATCTACCCTTTTCTGTGGCACAAGATTACCCTATCCATCTGTAGCACAATATTTTAACATATATCACCTATACGCCCTAAATCAGACCTTCAAGATTAAAGTAAATATATGGTGTTTAACATCCAAAAGCTTGTAAAGTGTGTTTAAAATGTATTTTTAAGAAAAAGCCAACATACCTAGTCAACTTTTTGAACATGACGACTTTGCAACTTTAGTACAGAACCAAGCATTTTGCATAATCAAACAAAACTTCACAGGGATAGAAAAGGAAAGGAGAACCCATTTAAAGAGACAAAATAATAAAGATTGCATTTAGAAAGACATCAATCTACATCTTTATGCATGCTGAACACTTTCAAATAAAGCAAGAAACAGTAGATTGCATGATACTAAAATACCTAGTAAAATATTTTAGATAGGTTTTTGAATATACTGATTAAGACAGAAGACTATATAAAGGTGATGTTGAAGAGATGACTAAACATGTGCCCAAAATATCTAGTCCCAAAAGTAAAATGCATTTTGATCTTATGCATATTCCTCTTAAATTAAGTCCAAACATTCAAGTATGAAGGGCATTGCAGTTTTGACAAGCTGTGAGGAAAGGATTTCTCAATAGAAAGGAATATCTGTTCCTGAACAGTTTCATCAAGTTGACAGCAAACGCAACCTTGGACTTAAATTTTCAATCACATCACTACCACCCCCTCCAAACTGGACATAAGATAAAAAACACACTAAACATTTTAAGTAATCAAAAACCAACCACCAAGGAAGGTACTAGGACAGGCTACAACCACCAAAATATATAAAAATTTAAAAAAACACCAGCACAATACAGTATGTAGGGTGAACAGCCACTTCAGTGAAAGGTACAGATACAGAGGTGTGTCACCACCAACTACATAAGTGTTTAAAATGATGGCACCTGATACACTCCAGATGAGAAGCCATTCTGCAACCTGAGAGCTTTCACAGAGAAGCCCCTCACAGGTCCCCAGCTCATTACTGAGCTCATCTGATATCAAATGCAACAGAGAGATAGATCTCCGCGTCATCAGCGTAGCGATGACAGCTCACTCCAATCTTCCGGATGATCACTTACACTGGTTTCAGATAGACGTTAAGAAGCATGGGAGATTTAAGACTGAGCAATCACAAAGTGTAAAAAAATCCCCCATGACTACATGGTAGCCTCAAAGATAGGAAGAACACTGTATTAATGTCTACAAAACCCAAGAAGGTGCTAAGGACAACTGTGTCAAAAGCCACTAGGAGATCAAGGAAAACAAGCAGAGTTGCATTCCCCAATTCTGTCCCCTGATAAAGATAAACCAGGGTGGCCAGGGTATTTCAGTGCTTGAAACAACGCTGAAAAGGTCATCAATACATGCACAAAATGATGTTATAGGGGATATTAAATAAGTAAGACAAACAGACAAAAACCCACTCATGTACTTCTATGTATACATTCTTCATCTTACCACTTATTTCCAACTCTGCCCAGTGTGATTTTTTGCCATTGGCTGCTTCCTCTGAGGACATAATTGTGTACATCCTCCGTGGATCAGGTGGATTGTATTTTTCTTTGGGCATTCCTGTTTTTAAAAAAGTAGGGAAAAATCAATTTGTTGGCCAAAACAAACAGATAACAAATATTAATATTAAAGATGAAATTTATGAGATCTTTGCCCTTTTTGCATGGGACTGGGCTATTTCATACTACAGTTGTCTATTTCGGTCTGGAAAAGGCAATGCATTCCTGTCTGCAGCCGTTGAAGTTGTCTATCTATGGATCAGTATACAAAGCAGTCAACAGGATCCACCAATAGAATAGAATATGATGCTATCTGGATCATTACCTACTTCAAGACCTCTGCCAATGGAGATGGGATGTCTAGGGGGGAAATGACCACTAAGAAACTGGTCTAGTGGACATACCATCAATTCCATGGGACACAGAGGACCAGGATACTGGTTCAGTGTGGAAAGGCTGCATGATTCCCTCATGAAATTGCCTGGTTCTTCCTTCTCCTACTAGTATTAGCCTCCCACCATCTTTCAATCAAAACGGAAATTCTCTTGAGCCACCTTATTGCTTCAGCAGTTCCCTGAAAAGACTCCCTCACATACTAGTAGCAAGGCCATGTTTTCTCTCTATATATTTTTTTCCTTGTCAAAAACTGCAGTCTTCTTTACAGCCCCTCAGGGCATTTTTGGGCAGGTGCTTCTTTCTACTGCCCTAAGCTGCTGTAAAGGAAGGATTTACTGCATAACTTATGGTGCCAGAACACTGGGGGGAAAACATCCATTTTAGCTGGATAAATAATTTAGGCATGGGGGGAGGAGAACACATTACATCTATGTACCATACATGACAAAAGTTGGAACTTCCAGTTATAATACAAAAAGGAGGGTCAAATAAAACATAAAATACAACATCAATACTTATTATTCCTTGTGGTTGGGTGCTCTGGGGACAAGGTGGTATTTTCTCAGCTAAAATTCCAGTGGTACATTGTAATCCTACCAATAGTATTTCTTTCCTTTCGTAAGTTTTCCTCTGAATGTACAACTTGTTTGCCCACAAATGTGTCAAAGGTATCCTATCTATTACTCCACTATTAGATATTTCAGATAGGAAAAAAGTCAATTTTTCCATTACGTTTTGAATCGTACTTGAAGAAACTGTCAGCAATTCAGAACTGATGACACAGTAATCAACCAACTAATAATCTAACCTAGTATTTCCCATTCCAGGGGACTATAAGCAGCCACTGAAGAAATCTGTTTCAATTTTGCCTTTTTTTCTTCTACAACCCTATTAGCACTCAACTTGAATTTTAGGCCTCCTCACCCCATACTGCTTACTTTCCTCAGTCATGCATCTATAGCAGTTTTAAAATGAACCATGTCAGTCACAGATCTTGCAAATACAAGCACTTTCACAACACCGGTTTCTTCTGTTGCTGTTCCATCTAGATCCTGGACCTACTTCAGATAAGGCTTTCCCTCTCTAATCTAGTACAGCTGTTCGTAGGAACTACCACCAGACTGAGGCATCTTTAAACTGAGACTTTTTGCCGAAGGCCAGAAATCTTGTCAGTTGTTCTACACAGGAGAAATTATGATTTCTAATTTGTTTGTATGTATGTATGTATGTATGTATGTATGTATGTATGTATGTATGTATGTATGTATGTATGTATGTATGTATGTATGTATGTATGTATGTATGTATGTATGTACGTACGTATGTACGTACATATGTATGTACGTATGTATTTCTATCCCGCCCTATAACCAAAGGTCTCAGAGCGGATAACAACCTTTAAAACAACAAATTAAAAACAATTTTAAAATGAATAATATACATAAAAACATTTAAAAGATTCAGCATATTAAAATACTAAAATTAAAGTATCTGCCATGGAGGGAAAAATATAATCACATCAGCCAAAGGCCAGGGCAAAGAGGTGCATCTTCACAGCCTTCCTGAATATATACAGAGAAGGGGCATGACACACTTCAAGAGGGAGACTATTCCATAATCTGGGGGCCATTGCCAAGAAGGCCCTCTCCCAGAAGCCCACCTGTTTCACTACTGGGGGTGGTGGGACAACCAGGAGGGCCTCAGCTCCAGATCTTAAGGCACGGGCAGCTCGATATAGGAGAAGGCGTTCCTTTAGATATTTGGGGCCTCGTAAGTCAAAGTTCACACCTTGAACTGGGCTTGGTAGTGAATGGGCAGCCACTGCAACCCTTTTAATCCGACTAGCTGTTCCAGTCAGCACTCTAGCGGCTACATTTTGCACTAGCTGCAACTTCCAAACCATCTTCAAGGGCAGCCCCATGTAGAGTGCATTACAATAATCCAGTCTAGAGGTTACCAAAGCATGGATAACTATGGCCAAGTCGTCTCTGTCCAAAAAAGGCTTCAGTTGATGCATCAGCTGTGGCCTCCACCTGAGTTTCAAGCATTAGTGTGGAGTCCAGGAGTACCCCCAAGTTACGCACCTGTGCCTTCCACGGCATTGCAATCCCATCAAGGACACGGTGTCCCAACTACATGGACCCGAGACCCTGTGACACATAGCAGCCCTGTCTTGTCTGGATTCAGCTTCAATTTATCAGCCCTCATCCAGCCCATTACCACCTCCAGACACCTGTCAAGAACTTCAACTGCCTCTCCTGATTCAGATGGCACAGAGAGGTAAGAGTTGGGTATCATCTGCATACTGATGACACCTCACTCCAAATATCCTGATGACCTCTCCCAGCAGCTTCATGTAGATGTTAAACAGCATGTGAGATAAGATTGACCCCTAAGGAACTTCACAAGTGTCGAATCAGGGTGTTGAATCAGTATCTCCCACAGCCACTGAGACCGGCTTTGGAGATAAGAGCCGAACCAATGCCAAGCATTGCCTCCAACTCCTAAACTCCGTAGCCTCTCCGAAAGGATACCGTGGTCAATGGTATCAAAAGCCACTGAGAGGTCCAGGAGAACAAAGAGGGTAGCATTCCCCTTGTCTCTCAGAGGAGGTCATCAACCAGGGTGACCAAGACAGTTTCTGTGCCTTGACCGGGTCTAGACAATCAGCTTTTTCCAAGCATACCTGCAGTTGAACAACAGCCCTTTCTAGAACCCTGCCTAGAAAAGGTATGTTAGCCACCAGGTGATAGTTATTCAGATCTTTTGAATCCAGGGAGGCCCTCTTCAGGAGGGGGCACACCACAGCCTGTTTCAGGGCTGGCGGAACCACCCCATCCCTCAGAGAGGCATTCACTACTTCCTGGATCCACCTGGTCATACCTTGCCGGCTAGTTTTTATCAGGCGGGAGGAGCAGGGATCCAGAGAGGATGCCGTGGGCAGCACCCCCAGAAGTAGCTTGTATCCTCAGGCTGCAATAATTGAAACTTTATATTTATATTTAAAGATATTTCTTTGTATTCATGTTTACTGAACTCTTATAATTACTCACTATATTTTATTCTTTTGTGGTAAACCACCTTGAGCATTATTTTGTCTTGAAAAGTGGCATGCAAACAAAGAAAATGAAATGAAGACCACATTGGGAGTTAAAGTAACATAACTACAAAATGTCCTCCCACCAAAGGCTTACTAACGCTGACTATCCATTAATATACAGTGAAGCTCTACTTGCTTTTTCTTTAGCTTCAGGAACAAAGGAAAGAAAGACAGAACATTCAAGGTTACATTTCTGGCTTTACATCCCAACTAGCTTTAAAGAGCAAGTGATAAAACAGTCTATAAACCAATGCTCAACATCAGAACAGTGGGATGAAGAAAGTAGTCATATGGTGGCAGAGAAAAGGACAAGGCTTCTTTCATTATTTGCAGCCCAAACATGGATAAAGAAATATGTAATGCAAATAAAATACTAAGGTCCGTTTTAACTGTAACAAATTTCCTTTCAAATTTTGTTTAGTCAATGAAAAATTTTGAAGATGTTATATTGTTAAGTTACATATAAAGAGATCACAACATGCATCCATTCTGCAGATTAGAAATGCACACGAACATCTGAATTATTCTATTAATTGAAAGAGACATTCATGCATTTCATTCCCTGCCCAAATGTTTATTCACAAGAACACTTTCCCTAATACTGGTTGACTGTAGCCTGAGAAGTACTAAGATACCAAGGGAATTATGTATAAAGCAAATATTTTCATCTCTGTATTAATGTGAAACAAAGTCACCTCAGAAGTAAGAAATCTCTCAATGGAGATACAGTTACTCTCATGTAAGGTAAATTGGGCTAAAAAAAATAAAAATTAAAACTTTTAGACTTGATTGCCAGTAGGGGGCTAGAGGCTACATATTGCTTAATTTGGATGTTTCCAACTTAATTGATATGATTTTAGTATACTCTAGTCTTTGTACTTCTAGTAATCTGTTTAGGAGAAAGAGTGAGTGACATATCAAGGGTGAATATAATGTCAATATAATGCATATTTTTGCTTGATTACCTCTCTGAATTGACAGAACAGTTACAGGCAAGAACAATAAAAACAGCACAAAGACATATGATAAAAACAACACAAAAAAAAAATTAAGTTCTCCACCATTTTTTAAAGCAAGTCTTAAAACGCTATGCCATCATCTAATTGTTTATGGAACCCAAATTCCAGGGTCCAGCCAAAAATTGCTATCTTATCATGACAAAACGTGTATATTGAGAGAAAGCAATAGAAAGCTTACTGAAAATAGCATAGCAAATCTCTAGCTACCATCAAAATTGAAAACCAGGTGTCAGCTGACTGGGACAGACATTAACCACTTAATGCCTATTAACTTTTCATGGAAGTAGTTCCCAAGCGTCACAGTAAAACTACCCTGTTGTCTGCTTGCTTCTATGAGTTCTTATACAGTCAAATTAAAACACTAACTTGAAATTTCATTTCCCAACCCCCAAACAAAACATTTTAGTTCTGCATACCAAAAATCCTGTACATGCAAATACTTAAGTCTAAAAATAATGGCCTTAACCACACATCATCATCACATTTCCATTTGTACCTCAGCTGAATGCCTGAGCAGGTTCATTTTAAATAAGTGATAGTGCTTTATATCAAACACAAAATTTCTGCACATGGTGTTTTTTCCCTATCAGCTGACTACTTTAAGGATTCCAAACTTATACAATATTTACCGGTAAAAGTGTGTCAGGAAAATAAGAATTTCACGCTGCTGTGGATTTTGCACCCCCTGCCATCAGATTTGCAGTACTCCCAGTCAAATCCACATTGGAAGCCACATATGGCTGACCACTAGGAGAGCTGCAAAACAGATTAAGAAAAAGAGAAAATCCAGTTAGACTAACACTCCTATTTTGAATAAAATGAATTGTAGCAAACAAGCTAGAAACTAGAAGACTTAAAAGCTTATTTGCATTAATTTATCAAGACAGCACTTTTATTTTGTACTGCCACCAGCAAAGTCACTTACAAATAACCATTTTGGTAGAGCAAGCAAAGCTCATTTCTTAGAAAAATAAAGACACACAAGTAACTGAATGTAAACGTCTCCTACAGCTTCAAAACGCAAGAACTTAAGTTTTATTTTATGCTAAGCTGACTGTAATGGAGCAATGCAGTATAAGGCTAAAAACTAGGAATCAGTGGGTCTGAATCTCCACCTGGTGACCTCAGCCTATCTCAGTGTTAATATGAGACCAGTGTGCGCTGCCTTGAAGTCTCTGAAAAAAACAGTGAGGCATTAATAAAATAAATCCCAAAAGACAGAAATAGCAATATAAACTGAACAATACCACCAATTCAACATTCCTTCAGGGCTATTCCACACTGGCTGGTATACTGGATCAGCATCAGCAACCTACTAGGAGCCACCCTTTCAAATGTTCGTATAGTCTAAGGAAGGTCCCACGCTGGGGCCCCTTAGACTCTCACCTGGGGCTTCCCTTAGACCACACCAATGTGCAGAAGGGAAGCTACCGATACGGCACTGATCTGGTAAGCCAGCCAGTGTGGAATTGCCCTCAGTTTTTGATCAGAACTAAATTACACTTTAATACAGTACTAGGAATCTTGTAACCCAAGCACTTGCTTCAAAACAAGGCCATGCCAACAGAAAAAAAATGTCTTTATGATTAAGTTTATAACATTATTCTGGATGCTAGTCAAAGTAGCAAATACACAAAGAAACTCAAAATCCATATTGGGAAGAATCAAGATATCAGAAAAAATGCAAGCTTTCACTCTAGTATACTGTACATCATTGTGCAAAATGTTACAAAACATAAATGAAAAAAAATACGAAAAAGGCAGGATGGTGGGAAGGTACAATGCACCTGCTGACTCATTTCTAAAATGCAATTTGAGCAAGCTCCTGCTGGAAGTTACGTACCATACCCAGAACTGTGTGACAACAAAGCAATACTCTATTTTTAGCCAGACCTGTCTCACAACTTAAAAATAAATACAGTATATGCAGGTTCCTTGGCAGAAGTTAAGATTTTCTAGATAAGGAAGGACTAATAGGACAAATTGACTGGATGTAGGTAAGTGCAAAAAACATAAGGCCCAATGCGGCATAGTAGCTAAAGCAGCAGGCTAAAACCTAGGAGTTCCTGGGTTCACACCTCCACTCTGCCATGAAAGCTCACTGGACAGCCTTGGTCAGCCACAACCTCTCAGCTCATCTATCTCACAGGTTTGTTGTGAGGATAAAATGAAGAGGAAGAAATTGGTGTGCAAAACTTTGGATTGTTTGGAGGGAAATGCTGTAAATAATTATTTTAAAACCAAGGGAAAGGGGAAACTCAAACTTCATATCTGAGAGAAGATAGAACAGTATCTGAGACTGAGATAAATACCATAAACCATAAAGCTCCAATACAAACTATAAACCCAAAAGCTGGAAAATGGTACTAACATTTACAGGGAAGGGGAAAGGTTTATAGTGGAGAAACCCAACAGTTATATATAACTGCAAGCTGATTTCCCTCTAAAACAAACACAATATGCAGAATTTGAAAAATATTGGGCACAATTTGATCTCTTACAAGTTAGTTGTGATATAATTTCTCACATCTGTACCAGATTTCTGAACCTCTAATCAAAAATTATGTGAAAAAAATCATTGTTTAAACGACTTCTTCAATTTAAGAAGACTGGTAGCATACTGGAGGGGCAAGAAAGAAAGATGATCACTGGATGAAGCACAAAAAACCAAACCAGGGTTCCCAGACAGCTGCTGAGCCCAAGGTCTACCTGTGTATTAGCGGCCACTAAACTGGCTCATGGAAGTGTGCAAACAAGACACATGCCTCCAAGTCCTTGTTCTGTGGAGGACTTTCATTTTGGCTCTTGCAGCTGGCTCTGATACAAGCTTTGGAGCTAGCATGGCTGTCCCACAGCAGCCATCCAAATGCAGTCAGCTTTGTTCCAGGACAATTGTTCCAGTTGATCCACTCCTGCTGGAACAGTCCATCCCAGGTAACTGCAGAAAAGGCCTGTATTTCTTGAAAAAAGAAATTGAACATTCCAAAAATACCTTCTTTATGTGGTGATTTTTATTAACTGCTCTATTAATTGAACTACACTTCAGGTTTGCTAATGAGTTTTGATTTTTGGAGCGTAAGGGACAAAGCTATACACTGGGAAATACTGTGAGAGCAACATCTTGAACCCAGGCTTATGCTGCCTCAAAATGCTAAATTTAAGCTCCCAAAGTGCTCACTGTGCTGGGAAGTGAATGAAAGACCTGCAGTGATCTAGCCTCATGCTGCATCAAGGCAAAGTTTCTCCAGCTTGGTGGTTTGGCAAACAGGCAGAAACTGCCAAGCTTACATTATGCAAATGGAGCAGCTTGGAAGACCAAATCACGTTTAAAGCCTTCGGGAGTATACTTTGATCATATCTAATAAAGATGCTTTAGCAGATTCTTGGATAAGCCATAGCATTACTATATAATATGAACCTCACACCATTCCCTGCAATAGAAAGGTGTGTTTTTTAGTTCACAGTAGTTGAATCACTGTCAAACAGAGATGGGGGTCAGCCTGCCCACCACAGTTTGGCAATTGCTAAGCTTCTTGCTAACCAGCAAGCTTCTAAAATTAACTTTGCCAGGATTTATACACACATTTTTTTCACATGGCAACACACCAAAATCTCAAACCCAGCTGAATATTAACATTTGGCTTGATGAACATTTTAAAAATCCACAAGCACAAAATTAATTTTACTGGTGGAGCCGTTAACTGAATGTACATTTTCACCTTGAATTCTGTTAATTTCTTGTGAGTAAGCATCGCTGTGCATAAGAAACAAGTAAAAATAGCTACTTTTAAGTGATTTTGAAGGATTATTCAGAACTAAAAATACCGGTTCCTTTAGTATTTTTACAAATTTTTTATAGGAAGAAAAAAAGCACTCATACTCTTTCAGTGGCTTAGAATACATTACCTATAGTTAGTAAATTAATTTTTAAAAACAATTAATTTCCAGATTTACTGTATATATAATTGTATAACTATACAATTTACAATTTACCACTTTTAAAAGCCATATTGTCAGTGATGTTAACTTCTTTAGATTGTAAGCCTGAGGACAGGGACCTGTCTAAGTTTTTTGTAATATTGTAACCCGTCCTGAGACCTCCGGTACAGGGCAGGATAGAAATATAAATAAATAACTTTACTGGATGTATTAGCTGCACTTAGTAGCCATACAATTCTCTACACATCAGAGTAAATTAACAATTGTGCAAAGGTGAACATCTGATTCAACTGGTCTCCCTACTGCCGTCACTAATGGCAGCCACCAGAATGCTCATCTATCAGTAGATTCTAAGTCTGAGGATAGTCAGTGAAGTACAACATCTATTACTGCTTACTGTACATAAAAATTTAAATTATCAGCTTCTGTGGTACAAGAAATCTGAAAGGATCACTGTACCCAGTGCAGCCTTTTAGACTGAATCTAATAAAGAAAAAGCTCTTAACAGTTTTAACAGATGACCACTACAGTAGAAAAAAACATTATTCACTTTGCTGTATTCTACTGTATTCAGTATCATTTTCATGAACTCTTGGGTGTTTTTCCAGTCACTAAAAGTACCCATTAAGTACCCATTAATGGGTACATAATGGCATTTTTGTACCCATTAATGGGTACTTCTAGTGACAGTGGAAAAGCACCCCTTGACTCAGTGTTGGGCAACCTGAGACCCATGAATAAATCCAGGATGTATAGAAATATATATGCATAGAATCCATAGTTAGCGATGCATAAGTATATTTGTGGTCTTTACTGTCCATGTGTAAGAAGCAACTAAGAAAGCTACAAATTTTACACCTCATTGAGGTCCTGCACATAGATGGGCAGTCATTCAGCAGCAGCAGCAGCAGCAACAGCACCATGAAAGGAATCAGGTGGGCAGGTTGAACCAACACCTGCTCCTCTTCTGCCACTAGGCTCAGACTATCCAGTAAGTAAGCATAAGCTTACTGTGCTGCCCATGTCCTGCTTCCAGGGCAGACAGACTTCAGCACTTAACAAGGAAGTGACACCTTGGTGGGCATGCAGCTGATCCTGCTATAGAGATATGTAGGTTAGCCAGCCAAAAGGTTCACTGAACCTCTTTGCTGTTGTGACACAGGATGGAGCAGGCCTAAGAGCCACTATCGCATGTTTCTCTTACCCCTGCAATTCCCCAGAGAGGCTATGCTGCAACAGAGAGTTGCCCTGTTCAGACTGACAAGCACACCAGTTAAGTGTACTGCAGTCAAGCTTAATAAGCCAGTGCCCAAATAGGTAAACATGACAGAGTTTCTGGGCTAACTAGTTCATTCATTGCCTCATTACGTCTTAGTAAAAATTAATGTTAATTCCTTTTTTGAGGCAGTCTCCCTCCCTTCCACAAATATACAAATAATTCCACTTCAATACCTATATTATTACTACCCTGTCACAGACAAGTATGAACACAGAACCATTTACTTTGTACTTTCTGTATCCTGTGCCAATCCAAAACATAGGAGATATTGCTCAACAAAAATGAAGTGGGATTCTATCTTCAGTATTTGATTTCCTAACACAAGCCTATCAAGATTTATTGGGCCCGCATTGATCTTGCTTTTGCTCATATTTGAGAAAAACTGTCAGTAAGTCTGACTTTAAAAGGGAATCGCAGCTGGTAATTAAGAAACATTCTATCACTACCTATGGTAGCAAGGGCTGAACCATCAAAAAGGCTGAGTGACAGAAAACAGATGCTCTTCAATTCTGCTGGCAGAGGAAATTGCTGAAAATCCCATGGAGTGCAAAAAGATTGGACCAATCAGTACTCATGGAAATAAATCAAAACTGGTCACTGAAATGACTGATACTGAAACTAAAGCTGAAAGGCTTTGGCTACATCACGTAAAGGCAAGACTGACCTAACAAAAGGGGAGCCTTGGAGGTGCCTTCAAAACACAGTGTGTGGCCATCATATTCCCAAGGCCTCTGTAATTGACCTTTTCTAGTACAGAATGTTCAGGACAGCGGAGAGGGGCAGACTGGCGTACGAACAATCCCATCTCATAGCCACCTCTCAGCCACCTCAGAGATTTTTTAAATTTATTTTTGATGTGTCCGATTGCAGCCTCACTACAGCAGACAATGATGCTAGGAATGATTGAAGGTAAAAGAAAAAGAGGCTGACAGAAGCTGAAGAGCAAATGACATCAAGTAAGAGATGGTTGTGAGCTTCAGCGATCTCCTAACACTGGCTACTGACAGTCATGCTATGCTGGACAAAGCAAACAACAACATTCTAGCAAAACAAGGACATTTTTACAGAATTGGTGATAGCAGACAATTAAAAGAGAGACTTTCAAGATCAAAACTAAAGTTGGCAAACTTAAGCCACAGATTTGAATAATTAATGACACTTAGCAATTACGTTTAACCATATGATTGCTAACAAAGAATAAATCCAAACTTTTAACATATCTAATCCTTAAGTTTGAAAGTGATTACACAGAATGAGTAAAATTTTGTAGCATTAGTAAAATACAAGAATTTTTTTTAATACTGTCCTTTTATTTTGAAATAATTAAGTGAGGCCAATTCATGGTGTTAACTCTGACTTATAAGGCTCTAAATGACTTGGGCCCCAAATATCTAAAGGAACACCTTCTCCCATACTGACCTGCCTGTACCTTAAGATGGGTGGGGAGGCCCTCCTGGTTGTCCCACCACACTCAGCAGTGAAACGGGTAGGCACCCAGGAGAGGGCCTTCTGAGTAATGGCCCCCAGGCTGTGGAATAGTCTCCCCCTCAAGGTGCGTCAAGCTCCTTCTCTGTACATGCTCAGGAAGACAGTAAAGACGCACCTCTTCGCCCTGGCCTTTGGCTAAATGTGGTTACTCCCACACACACACACACACTTTTAAATAGTACTGTTTTTAATATATATTTAGTTTGTTTTAACATTCTGAATTTTAAATGTTTTTGTAGGTATTACTGTTTAGTATATTTTGTTATGTTTTAATGTTTGGAATTTTTTAAGCATTGTTACCTGCCCTGAGACCCTCAGGCTACTTTCACAGTGAACTACTTTCACTGTTAGCATAAAGTATTTACAGAATATATTAAGCTATAATTATACCAAATGTGGTAGAGGGACAACCTAGTACAGCTTCATTCTTAGAAATTACTTAGGGGCTATATCCAATCTAACCTTGGACAATGGGGGAGTCACAGGTCTGCTTAGGGAAGAAAAGGAAACTCCAGGGAAGCTATATAATGTATTTGCATCTACCTCCAATTTTTAAAAAGGCCTTAAGGGAAGACCCAGCTCAACATCCATTTTGGGAAAGATCCTGGAAACCATTATTAAAAATTTCCAAACATTTAGAGGTACAGGCCTTGCATAGCATCCATAAGGGAAAAGTCCTACCTAACTAATCTTTCAGAGTTTCTTGGGAACATGTAGATAAGGGTAAAACCACAAGACACCTTATACAAGCTATTGATAAAATCCCTCGTCAAACAATTTCTCTAAAACCTTAACAGATGTGTTTATTACAGATAAACAAATGGCTAAGGAATAAAAAAGAGAGATGTAGATGAACATTTCTCACAATGGAGAGATGGTACAAGCAAAGTCCCAAAAGATAATGTGCAGGGACCAGTCCTTTTAAAAATATTTATCCATGATCTGGACATATACATAACCAATAAAACAGACTTGTTTGCCGAGAACAATTTTTTAGAGCGGTAAAAATAAAGAGTCTGTGAAGTGTTCCTAAAGGATCTCTCTACATTGGACAACTGGGTATCAAAATGGCAGATGCTAATCAATGTGAAAAAAAGTAAAGGGAAGCACATTGGAGATAAAATCCTAATGGGATCAGAACTGACTAAGACTTACTAGGAAAGAGATCCCAATAGGCCACTGGAGCAATAGTAGAAAGTTAATGAAACTGTCAACATAGTGTACATCTGCCATTTAAAAAGGACAGCAGACTGTAGACGTAATAAAAATTAATATTTAAAACAGGGATGCTAATACTATAATGCCCTTATATGCATCAGTGGCACAATCACATCTGGAACATTATGTGTACTTTCGGTCACCACATCTTGAAAAAAGGTTCAGAGGATGATTAAGACGGTCAAGCAACTGGGAGAGCTTCCTTTTATGAGGAAAGGTTACAACATCTGCAGCTTTATGGTTAGAAAGGAGCGGAATGAGAAAAAACATGATAGAGGTAAATGTATTTATACAGAGAGTGGACACAGTGTATAGGTAATTTTTTTCCCTTTTCTCAGAATACTAGAATAAAGGTCGCCCACTGAAGTTGAATCCTGGATGACCGTTAAAATTCATGATCACAAGATCTGATGCTGTCTTACCAATTTGGAAGGTTTCACAAATGGGTTAGATCAGTTCATGGAAGACTAGCAGCACCTTTTAGTCCTGATGGCAGCAGGAGGTGGTGTGTCTCCATTACCAGATTGTTGGGAGAATGAAAGCAGAGTAAGCTATGTGCTCATGTCCTGCTAGTTGGTCACTGTGAGGACCGACTGCTGGACTACATGGGTCATGGGCCTGATCCAATGAGACTTGTCAAGTAAGAATTTAACCTAGGTCAAAGAGCTGCCAAAATAACACAAAGTATTTTCCACCTTTCTAGTGATCCATCACTGTATGTATATATCACGATTCCATTATGCCCTCTATCTAATGTGCTTTTATACTGCACAGCCTCTCAGCTTCTTTCCATTAGCAGTCTCTCTGCTATGAAAGCAGAGGGGAGAAGACAAGAAACAGCTTAAGGCAGAGACTCAAAAACATCTTGGAGCAGTAAAGATGCATTAAACACATGCAAATGTCCAGATAATTCAAACAAATAGATTCAAAATTCATTCGAATCTTTAAATT
>MTQE01000401.1:9643594-9662658 GCA_014337955.1 Aspidoscelis marmoratus | reverse complement strand
ATGCACCTCTTTGCCCTGGCCTTTGGTTAAATGGAGATACACTTTTCCTTTCCACATGCAGATGCTGTTTTTTAAATACATACTGTTATTGTTTTAATAATGTTTGATTTTAAATGTTGTTATTTGCACAGAAACTCCTGGGTACAGGGTGGGATAAAAATGTAAATAAATCAACTCTTTTCTGCAGTCCTAAAAAATCCCCATGAGGCCTAACACCATGTTATGCTTAATTCTTATTGTGATAGTCACTACTGCAAAGTAACAGCCTGCTCTTGCCTCAGGGCTGTCAGCTGCTAAGGTGATCAGTGGATGGGGCTAAGGAGATTCTGGTACAGAAATGCTAACCACACACACATTCTTTGATCTCTCCATCCTATTAGGATTCAGACAGAGATTTATTAAACATCACATTTAAATGTGCAGCATAACAGATTATCTTTCAATTCAGAGTCTTCTTGATGTGTAGGGAATGAAGTACATGCCTAGTGTTTTGCACAATGCTGAGTTAAACTTTATGGTCATAATTATGTTGGTAGAAAACAAAGTATGCATTTTTGTAAAAACAGGTTGAAGATGCAAACCTGACATGCAGGAATTTGCAACACTGAATTTAGTGTGTTCCACTCCTTTAGAAGAATATTATGTTTTTGCCTTTGCGCCTATACTGAAGTACCTATTTCTTTAAACTTTAGGCCTTTCTGTGCTTACCTTGCCAGGATCTGGGCCAGTTGTTCTAAATCACACAAGATCTGGATCATGGCAAGGCTCAGTTTGGAACAACCTCTTCTGCACTGCTTTGTTGTTCCAATGCAGCCCCCAAGCTTGAATGAACTTTGGCACTGGCTTCTGAGGGCTCTGAAAGGTAGTAATAAGAACATAAGAACATGAGAGAAGCCTTGCTGGATCAGGCCATAGCCCATCTAGTCCAGCATCCTGTCGCACACAGTGGCCCACCAAATGCTCATGGGCATCTCAAGCAGAGACAAGGACAAACCTCCTGCTCTCAAGTCCCAGCAGATAGCCTTAGAAGCGCCCCAGTTCCTCCCCCCCCCCCGCCTGAAAGATGCATCTAGGCATTCGTTCTAGTAGCCATCTACTAGATACATCTGTCATCCATAAATTTGTCTAACCCTACCTTAAAGCCATCTAGACTGGTAGCTGTCACCACCTCTTCCGGCAGCACATTCCATAAGCCGATGACCCTCTGGGTGAAGAAATACTTCCCCCTGTCAGACCTTACTCTCCTACCCATCAGCTTCATAGAGTGCCCCCTGGTTCTAGTGTTGTGCAATAGAGAAAAGAAATTTTCTCTATCCACCTTTTCTATACCGTGCATAATTTTATATACTTCAGTCAGGTCCCCTCTTAAACGCTGTCTCTCCAGACTGAAGAGGCCTAGACGTTGCAGCCTGGTTTCGTAAGGGAGGTGTTCCAGACCCTTAACCATTCTGGTTGCCCTTCTCTGCACCTTCTCTAGTTCCACAATATCCTTTTTGAGGTGTGGTGACCAGAATTGTATACAATATTCCAAATGTGGCCTCACTATAGATTTATAAAGGGGCAAAATGACACTAATTATTCCCAGCACTGAATTAAGGTTCCTAGTGCCAAAACCCCTGAGGGATCCATTTCAGCAGCATGCTTTGAAGTGCAGCCAAAATCCAGGCCAGTAAGGATCCAGAATGGTGGCATCTATTTGCATTTACAAGCACTAAACTAGCTCCATACCTGCCCAGCATCACTTGCATAAGGATCACTGACTCACTCCACATCATGTTGTACCTTGCTAAAGTTCAGACTTGATTGCTCACATTCTTCTTGGACCAAGTGTCTCCTTTACTTCCAGCATAGACTCAGCAATAGGTAACCAGGCTGTGGGAACTGTTATCTCAGTACTTCTAGGAAGGCCTCAAGCAATGGTGGGGGCTGTGGGAAGGCCTGTTGAGAGCCTGGATAATGTATCCTTGTTTACCCTTGTCTTGTTACTGATTTTCTGGGCCCTGGGTGGTGATTCTTATACAACTCGTAGGTGCAAATTAGTCAGCCCCAGGGCTACCTGGATCTTGAAGGCAATGACCAAAGCAACTTCCAAAGAGGTGGGAGATTGCCCTATCAGTCTAGCAGCTGCATGTGACTACAGAGTGGCAGCTGTGCAGCCACACCCACTCAGCATGCCACACCCATAAGAGGTATGCATCCACCTTTCCAGGAGCAATGCAACTGCCTGCAGACCACTACTGGATCGTTCCAGGGAGGGGGTTAGTCAGGGTGGTGACAGCATAATGTGGACAGACACACCTACGCTGCAAACTGGAGCTTGCTAAAAGGCAAGTGCAAACAGGCCCTACAATACTGCCCCTGACCAAGCTGGTTCTGTCTGGGAAGAAGGCTACAGATTCACTAGTCACGGCCTAAAGTGAAAATGGTATGGCATACAAGATAGGATCAGTCCACCTTCAGAGCAAGAGAACATATCAGCAAAGTGACTAGTAATATTCTTTTCCACATTATTCCAAAGGTAATTTTCTGAGTTATTTAACACTGAAAGAAAACTTGGTTGATGAATTCTCTCACTCTGATAGTGGGCTGAAGCTGGATTAAACCTTAAGTGTGACCACAACCTATCTCTTAACGAAGGCTGCAATGCACAGCAAAAAGTAATGGATGTATTTTATCCCTCTATAAACTGCTGCATAAGTATAAACATAGATAAAATTACAGGTATTGAGCTCCCTGCTAACAAGGTTTTGCTGAAATAAAAGATTTTAAGGCATCTAAATAAGTGTAATAAAAAAGCAGACAGTGTGAGTACAAAAACAGATTTCTGTAAAGAACAAATTTAGAAGATAAACTCACTTTAAAAAAAATTAAAAACATACACTTTAAACAGGGAAACTTCTGTTTTAATTATATATTATGAGAGACAGAGGTTGAGAAGGAGTTTAAAAAGCAAGTTGTAGCCTGTTTACAGTAATAGAATGCAATAAAACCTCGTTAAAATGAACTATTGTGTGATTACATTTTCAAGTTTTTCCTACAGTGCTCTGTTATACCTAAGAATTGTAGTATTTGAAAGACACCCATTGGAGATAAGAATTTGCCTTGACAAATTATCTGGGAAATAATTTGAAGAAAGGGCTTGCAAGAAAAATAGGGTATGACCCCTGCTGCCATCTTCTAGTTCACTGATGTTGTGATGATGACGCAAACTCAAGAGGAGGCCCTAAAAACAAACACCATGGAAACTAAAATGGAAAAGGTCACAAACGATGAAAGAAATTGCAATGACAGACAAGATGAAATGCTATCCAGATTGAAAATAAGGAATGTCATGATAAAGTTGCACCATTTTTATAGAACCTTTGGAAGAAATTACAACATACAAGCTGGATGATATACCCTTGTTTAACCAGCATACTGTCTTATGTTATTAGTATTAAATGGAGGAAGTTGCTATGAACCAACTCTTGTTTTGTTACTAATATTCTGGGCCATTGTGATTCTGACAGTTTGTAAGAGTGAATCGCCAGCCCTGGGACTGCCTGCATTGTGAAGGCAATGTCTAAAGCTACATCCAGAGAGGATATCAATCTGGCAGGTGAACATAGGCTTGAGGAAAGAAATGTCCAAAATAGCGAGGGATCTTAAATTTCAAACAGATAAACAGCTAAATCCTAGGGCAATTCTGACCTGGATAGTATATTGGACCAGCAAGTGTACTAGGAGACTCACTACTGCCTGCTGGTGTAGCGTAAGAGAGACCCAGGGCAGAGCCTCCTTCAGAAATTACTGAATTCTGCAAATAGAAAAATAACACCTTTATGAAAAACAAAAACAGTAGTTCTACTAGTTACAGGTACATTAGGGGCAATACCAAAGATACTCAAGAAAAATTTGGAAGACTTCAGAAAAAAGGCAGCCCTACATATGCAAAAAGCAAGGTCACCCTGGGAGCAAGCTTACCACATTCTCTGAAGATATCATGTTGACTCCTAAAACCCAGTCATTACAGCTGATAGAGTGAGGAACCAAAAGACAACTATACATATTAAGCACAACATTATCTTGATAACCATGCAACAGGGGAGCACATATAAATGTCAATAGAAAAAGAACACCCATGGTCTGTGTCCCATGTTTGTTTAAGTGGCAAATTTGAGTAAAATTGGCATGGTTTGTGGAAGACTCTGTAGAAAAAAATATCTGGTCCAGATTAGTCTCCCACAAGCTCCATCTTGCTCAGCATGCTGTTTATGCCTCTGAAGCACCACTACAGTGTGGCAAAGAGACAGATGTGGCCAATATAAAAAATCTGCAACATGGCCTTGGAGAAATGTTCATGCTTTCATGTTAAATAAATAAAAAAATCTGGGCATTTTAAAAAAACACTCGTATCCTGAATGTATGCTGAACGTCATAATACTAAATTTTGCATTGCTCTTCCAAAAGTGCACAACTGTACACAAAACTAGAAATCATTTTCAATTTTAGAAATGAAGAAATAATTATTTCAGTTTCTTCAAACCTAAATACAATACCCAATTTTTTTAAAAAAAATGCATAAAGGCAGAATATAATCTATACTGGGTTCTACTTTGCTTCTGCATTCCGAAGATGGTGGTGCTTTATTTTTAAATTTAAACAAACCATGGAGATTATCATTACCAGTCTGTTACACTCCCCATTCAAAAAATCATATAATTCTGCTTAATGTGCTATTGATAAAGATTGCTTTAGCCTGAGGTCTCTATAGCCAAAAATAGTACATCTCAGATGAGGCTCTTTTGTCCTAATCCATTAGGGCCATGATCACACCCATAGTTATTCTCCTTGTGGCACTCACTCCACCCCCCCAGGTTTGTCTTGGGGGCAGGCTGTATTTCCTCAAGCTGGCTTCTCCAGAGTCCTCTTTTAAAAAGGACTCAATCCATCTTGGGCAGTCCATTTTCACTTGTCCTGTGTGAGTGGGGAACTGGGCTAAAAGGCTGAACCGTGCTAGGATGGGTGGATCCAGCTTTCCTTCCTGCCCAGTGCCTGGCTGTGGGTGGCACACACACACAATTTTTCTGCACACCTGTCCCTTTGTTGCACTTCTGCTGAACTCCCAGGAGGTTCATATTTGTGTGGGAGGGGAGGTTTGGCAGAAAGGTACTTGTACTTTGCTTGTCACCATTCCTAGGATGGTCCCCTCCCCCATCCTCCTCCCCTCCATTCCTCTTTGTTCTAGTCACAAGCTTCCAGACTCTGCCCATCATTTTTTTTAAAAAAATATAAACCTATTTTGTGCTAGACTGATAAAGCAATAGATCATATTTCTTTAATTAATCTCAACTGCTTTTGTGGAAAACCTGGAGGGATTTAAATAAATAAATGGCCAGAAAACCACTGTGGGGCGGGAGAGTGAGGGAAAGAGTGGAGCAAGAGTATAAATGTCTAAGGACAATGTATCTCCCATTTTCCTTCAGCAATGCACAAAGGAAACAATGTTTTGCTTCAGTAAAAAGCAAAATCAGACTTTTACTTAGAAGTGAAAGTGTTTTAGCAGCTCTAGGGCAAACAGCCTCTCATTTTTCTGTGGGAATGGATGCCGAAGTGGAGGTGAATGCTTGTTGGGATATGCCTCAGCGGCATCTGTTTGGGGGCACAGTCCCCTCACCCCAACAGTAGCCTGTATTAGCATCAACTTTGCCATGAGCACCACACAGCTCTAAACACATCCTGTTACCACTATTGATTGACAGAACTTTATCCTATTGGAATGCAGGTGATTCTACTTTTTCCTACTATACAGTACAGTTTATATAGTCATGCATTTCATGTTTGATGTTAAACAACTTCTTGCTACATATCAGAGTACATAATGTCTTACTCCTTAATTTTCCAACATACCGAAGGGAGTTACTTTTGTTTTAACATTACTGTGTACTTCTATTAAATCTAAATGCCATCTTCCAGTTATCTAAAAAAAAACCAAAATTCAATTCCTTCTTTCCACCTTCTCATTTTCTTTTTGATTCTCCTCAGCGTTCTACAAAATTTAGGGGTATTTTCTTCCTATATACACAATTGTTAATTCCACAAATGCTGCCCCATAAGTCAGGTTTTTTTCTGAGACTTTTCTCATCTCTACCTCCCCCCCCAGTTACTAAATGCAATGCTTTTGTGAATTTAAGGATACCTCTGTGTTACGTATGCTTTCTTTTTTTACATTATTTGACATGGTTCTTCATAAAAAGAAAAGGATACTTTGCAACCACAAAAATGACAATCCATAGTACTGTATTTTAAAATATTAGCAGCTTTAACATTATTCTATGTTGGAGGACATACTTCATGCTGTTGTAGGTGCTCTAATGAATATCTAAAGTCTAATATCTAAATTATTTCTTCCTTGTGAGAAATATTTGAAGAAGAGCAAGAAACTGAGCTGACACTGAAGCACTTTCTATCTTTGTGGTCTCCCCTCTGAAATTGTTCTTTGATGTCTAACATGGTGCAACTTACACTGAAGCTCTTTTCATGCTCTATACATTTGTATGGTTTCCCACACACACAAGCCCTTTGAACTATACTTAGTATTTACACATTATGAAACATTTTCCATGCTTAACAGTTTGCTCTGTATAAAAGCATAACAGGGCCTACACTCAAACTGAAGTTATTTCAGGGCTTCATATATTCATGAATTCTTTGATGCTTAGTTAGGATTATATACAAGATGAAGGTCTTGCCACATTCCATGTGGTGTGATTTTCCCACATGTGCATTCTTGATGCACAGTATATGGGGGAAGATAGAAAATATGTATTGTTTGTTAAAGGGAAACGAGTACCACAGAATTTAAAGAGCAGGTAGGTTAAAATTGTTATTTTTTAATTCTAGAGTTGTTAAATTTTACTGTGGAATACTTCAATAGTGAAGTTGTTTTTTAAAAATTCTATGGCATATACAGCAAAAAAAAATTAAGTATGTCATGGGAAGGTTAAACTTAAAACATTCATATATTAGTTATAAAATGGACTGATTTGTTACACTGCATTTATTCTGCCAGAATTTGTTACTTCCTGTTCTCCTCATTAGGACATGCCTTCCATTATCTAAATGAGCTTTTCTTGCATTTATTGACTCCTTGTAAGCTCTTGTAAACCATACTGGTGTTCTTTGGATGTTGCTCTTTTTTTTAAAGTATGCATTCTAATTGAAACTCCATTACTGTATTTGTAAATAGTCTCCATGCAATTGGACTCTTCCAGTATTCCTTTTGCTTTTTACTAATTCAATTTCTATTTCCTTTTTGCTTGTTTCCTTATTTGAGATAAGTCGCCTTTATGAAAGTTAAATGCCTCTGTAGTATTAGATTTTATCAACAGCTACTGTCTCTGTTCAAGTTGAAGGTTATCACATTGTAGTCAGTGTTCCCTGTTGGAGGAGGCAAAGCAATGCCTTGTCCCACATCCTGAGCTTTACAGAGAATCAAGCCCTGGATAACTTTTGCCTTGGTTAGGTCCACAACCATCTGCTCTAAGGAACAAGAATTTAACCCCCATTATAATTATCCTTTCCTTTTTGGGTGGTTCCTTTACCCCATTTTAAAAATACCACTCTCCTTTGGCATTTTGGTTAGGAAGGCAATAGGATGTCCCAACATTAGACTTGTTTTCTGGCCTGGTATTCTTATCCATAGCACTTCTGTGGATGAGTCTGACTCACCTAGACATTCCAGCTCATAACATTTTTCCTTCTTCTATGTACAAAGTTTCAGCAATGTGTCTGTATTGAAGTCCTGTGCTCTTTAAAACCTTATTCAATTCAATCTTCTTCAAATTCTTTAAGTCTAAAAAAACTCATCTGGTTTTCAAATACATTCAAAATCTTGTTCTGTGATGTGAAGGAGTTCGAAAAAAAATATATTCTCAGTCCCAAAGATTGCATGATTCAATCCTTGATCTGTAGTATTTCATTCCCCCTTTACTTAAAAAAAAAGTTTTTTAGCTTAATTTATCACTACTGAAATGAAAAGTGAAATAAACAAGAAAATTAATACCATTTCCTGAGAGTAAGCACTGGCACCATTATACTTATTTCCAAAGTGATATACCATACTTAAGATCACACTGTAAATATATTTATGGCACTTTTATGAGGGGGTATATCTCAAAACAGGGTGGGGAAATCTTGGCATGCTGCTGCTTTGTATCATAAATTGCATATTTATCTAATTATACCACTTATAATTATGCAGTAGCATTTTCCTCTATTTTCTCCCTGTGGAGTTCTATGTATAAAACAAATTATGCATCAAACTCCAGGAGTAAATGTCCTTCATATTAATATATGAGTTCATACTCATTGTGCATACAATTTTATATGTAATATTATTTTGAAAAAATCATATGCCTACAGAGTAACAGTAAATGTTTTGTATTATTTAATATTGATCCTAACAACCTCCTGCAAAAGAGATTCAGGAGGGTAGGCAGATTCAATACAATTTATCTTTTCCACTTGAGCTCCTTTGCTATTTCTCATGCTGGTCCAGAGATGTGGAGAAAACTTTCTGTTCTTCTCCACACAATAGACACCCTGTAAGGTAGTTGGGGCCATGAGAGCTCAGAGGAAAGCTGTGATGAGCTTAAGGTCACCCAGCTGGCTCCATGGAAGAGTTCAGCTCCCTAACCACCAGACCAAACCGGCTCATTAAAACAAATACTGTTTTTATGACTGTTTTTATTTCATGTGTTTGAACTGTAAGCCATTGTGGACAATTATGATATTTTGATTACCAGTAATGCATTCTTGTAGGTAGGTGGGTGAGTGGATCCTGGTTTCTTGCAAGTTTAATTTGCCTTACAGTATTATTAGTGGTACCCATATCCAAGTTAATATTAATACTTAGCCAAAAGCAGGTATGTTTGAGCTAAAAGTGAGGCTGAAAAAAGGTCAAGGACCAATTCTGCAAGCTTAAAAAGCCATGCCAATTTTATCACCAGACACCCAGTGTCATTCATTTGTGCAACTTTCAAAACTAAAGCAGGTAAATATATCTTCTCACAAGGGTTTCATCCCACAAGAAGGAAAAGGTTTCAGTACATTATGTGTGTCTGGAGGGAAACTCCTGTGTTTCATGCAACTAGGGCATGGAGTCTTGAAGTACTATAATACTCTTTTCATGTAATAGCTACTGCTGACCGCTAGAGGTTACTGTGTGCCTTTTAACAATCCGGAAGAGCCTGTTTTTTATGACTGGAGGCAATACAAGAAAAAACTTCACATACTAATTTCCTTTTAAATGAAAGTGAATAATGGGGCTTGAATTCAAATCTCCAGACTGTGGAAGATCCACAGCCTCTCATGCCAAATGGATGTTATAAAAGCATTCATTTCATTGCAAATTCTTTTCCCAAAGATGCCATGATAGCTTTATGTGTGTTTCGAAAATATGGTTCCATAACACAATTTCATTTTTTTCTTATCATTCTCGGATAAACAGACACCAATGCAATTATACTTTGTTATGAGTCTTGAATTTTAAAAATATCCAGCTTTCTTCCTCCTTCACTGAGGTTGTAGGAAGATGTGTGAAAGAGGTGGAAATATGTGAAAGCTTCAGAATAAACAACACTTTAAAGCTAATGGGTTTCAGTGTAAATGTCCATTCTGTAACATCCTTTTGCCTTGTAAGAGATGTTCAAACAAATGCATTTCAGTTAGCTCTGTGGATCTCTTCACACTTGCCAGCCTGGTATGGTGTACCATACAGGCTGGCAAATATTGAGCAAGCGGCAGCCATTTGCAAGATCAATGCTAAGCAACCCATATACCTGGCCAGTAGTGCTTGTTATGCCAATAGCCAGGCCAGGGCTGGCCAAATCACCAAGAAAACACCCAGTGCACATTCAGTCATTGCCATATGACACATCTTTTGACTCAGGATTTTGCTGTTTAAATAGTTTCCTCGGGGTGCTGTTCTGTTAGGGAGGGTGGGAGTGGAGAAGAGGGTTGGGTTGGGAGGGAGGGGGTTATATTTTTAATTATGTTTTACTATTTGATATCTTTTATTCTCATTGTAACTCATCCTATGACCATTTGGTGAACAGCGGATTATGAATTTCCTGAATAAAAAATAAATCATGCATGGTATAGAAAAGGTGGATGGATAAAATTTCTTTTTTCTATCACACAACACTAGAACCAGGGGACACTCTATGAAGCTGATGGGTAGGAGAGTCAAATCTGACAAAGGGAAGTATTTCTTCACCCAGAGGGTCATTGGTCTATGGAATTTCCTGCCAAAAGAGGTGGTAACAGATGGCTTTAAGGGAGGGTTAGACAAATTTATGGGTGACAGATGTATCAATGGCTACTAGAGTGGATGCCTAAGTACATCTTTCAGGCTGGGGGAACAAGCAGGGTCCCCCTAAGGCCATTTGCTGGGATTCAAGAGCAGGTGGTTTGCCCTTGTCTTTGCTTGAGATGCCCATGGGCTATTGTGTAATACATGATGCTGGACTAGATGGGCTGTGGCCTGACCCAGCAGGGTTCCTCTTATGTTCTAACCACAGTCGCAGCCATGACAACTGGCTGAGTGGCATCCAGAAGAGTGTGTGGAGGCTGCAGTCCAGGAGTGATCCAGACACTCCTGGTAGGCATGTGGACCACTGTTTAACAGTCCACAGCTGGGTGAGTGTGCAGCTCTGGGTGAGGATTACATGTGTCAAATATGGATGATCCCATGAAAAAGCTTTGCCACTTCATGTCAGGGCCAGCATTGTATAATGGGTAAAGTGACCATTCCCCACCACCACCATCACACACACTGTAAATATTAGTATTTTAATAGTATATGTTTTTAAATATGTTGGATTTTTAAAATGTTTTCATGGATATTGTTTTAATCTTTTCTTTGAAAACCTGTAACCCACTCTGAGACCTGCAGGATATAAATATAAATAATAAATGAATATAAGTGCCAAGCTACAGTCCTGAAGCCAAGGGTTTGAATCCCCATTCAGCCATGGACAAGCAGATAAGCCCAGTTCAGTCATAGGCTGCCTCTCTATTTCATGGCAAAGAGTGTCTCCAGTGCTCTCCCTGCCAAGCTTTGAGGGAGCTGATAAAGGTGCATCAGGGCCAGTGCATCAAGAACAGCTCTCAGGTCACTGCCTTTTGCCTCCTGGACAGTCCAGAGTCTTGCCAAAAGATACGGTCAAAACAAAAAAAGTAACAAAACGGATCATGAGAACTCAAGAAGGGATTGTTGCAAATGCAAATGGAGGCTCAGGTTGCTTTCCCTATGAAGCTAAAATGTGATTATCTTACAGCAGCCGAACCTGATTTCAAAAAACCAAGTGCCTCAAAACAAGCTCCAGGATTTGATTACTATAAAGTTTTTCAGTTATCAATAAATTGGAGAAATGAATGTAATGTATTTGAGTTTTGAATGTATGTATATATGCACTGTCTGTTCACCTTATTATTCCATTGCTTTTTAAACCTATTATTGGGCTGCCAAGGGGTACTCAAGTGGAAAAATATTGGGAACTACTGCTTTAGAATATGGGCTTTTGTGCTCCATGAAATCAGAGTAATCAGCATGAAGTAGCGTCATAAGCCTCCAATATCCTTCCCCCCCCTATTGCTGTTAGCCACCTAACTGATGTGATTATGTTTGAGAACTCTTTCAACTTTGCAATTCTTCATTATAACGATTTGTTTTATTGTGCTCTAGTTGCTAAGGGGATATGAAACTGCAAGAGCTGTGTCTTTTTCAGGAAGGCTGTGTTCTGCATTACGCAAATTGCTGCTTAAATCTTTCCGAGGTTAAAGCAAAGAATTTCACTTTTGACCTAGGCCATTCATCATGGGCTTGGTTCAATATTGGAATGAGCATCCCTTTTAGCGTGAATGAGTGTTAACTTGGTATTTAGGTAACTGTTAGGGTTTCAACTACCTTAACAGACTATGATCCTCATGAACTCTCGCCAGCATACTAAAATGGACAATAATCTGTGGATACATATTATGTTAATAAATGAACACTCGCTAGTTTGAACACAATCCAAATCTGTGCAACTTGAATATATGCATATATGCATATATTACATGTGTGTATATGCAGAGAGTGGATGTGCACCCGGAAAACAGAGGGCCACAGATTAAGGGTCCACTTAGTATACATTTAGACCTCCAGATCCACACATTAATGAGGATAGGAAGCCCCACCTCTTACTGGTACATCTCAATCTCCTTTTGACAGAGCTTGATCCAGATTATGGGGGCCTTTAATCTGGATCACTGGCAGACCCATTTAACTGGATCTACCAGCAGACCAGTGGCCCTGATCCAGAACACAGGAGGCATGCAGAAGCCATGCCTTCTATGTTCACGACTTCCAGGAGATGTATTTCAGTGGTGTTTGATAGTGCCCTGCTCCCCACAAAGGTCCCAAGGATAGGAACCTCTTTTCTAACCCTTGTGGCATTGGGGTGCAGCGCCAAGCCTCATGCAAGCCTTGAGGCCACAGTGTGGGCTGATCTGGATCAATGCCATTGATGCATACAGTGCTGATTCCACCACCCCTTCCTGTGATCCAAATCCCAATAATCCCAACTACAAGCAGGTAAGTATAGAAAGGGCCACAGATTCAATTTCTGACATGTAAGTCAAATAGGGCAACAGCAGACCAACTCTGTGGCTGCACCCCTCCCAATGTTATAAACTGTAATTCTAAGAGTGGGGTCTTCTGAAATAGTCAGATCACATGACAGATTACATTTATAACTCTTGAGCAGAATCTGGCTGGACTCTTAAGGTGATAGCAGTTCTGATACTGTTGTGTGATGCATGATGGAGACTAATATGGCTCAAGAAGGTTGTTGGTGGAGATGAGTCATATTTTCCCCTTTGTGTCTTGGGGAAGTGATCCACTAGACACTGAAGGAACGAAAAGCATGTTACAATGCAATTTTGTGAAAGTTCAAGAAGAGGATTAGGGTGAAACTTTTGATGCTGACTCTGTCCCTAAGATCTGATGTGCCAGCAGTCCAGACCAGTCCAGCAGTCAAATGCAACCCACTTTTTTTTTTTTACAGGTTTGTCTTGTCCCAAAATGTTACTCAATGCCCCTGAACTCTACTTTCCCAGCTGGCTCTGCACATGGAACAGGTGGCATTTCTGAGAATCCAATCTTGGAGGCACTGGACTTCAGTCTTCTACCTAATATTCTAGATTTGGCCTCTAGGAACTCCCACTTAGTCTTATTGAAGGCATTGGTACCAACATGTACCAAAATCACTGGCTCCTCCCCAGCAATGTCTACTAGCCTATCTAAATGCTTCATGATGTCCACATTCTTATACCTGCCAGGTAAGTCATTATGTGGTCATTAGGCCCACCATAAACCTGTCAATATGTCTAAAAACAGAATCACTCACTACAAGAAGCCCCCCTCCCCCACCTGAGGAGAATTATTCATAGTGCAAGAGGATACAGGGGCACACTGTAAAGAAGGCGTTCCAACTAAGGCAGCCTGTCCTCCTTCTTCAGCCTGATATCCAGTCTGCTGAGACCTCCACCCTGCCAGGCATCTGGAGTGCTGCCCACCATGGAGTGAGGTGCTTCTACTGAATCTCTGAAGGTTTCATCCTTATGCTTACATCACTCCATCTCTGCTTCTCTAGGTTAGCTATCTTGACTTCAAGGGAAGAAACTCATTCCCTGAAAGTTATTACATTGAGCACACACCCATAACTTTACTTTTAAAAAATATATAAATTATTGTTTTACCAATGGAGGCACCCATAGCTGCTTTAGAAAGCACCGGCTGCCACCATGTTTGCATTATTTCTGTTTCAGCACCATTTCTGTGTCTGAAAATCTATGCAGATTGAGATTTGACTATACTGACTGAAGAGATTTTTCTTATACCTCTGGGCTCCCATTTCTGACTGAATTGTGTAATATTGATATCTAATATCACTCAACCATTCCCCAGTTGCAGGTGTTTTTATTAAAATGTCTCATTTAATTTCTTTTTCAACTTGGTCACACCACTAGTCTTCTATAAGATCTATAACAAGGATCTTAACATGTGGAATGATTTTTCATAAGAGCCCTTCCCTGCGTCAGCCTTTGGCCGTGTGATAAAATGACTCAGAAATGTGCTAGGCAACCATTTCCTCAACTTCAATGGAAATCACCAATAGATTACTTTGATACCCATCTGTTGCTTTGAGCATCTGATCTGGAAAGGAGCTCCTCCCAACTGCTGAGTAACCGTATTTCCATTGCTGTAGGCTTAGTGACCTCTCCATAATTTTTTATAGTTCCAGTTTTCAGCCTTTATTTAAGGACAATATGAAATTCTGAAAAATAATGTAGTCAGGATATGGTCTAAAATGCAATAAAGATGAATATGAACATGAAACTTTGATTTGATTAGTATGCTGTTCTTTACATGGTCTGCACTTAATTGAATGCTAGTTTATCAGTACTCATAGAGCGAATTCACATCTTCAGTTTTGGGGGGAAATCTCCCAAAGAAGCAAAGAAGAGGAAATAATTCTGGTGTCTGCACTTTGGGACAGACTTGCCAGTGGTTCCCAGAGAACTGGTGAGGTGTAAATCACCACCATTATGATGGTGATCATGGAACAGCAGCAACAGTGCCCACATACCTGTGTGCTGCCATCACTGTGCTGATGGGACAACATAGCAATAGCCACACTAGCATCCCTCTCCCCAGTTCTGTTCAAACCTATCCCAGCAGGGAGAAGTGTGAATGGAGCCATGCCTGGAAGCGGAGAGCATAGATGGAGAACAATTAGAACTATCCTACATCTACATGGAACGGGGGGGGGGGGGACTCCTGCACATTGGAGCTGCGTCTGGAACAAATGGACCTGGCTGACAATAGCTCAGGGGTGAGTCAACGCCGTAGGGAAAAGGCACAGCTGCGGCAATCATCACACCTTCAGGAGAAGAACCTATGGTGCAGGGAACTCCTCAGGGATAACCCATATAATCAGCCCTGATCCATTTCCTGTTGTTGCAAACAACAGACCTCTTCTGGCAGCCTCTTGAACCAGCTCATGATTTATTACCATTGGATTGACTGAGTCTTGAAACCTGAGCTCTTCTCCCAGTAAACCGACTTTGCCTTGTTGCATCTGCTGGCTCACGTGCATCTGTGTGCTTCTAAAGTGTAGCCAGCTCTGGACAGGACACATAGCTTGGGATTTTGCAGTTTCTACTTTAATAAGGGGGGAGGGGGGAGCCTCAGATACAGAAAATGGTCCTACCTAAATCTCACATAGACAATTGCATCTCACATAGACAATTGCATTTGAGAATACCAATTCATACTGCATTTCTGACACAGTTGCAGTCTACTACTCATCACCTTCCTGGGCAGAGAACTGAGGAGTGTAATGATAGGGAATGGAAATGTAACAGTACAGCCCCGTTCCCACTGGGACTTTATAACGTATCAAAAACGTTTTGAAAATTGTTTGTATTGAAAATTGTCTTTGGCTCTGTCCCCATGCAATTTAAAGTCTGCTAAAAATCTTCTTTTGCCTCTGAGTGCCCCCATGCCAGGTTTTCAACGAGCTTCCAGCGCTACAAAACGAGGAAAATCAGCGACAAAACACATGCCCTTTAAAGAAGACTTTCAGGGCTCTATTTGGAAGTCGCGGGTTTTCCTCGCAACATTTACCTTGGGGACGCTCCGTGGCAAAAGGGGCGGTGATTGCTGCCTGCACACACAGCCAAAAAGCATTCACACATCTCAGAAATGCAGCAGGTTCCCTTCCTTTCCTTTGTAAAAAGAACCAGAATTGCTCAGAATTGCAACATTGTTATCAGGTGATCTGTGAAAGTGTTAAAAGAGTGAATGAGCGAAGGATCGCGTTGCCGATGGCTGCAGCCGCTGCCTTTGCAGGGACGGGAAGCCTTTTCTAACAGAGAACAGAATGAAAGTAAGTGCTGAAAGTGAATGAGTTAGCGATCACTGCCTTTGCCGGGACAGGAAGCCATTTCAGGGGATGGAGATCTGGCTATTTTTCCTTTGAACAAGAGAGGGGGCAGGGGGAAAAAGATGCGGGGAAAGAAAACAGGCTTCCACGGGGACGGAAGGTGCATTAAAAACACGCTTTTTGCTGAGCCTCTTGCGGACACTTATTGCAGAAGTGCATGGCACTTTTAAAGTCCGCTTGATTAGAGTGACAGCAGAGGGAACTCAGTGAGGCAAATAAGTCTTTTGAGGATTCAGCCTTAATGTGCTTTCAGAGGAGTAAATTTTTAAAAAGCATTAAATTTGTTTAAAGGACTCTTGCTCCCATTTTTCTTTTTAACTTGCTTTATTTTCCCTTTGGGAATGATACACTCGCAATATCCCTTTCGGCCATTGCTGTGCTGCCACTACTGCCTCACTGCACTGCCACTGCTGCCTTGCTCACCCAGCTGCTTACCTGCCTACCTGGCTGCTGCTATTTCAGTCTCTTCCTCTGCCACCCGCCATTTCAGCTGCTGCCCACCATCGCTGCCTTGCCCACCTGCCATTTCGGCCACTGGTGACCTTTTGGGCTTTGGCGTGCCACTGCCGCTGTCTTGCTCACTCAGCTTTCTGCCAAGCAGCTGTGGTGTTCTCAAGACATGGAGAGGAGGAACGCCATGCGGTGGGTGAGCGAGCGAGCTCTGCCCTCCCTCCCTTTCGGCCGCCACTGCTGCTGCCGCACTGCCATGTGCTCCAATTCTTAAAGCGGAATTAACCAAAAAATGGGAACACACAAAATGATTGTTTGCATCCATTTTTGTTAATTTTGTTTTAAGTAACCCAAGTGGGATCATGGCCTACCTCTCTTTCCTGCCTATGCCCACCATTCCCCCCCCCCCACAAGACCCTTGTGCAGCCAGGTCACATGAGAGGAAGGCAGGATAGGGAAAGAAAGACACTACTATAAGAAATGTCCTACATGGCCTATGTGCTGAATGCTTTGAAACAGCACAGTCCAGATGCCTCTGGGAAGCCACATTTAGTCAGGGTACAAGAGCTCTCCCTCAGGCTGCAACTCTGCATCCTGAAGAATATAGCTATTACAGATAGTGGATTTCTGTGTTCTTGTCCTCTGCTGACAGTAGCAGCCCTTGCACGCAAAGGATCACAGATTCAAGTCCACAACTGAATATAAGAGAAGCCCTGCTGAATCAGGTCACAGCCCATCTAGTCCAAGATCCTATCTAAAGCTGTGACTCAACAATTGCTTATGGACACCCTCAAGCAGAAGGCAATGGCAAAACCTTCACCTGCTTCTGAATTCCCTGCAAATGCCCTCTAATCTTAAAGCTATCCAGGCTGGTTGCTGTCACAACCTCTTGTGGTTAAAATAACACTAGATAGAATAATGATGTGATATGATAATAATAATAATAAGAGTTGGCTTTTCTACCCCACTTTTCTCACCCATTTAAAGCGACTCAAAGCGGCTGACAAAACTTTCTATTCTTCTCTCCACAACAGAACACCCAGTGACGTAGATGAGAGCTCAGAATAGAGCTGTGACTAGCCCAAGGTCACCCATCTGGCTTCATGGGGGAGGGCAGAATCAAAACCGGTATTCCCAAATAAGAGTCCGGCTCCCTAAGCACTGTCTCACTGCCATTCTTCTATCCTGTCCTCCAGTTTACTATGTTCCTAGATTCTGGATTATAGTAACAAATCAAAACCCTAATCCTAACCCTAAATCAAAATGAGGGCACTATTATACAAATCTATAAGGAGGAGTTTATCATTTTCATTTCAGTACTTTTCATCCCCAGCACGTTTAGAAATCCTATGAACACTGGAATTTATTTGAGGTATTTTTATTCCACTTCCTATTGGGAATCACAAAGGAGTTCGTAAAAGGAATAAAAACAGCCACTGAACATAAAACCAGATTAAGAAAAGATAAAATAACCAATCCATAGAACCAATCATTAAAAACAGTGAGTAGGACAGGAAAAATCCATTCATACTGGAAGGCCTCTGAGAAAAGAGATGGCTTCAATTAGGCATCTAAAAAGTGCATGTGGAGCCACCCAATGATTTCAGGAACAAAAATGTTCCAAAGTGAAGACAGAGAAATGAATCACAGAGAAGCAACGTGCCAGTCTTTGATACTATCCTACAAATCTATGAGCTATGCAGCTTGTAGATATCAAAAGTCTACACTTTAAGTTTCTTTCATCCCTACCTTGCATAAAAAATGAGAATGCCTTTCTATGTGGCCTATGAATATTAAGCCTGGTTTCCTTTAAAAAGTTTATTTTAAAAAATGCTGTCATTCAAATTCATCCTCCTCAAAAGGAAACAGCTCCAGGCCATGTTCTTCTTTATGTATCCCAGCTTTTTCTGTGGACCAAACTTGGTGTCAATGTTTGCTGTGATATTCTTCTGGATCAGTGGCTGAGTTTCCACTCACGTTATAAAATGATTTGAAAATGATTTGAATTTTCTTTGTCCCCATTACAAATTGGGTTCCTGTATTTTCTGAGGAGTAAATCACTAAAAATCACAATAAGAAACCCTGAAAATACAGGTGTTTTTTCCTGGTTTTGCTGCTAAAATGCTTTATCTTTATTCCTTTGGGAACAGCACAGCACTATTGGGGCAGATGTGTGATGAAATGGGTCGGGTTTTGCCCTGCAGGACAGCCCCTTGTGAGATTTAAAGTGCTCAAGCCTTTTCCCCTCAGCAGACCACTTCATGGTTTCATTTTCAACCACTTCACACTGATAACAAGTAAGAATTCACCCACTCCACAGTGATAACAAAGTTTCATTTCTCACCCACACTTCCTCTCACTTTCTCCTTTTTTGCCTGGGCTGGCTCTTCCCTGCATGGGTAGGTGGGAGAATGGTGTGATAAAGGAGAAAGGGAGGGAAGGCTTAGGGAGGCAATTTTGTGCAACATCATAAAATGGGGCATTGGAGGAGGGATGGGGAGGGGCTATGGAAGCTATCCTCATGGCCATTTTGCTGGAAGGTTTGGCTTTGTGGGAATGGAGGCATTTCTAGGGATGGAG
>MTQE01000401.1:9624601-9643506 GCA_014337955.1 Aspidoscelis marmoratus | reverse complement strand
GCTTTGTGGGAATGGAGGCATTTCTAGGGATGGAGGCATTTCCTGGGACACGGAGACCAGTAGCCACCATTCAACCATCTTCTCGTGTGCCTAATTCAAAGCTGCTGAATGATTTCTTCGGCTGGTGGCAGGAGACCTAAGAAGGGAAGGGAAGAAATGTGGGAGACAGGCGCTGACATTGGCAGAGGGACAGGGGGGCTCTGGATGTGATCCCCATGGTTGTGCTCGCTGGAAGTTTTGGCTTTAGCAGAAGCAAACAGCAGCAGCAAAAACAGGAGGGGAGGGGAAGCTGGGATTCTTACCCTTGGACATGTCATCATGGGATCAGACCCAACTGGGAGAAAGGAGGGGGGACCCCAGCTAGTAAAGGGCTGGGAGGAAATGATCTGCTTTCCCCAATGCATTTTTGAAGCATTTTCTATGGGAACAGCAGAATCAGGGTTGACAGCGATTTAAAGTGAACGAAGTGGGATCAGCCAGAGTGCACGTTTGCATCGGGTTTTGTTGTAGCATTTTAAAAAGCTCAGGTGGGACCACAGCCAATGTGAACTTTTTTCAGGTTAGTTCGACTATCCTGTTGCTGCAGCATCACAGCTGAATTATGACCACACACGCTGCTTCCTTTCCTCAAAGCAGCCCAGCAAAAGTAAGGGAGGTGTGAAGAAAGAAGAAAGGATGAAATCATGAATAGACTCTTTCAGATGCTGTGAAATGCAGAAAGCAGCTTTATATAATAATATACATGCCTTATTCCAGAATATCCTAATATAGTGGAATAAATAACAAAAGTCTCAATGCAGCCAGTAAATTTAAGTGAATGCACTTTGCATGGTTTCAATATTACATGATTTACTAATTGAGATCTTGTTTCAGTATTAAGCAGTATTAAGCATTCCTGTTTCATTTTAATGCATTTTCCCCAACCTAAAGGTCTATTACTTGCTTAATCCCAATTTCACTTTAAGTGACAACTCGCTGGAATGGAAACCTTGTGTTAAACAAGGTCCTGTTCTATTTGAAAACTCCTTTATATTTTCCAAAATTCATATTTTATTGAATTATACTTTTGTCCCTTAAGGATACTCTACGCTTTTTCTCTTATCAAAAATTCTGCACAGAACACACTGTTCCAACAGAGTCACAGACTAAAGATCTACTTACACATTGCCATACGAAGCTGAATTGCCATCATTTCTGATGTGATATATGTAGCTTTATAAAACACTAAATGTAATTTGTTGATTCTCCCTTCTTGTATGTTTGGTATATAGGATAAAGTATTGTTTCTTTCTTTTCATTTTTCTCTTTATTAGGTTTAAATTTTATGGAATTTTTTGAAAAATGTTTGCCATGTACAGTGGTGACCACAACACAAGGAAACTTGGCAACAGGTAGCAAGAGGCCCACCCATTCTGAATCCTTGCATGTTTCTATGCCACCTCCAAGCAGCTGGATATGGCAAAGGGTGTTTTTCCACTGTCACTAGAAGTACCCATTAAGTACCCATTAATGGGTACAAAAATGCTATTACGTACCCATTAATGGGTACTTAATGGGTACTTTTCGAGTGTTTTTCCACTTAGCACTAGAGTACCCTTTAAGGACCCATTAAGAACCTCTTAAGGACCCTTAATGAATCCTTAATGGGTACTTAATGGGTACTCTAGTGCTAGGGTTTATTTCCACTAGCACTAGAGTACCTATTAAAGACTCATTAAGCACCCATTAAGGACCCATTAAGTGCTAAGTGGAAAAAACACCCTTAGTGACAGTGGAAAAACACCCAAAGATTGCTCTCATTCTCAGCATTTATCCATACAACCCTAGTAGTTAGGTTAGACTGAGATGTGAGCTTTCATGATCAAAGGAAGATTGCTAGTCTGTCAGGATCTAATAGTCTGCTCTGGGAGGCAAACACTAGAATGCTCTAGCCACCTGCCCTGTTCTATGTAATTTAACTGTTCCACACCTACACTGCCTTGGTGATGCTCCAGGATGTATGGTGCTGTTTCTAGTTAAGAAACGGCTCCGCCTAGTGCGGATGCACTGTCCTGGTCAGGATGCCATTGCCAGGATAACTGGGCGGTGCAGCGTTCCATTGTGTATCTGCTTCCCCTGTACCTCTTCCACTCAGAGAAGTGCAGATGGGACCTTTCTGGGCCATCACAGCCCAATGGCTAGTATAAGTGTGGGACACTTTTAATTGCTCCACGCCAATACTGCTTTAGGGATACTTGGCACACAGAGCCATGTCTAGTTAAGAAATGTCTCCGCCTGGTGCAGATGCACCGTCCAGGAGCTTACCCCTTCCTTAAGTAGTCAATCAAGTGCAGAAAGGCCTAGAGTCAGCTGCCTGAATGATTTTGCCAAAGAGCATAATCCACATCTCTAATACAAAACTGTAGAGATCTGTTTCATGTAAAATGTTAACATATAAAAGAGGCAATGAAAAAGTCACACTAAGATAATCAGCTTTCAGAAGGCTTGGTACTGGATGGATTTAATTGTAAAAGAAAATTTGGATTCTGAATAGTAATAACAATGGAAACACAATTTTTGATTTCAGAATTTTTTGTAAGATTCACTGCCAAACATATGTCTTTAGTCATATTGTAAGACGTAATGGGTGTTCCTTATTTCGAAAAAGAACAAATTTTCTCACTATAATTTTTGGCTGTCATCAAGAAACTTCTGCCATGTATTACTGAGTCTTTTCTTCACTGTTTATTGGCCAGAGATTCCTCTACTATTACGATTCTATGTGGTGCTGTGCAGGGTAAACAACATGTATGAGTAGTCCATGAGTAGGCCCACCTATTCCAAGTGTCATGGCATGGCCCCACATCAAGCAGCAACTAGAAGGAACCACCATTACACTTTTACACTTTGGACTTCATTCAGTTTCAAACGGATTTGCATGACACTGTAACAAGTGGAGCGGTTTATACATATTTTATAGCAAAAGTAATGTCCTTAGTTCCAGCCTCACTTTCCAAACTCACTAAGTGGTCTTCAGAAGAATACTTTTTCCTCATTACTGACTATAAAACGAGAAAAAGAGTGTTGGTGTACCTCACAGTAGTGATGTGCCCAAATGGGTTTTTTTGCATTCGATTTGTATAGAATCAAATGTAAGAAAATTAGTATTCATCCAAATAGATTCCCTTTGAATGTGGTAGGATCCTATTCAATACGAATTCATACGAATATACAAGTTTATACATATCCCATACATATCCATACGTATCCCTCATACAATGCATATCCCTACCTCACAGAACTGTAGTAGAACGGTGTACTTCATTGTATGAGGGGTTTCCATAAAAGACTTGCCAAAGACGTTAGTTAGCACAAGATACTGCTACTAGTTTACCAGTTAGGATACTTTAGGCCCTTTCTAACTTGCACAAGATGGGAGGACTATAAACAACGGTGTGAAACTTCGAGAGAGTCAGTACAGATATTAGGAAAAACATCCTGAGAGTGAGGGCAATAAGTCAATGGAATAGATTGCCATGGAAGGTAGTTAGCTCTCCTTCACTGGAGGTCTTCAAGCACAGGCTGGACCTACAACTGTCTGGGATGGTTTAGGAAATCCTGCTTTGAGCAGGGGGTTGGACTCGATGACCCTAGAGGTCCCTTCCAACTCTATGATTCTGTACTAGGACTTATTCCAGATTATAGCTGTTTCAGCACTAACCGGTACCCTGGGTCAGCGCAAAGCTTGTCCCTCTTCTGGACCACTCTTTTACACACTCAGGAGCAGTCTAGAAAGAGAGGCTATGCCCCCTAATAGCACACTGTATCCACAGTGGAGACAGTGTGGCACAGTCTAAGGTGGCCAACATGGCCACTTAAACTGAGATTCTGGTAGACCTGTTTTTTCCAGGGGCAGCTAGACTGGACAGGAAGGTATGTGGAAGGGTGTACGCCTTTCTATTCCAGTTTAGCAAAGTGACATGTTGAGGAAGCACACTAAATTGTGCTGCCAAATTGCCTCCCCCTAGGGCTTCAGGCTCATGTGAGCTAGTGGGGGCGGGCAGGGTGTGTAATGCTGCATGGGGCCTGCCCTGGAACAGACTGCTCCACCTTGTAAAAGTGCAGAAATGGCATATATTCTAGAGTGGGGGCCTCTTGTCCACATGCTTATATAGACTACAGCAGGCCCCTATTCCAGCATAAAATCCAGAATAAGGTCCAGGCTTCCTCCAGACAGGGTGTAAAACTCATACTTATCCTGGAACTATGTTGGGGCTTGCACACATGTCGCTGGGATATTGGGGTGAGGGGTGATATCCCACAGTAACCTTACTGCAGGATAATCAACTCCCAACCCAGTTTTTACCTATAAAGCAAGAGCACTAACCTGTCTGGACAGCTGCTTGCATAATTCACCATCTTGGCAATGGCCACCATACATGTGGAGAGCCAAGCCCAGCCAAAACCAGGCTGCACACATGCATGTGGGATTGCCATCAGCCACCTTTGAGAATTTCACATTTCCCTATCAAAAATGACTAGTAAGCAGATATTCACAAACCTTAAAAAATCATATCAGGCTTTCTACCCAAAATCCCTTGCTTAAATATTTTACCTAGTCTCTTTCCTGATATTTCAGCTGCTTGAAATGGGGTAGTTGCTACTTGAAAGGCACAGTCATTCCAAAATATGTGGATGCCTTAGTGTTGGTCCTTTGTGAGAAAGAGTGGGTGGCCTTGGCAAAGTAGAATAAACTTGCCTCTTAAAAAACAGAGGTCTTCACAGTTGAGTGATTCTATGTTCAACATTTTGTTAGCTGTACGGAAGACTGAAGTTTGGAGCCAAACCAGTGGAGATGGTTTCCTCTCCCCAGCCCAGTCAGATTGCTTTAAATACATTTCATTTTTGTATAGAATTTCTCTGCATAGACTGCGTGTTGTTCTGGCAGTCTGACCTGGTATGTACTATGTCTAATGCCAATGGGCCATGTACCAATTTCTAAATGGTGTTTCTTCAGTGACATGGAGAAAGTTTAATTTTCCTTGGCACAGAACTTACTATCTCATATGTTTTTTGGCTTAGTTTGAATGGTCAAATATGTATGAAACATGACTAAGAGCTACTGTCACTGATCACTAAAGAATTAACCTCCTTTGCCTTTACCCCACCCAACTCCTAGCAAGTGTAAATCCAATTGCTGAATTTTGTCCCTATGCGATTCATTACAAATTCTTAATAAGGGTAGAAGATTGTTGAGTTGATTTCGGCCGTCTTTCTTAGACATTAGAGACCCAATGTAGTGCAGAAGCTGGAAAGTAGGGGTTTGTCTGCACCATGGACCAAAGTACCAGGAGACCATAGCCACGTTCCCATTATAAGCTTATTTCAGTTTCAAAATGGTTTCAATCCTCGCAGTTCCCATGTCAGGTTGGCTTAGCACGCTTTCCGCATGTTAAATCGCCCCAAAGTGTTGTAAATGTTAATCCTCATTTCAACAGGTCTCACTCTGGTTCGTGCACTTGAAACGTTTTACATTTTTTACTGTGGGAATGGTACCATGTTAAGGGATGAGAATGCATGTTTAGGGTTTCCCTCCCCCAATAGCTTGCTTCCAAAGATAGTTATTTTACTGTAAAAATCCACCCCTTAAAGCAGCCGCTACACTGTAGCAATATACCCACTTCACACCTGATAACAATGTTGCCCTTTTGCAAAAGTTCTGACCTTTAAAGAAGGGAAAGGAAAGGAAAGCAGCTGCAGGTTCTGTTTTTAAGGCTGTGACTGTGGAGTGAGCGGGTGAAGGGGGCTTTAGTTGCCGCTTCTGCTGTGTGCCCTAGGCAATGGGGACACAGCCTTTGGTTAAATGTTGCTTATGGTTCCCCCACTGCATACACTACTGTTGTAACCGTTTTTGCATTATTTTTGTCATGTTGGTTTTTAAATATTGTATTGGATATTATTGTTGTGATATAGTTTTTGATATGTTTGATTTTAAAGGTTGTTACCTGCCCGGAGACCGTCGGGTATAGGGAGGGATATAAATAAATAAAAGGAAAGAAAGAAATGTCTCCTAATAAATGCTGCATCCTCATCGAACAAGGTATTAGACTGGGCTAGAGCACAAAAATGGCACCATACCTCTGTCCAACCAGGCTGGCATACCAGACGGCTCATGAGCTTGTGGTTTGGCCTACCAGAGCCGAGAAGCATAGCACCATTTCAGCAGGAAGAAGCAGTGCCAAAAATGCCCCAGTCTACAACTATGGAAGCTGGACACATTTATTCCAAGCCTCCATAGTTAGGCTGAGTTTGGGTCACACACAAACAACAACAATAGATTTTGTGGGAAAACACCCCTGTACACATCCCAGGGTGGGATAGAAATATAATAAATAAATAAATAAATAAATAAATAAATAAATAAATAAATAAATAAATAAATAAATAAATAAATAAATAAATAAATAAATAAATAAATAAATAAATATGTGAACTGGGGTAAAATCTACTTCAAGAATAATATTTTTTTGTGGTCGACTTTAAGAGTTGACTTTTGGGGCTGTAGTTACACCACGGCTCCATCCAGTCACTGATTACTTATTCTGCTATATTTGGATATTCTGGAATAAAGCTTGGATATTCCCAAATATTCATGTTTTATTCTGGAATATCCAAATCTAGCGGAATAAACAACTGACATCTGGATGCAACCAATATCATACATAGCCAGGAGGGCTAAGCAAGTTGATACAAAAAAACATTTTAAAAAATTACACTTATTGAAAATGTTAGAATGGAAATTTTAGAAAATGCTAAACAGGATGTGCATTGCTTTCTATGATCCTTTTTTATATAAAGCAAGTGTGCTCTGCCATGTTGCTCAAGGTGACTTTTGGGGTGTGTGTTTTTTTGTTTTGATGCAATGGCTCAAGAATTCAATGTGAAAAAGGAAAAAAGGATGTTCATCTTATTGTCTTTCTGACATACTTCAGTTTCTGTAATCCACACCTTTTGTGGCTTATTTCCTCATTCATACCAGTAAGAGTACTAAGAGCCTCCAGTCCAGTCCCCTTGCTGGTATATATATGATCTAATGGAGGCCCTGTCTGGAAGAAGTGCTCTTAGGCTGTGGTCAGACATAACGAAAGGGGTGCCTCCTCAGAGGCATGGTGGATGGCCCTCATATTCCCAACTCTACTCTAATCCACCTTTTCTAGTCAGAATATTCAGGAGAAGGAAGAGGGGAAGACTGGTGTGTGAACAATCCCATTTCAAAGCAGTCTCTGAGCTGCCTCAGAGACAGATTTTTGGGTGGTTTTTCCTGTGTCTGATCACAACCTTAGTAAGTTTGCTGGTCAAGTATCCCAACCAGTGCAGAATTGCCTGTAGACCCTTTAAACTGAAACTTTTTGCAGCCAACATTTCAGGAGCACATTTAAACAGTATGATATGTTAGGCACGCCTACTAGTACCAGATGGGATTCATTTCTACGCGATTGTTGCCAAAACAAGTACTTCTCAGACACTAATTTATAAATCCCCAACTAAGCTTCTAAGAGGACTTCCTTAAAATGACAGCACAGTTACGAGCACACTTGATGACACAGCTTTTAGTCAACCGTCTGAACTAGCCATGTACGTTTACTCATCCAGCATAATGTTTTTCTTGTCTACACTTTCATGTCAGCACATTAAATGTATCTAGTTTTTAAGTGTGCACTGTAATGCTTTGATATATGTGCTTCCTGCACGCATGCTGTTATTGAAGAAGAAGAAGAAGAGGAGGAGGAGGAGGAGGAGTTGGCTTTTGTACCCCACTTTTCACACCCATTTAGGAGGACTCAAAGTGGCTGACAAAGCTTTCTATTCTTCTCCCCACAACAGACACCCAGTGAAGTAGGTAGGTGGGGCTGTGAGAGCTCAAAAGACAGCTGTGACTAGCCCAAGGCCACCCAGCTGGCTTCATGGAGGAGTGTGGAATCAAACCCGGTATTCCCAGATAAGAGTCTAGCACCCTAACCATTAGACTAAATTGACCCCATTCTCCACAATGCTTTTTAAAAGAAAGAAGTTACACTTATATATGCATGTTGACATTAGGGGTGTGCACAGAGCCAATTTCCACATTCTATTTGAGGTATAATTGAATAATCCCTCCCCAACATCCCTCCATTCCCACCACCACCATCTGCGCTGTACTGCCATCAATGCTGCCGCCACCATCCAAGGCTTGGGCCGCCACCAGAGTGCCCCCAAAGGTCAGGGGGTGCCGGGGAGGCAGGCAGGAGCACTCCATTGGCACCCCAGGCATGTTTCCAGGCCTTCTGGAACGCCAAACAGGCATTCCAGAAGCCCCTGAAACTGGTCCAGCGCACCAACAGAGCGCCCCCGAAGGGGGCACCGGGGACCTGGGCAGGAGTGATCTATTGGCACTCTGGACATGTTTCCAGGCCTTCTGGAATGCCAAGCAGGCTTTCCAGAAGCTGGAGACAGGGCCTTCTAGTACCGGAAGACCCTGTCTCCAGGTTCTGGAAAGCCTGGTTGGCGTTCCAGAAGTCGCGGAAACAGGCCTGGCATGCCAACGGAACACCCCCAAAGGTAAGGGGGTTCTGGGGAGGCTGGCAGGAGCGCTCCAGTGTGGCTCTGGGCCTCTTCCCAGAACACCTGAACGTGAAACAGGCTTTCTGGAACCTAAATACAGGCCTTCTGGTTAAACCGGAAGGCCTGTATTTAGGTTCCTGAAAGCCTGTTTTGTGTTCTGGAGTGCCTGGGAATACACCGGAGCAGGTAAGGGGGCCCCAGAGAGGCTACGGAGGCAAGGTTTGCGGGGAGCATGGCCAAGGGAGGGAGGCCCTGGGGCATGCAGTATCCGTAGAAGCTTCTACCAAAACTTCTAAGGATACTGGATTATCCGATTTGTGGACTGATAGGGCCCATGAATAGGGCCCTATTCAATCCATCCACGAATCTTGTATCCATATGCCATACATATGTCCCATACATATGGGACATATGGGACAAAAATGGGATGCGTATGGATGCATACAGATGCGTATGCACACATCTGAATGTTGTCAACATTTGTATCTTCAAATATGAATAGAAAATCCATCCAAATAGATTTGATTATATTTGATTTGAATCAAATGTGAAAACATTTGAATTTAAACATTTGAATAATTTGAATCTTCAGATATTGATTAGAATCAAATCGAATCCCAAAAATTGCATTTGTGCGCATCCCTAGCAGGGAGCAAGTGAGTGGACCTACCTGTCTGGAAGTCATGCTCCTGCCATAACCACACCATGTATATCCAGGCATTTCCAAAGTCTGAAATACTTGGAATTGCGCAATTGAGACTCCCACAGGTACATGGCTGCCGTCTTCCATCTCTGAGCATGCTAGGTGCCCATCTTCAAGGTGGTGGCTTCTGGGCGCAACATCCAAACAGGTTCATCATCAGTATCAGTATAGTGTGAAAAAGTAAGTGGAGATTCCTTTTTCCCACTATAGCAATACCCTGGGGCTATGTTTTAATTGCCTAGCATCGTCTGGCAATCCCAGCATAGCCTGGGATACTAATGGGCTTTAAGCTGTGTCTGGAGGCAGCTGAAGTTTGAAGGTTAACTCCTTATCAATTCTGTGAAAATTTCAGAAACTAAGCTTTTAATCTGCTTTGTATTTGGATGGGGGACCTCTTGGACATATCAAATGGGATAAGCCTAGACTGGAAAGTAAAAAGAAAAAAAAAATCAGATTAAGGAAATGGCAAACCACTTATTTTACTATTGCCTCCCAAAGTTGCATGGGTTTGTCCATACTGTCTCAACTTGAAGGCATTTTCCTCACAGTAGGAGAGCTTTCAGGGTCCAAAACTCATTTAATTCCTTTAGGTAAGAGTTTCTTTGGTGATAATGATATTTTTGATATTTCTGTTGGAGAGACTCTACTTAAAACATAACTGCAGACAAAGTGCATGCTTCTATGTTTGATATCCAGGTCAGATTTGGGGCTCAGCTACACCTCAGTTCTAATCTATCTTAAGTCCATCTTCAGAGTGAGAGAACCCATCAATAAATTGACCAGGCTAAGATCTAAATGGATTACTGGATGTAGAACCAAGGATGTAGCATTCAAGGGCATTAAGGGGTTTTTATAAGTTTCATGCGCAGTGAGTAGGCATCTGTTATGCAGTGTTATATTTTTGTTTTTATTATATTATGTTTACTTTGCATACCTGATTTTTATGATGATGATGAAGATAAGGTGGGAAAGCAAAGGGACTAAGCATTTTCTTTCTACACAATAGTGGATTTTCTGAGTTAGATAATGTGGAAGGAGAGATGGTGGTCGCCTTGCAGATGCATTATCCCATTCTGAAAGTGTGTTGAAGGTGGATTAAGTTGGGCCCCTTGGACTAAGCGCATTAGCCTTGTTTTGCAGTTCTTAGGCTGCATTCACACCTAAGTTTTAATCCAGGACCAGGGCACTTTCAGAATGAGACAACACATCAAGAAAGTGGCAGGCTGATTTCTTTCAGCATTATCTATCTCAGAAGATCCACCAATGACTTAGATAATGTGGAAAGAAAATGACTGTTCACTTTGCTAATGTGTTCTTCCATTCTGAAAGTGGGCTGAAGCAGAATTCAAACTTAGGTCTGAACCCAGCCTTAGTGTCTGCCCCAGAGATCAAGTGCAGAGCGTGAATTGGAGGGGGACAGGCATAAGAAAATCTGCCTGACAAAGTGACAAATCCAAATGCTCAAAAATGAAAACAGACAGGTGTTTATTTGTAGAGAGAAAATATAAGAAGAAATAAGTGTGGAAACAGCTGGGGAACATTTGCCCTAACATAGACTGTGCAGTTTTCTTCTTCATTACCATTTTACATGTGAGTGATACTGTTACAGTGCATAGCAGGAGGTCAGGAAAGCGCTTGACTTTGGAGATTTGCAGATCACTTTCAGATGGGCAGCTGCACCAGCAGGTAGCAGTAGCCCCTGGTCATGTCAGGCTTGATTAGTACTTCAATGGAAGATTGTTCAGAAAGTGGGTATGTCACAACAAATGGCAACGATACCTGAGATTTATTTCAATTTTTTTAAAAAAATCTATACCACCTTGGTTTTTAAGAAAACAAAATGGTTTATCAACAATAATCACAAGAATATTAAAAATGAAGCACTAATTTTCATCAAGACCAAATAAAAGCTTCTTAGCAAACTCTCACTGGACATCACAGACTAGCAGAGTATAGTGGCTCTAAGCGACAATCTCGCAGAGGAGAGTTTACAGCATGCTGGGATCTTCTTCCTGGTCCAGCAGCCATTTTTAACAAATGATTGCAGAGTGTGGATTTGTGTGTTCTGATGTGTTTTTTTAGTGGTTTCAAGTGATTTTGTATCTCTTTATACACTTTTGAGTGTGTGGCATGTGGTCTTTTGTGAGTGGCTTTGTCTGTTTTAGAACATTATGACCGCTTTGGTGTGCTTTCAAGTGCTTTTGCTTGTGTGTTACAATGTGCTGGTCAATCACCGGGTTCCTGAACGACTGCAGAATATATTTTTTGTGTGTGGAATGCTCTTTGGTGTGTGTGTGTGTGTTTGTGCACACCGAGTTTGCTGTATATAACAAAAAAGTGCATAATTTTGGTTGTGTGCAGTATTTTCTTCCCCTCAAAAGCAGTTCTTTTGGGTGAGTGTGCTCATGCGTGTGTACCAAAGATGTCTCCAAAGCATACTGGCAGCAACGCAGCAGAGAAAAGCACAAAAAGGAGGGTTGCCTTATTCCTTGAGATCAAAGCTGTGGACAAATTGAAAGAAAAGGGTAAGTCTTCAGGATCAGAGAATATATGTCCTGTTTCCCTGAAAGTAAGACCTACCCCAAAAATAAGCCCTAGCATAATTTTTCAGGATATTTGAAGGTGCTCGAAATATAAGCCCTACTCCAAAAATAAGCCCTAGTTACAGTTCATACTATGGCGGATAAATGTAGATTGTTGTTCATGGAAAAATAGGACGTCCTCTGAAAATAAGCCCTAACACTTCTTTTGGAGCAAGAATTAATATAAGACCCTGTCTTATTTTCAGGGAAACATGGGTAAGTATAAGTAAGTAAGTAAGTAAGCAAGCCAGCCATTTGTGCAAGCATGACCGGCAGTGCTGCATCTCCCCTGTAAGGTGTCTCCAGTCCAGGGACCCAATGATTATTAGGGTGGAAAAGGCTCTGAACATCTGGATGAAAGATCAAACTCATAAGAAGTTGTTGCAAGATGCCCTCCACCAAACTGAAAAAAAAAAACCCTATCCTATCAAGTCCCTGATGGTGCTTCTCAAGTCCTACCCAAACACATATGGGTGTCTTCCTACAAAATTCTAAGGATCATACCAAGTATATGATGGCCCCCCTGTGTGCTGATTCTGGCTCCAAAGCCAAGTTGAAGTCTCTCCTCGGTGCCCAAAGGTTCTCCAGCCCTCTATCGTACTCACACTCTTAAGTGAGAAGACATCAAAGGAAGGAGATTGTGTTTTTCCTGCCTAGGTGTGGGGGAGTACATAAGCATGTTTGGCATCAGAGTGTTTGAAGTGTGTGGGCTGGATGCTGGCATCAATGTGTTTTGCCATTGCAGCCTGTGAAAAGTATGTGCCTTAAATGTGTTCATCACTGCAGAACGTGTAACACCATTCTATAGGTGTTGTCAGCACTGAAGCACCTGCAAATATTTGCAGAGTTCGCATCCCATGTGAAATCACTGTGTTCAACGTTATAGAATGTGAAGCACCCTTGTCTGGGTCTGACCCAATTGCCGGCTAATATGGCCTCAATGTGTTCAATATTGCTGCATGTATAAAACCTTTGTCTGGGTATCCAGGGATTGGTATCTCTTTTCTGAGCATCGTGAGTAGTTATCACGTGTGGCAGCAGTGTGTCCAGAATTGCAGATTGTGAAAATCCCTTGACATTCTGAGTGGCTTGATTTGCCATTTTCTTGCCAGGGTGTAGTGTGGTGGCATTTTGGCAAACATGTGTTGCTGGGGTTTGTGCATTCTTGTATTGCCCCCATGATAGGTGCTCCATGGGGAGCTATCCTGTCCCCCCATGCAGAGAAGGGTTCCTTCCTCCATTGACTCATCCCCCCCCTTCTTAAGTCAGTGTAATTTTAAACAGAGCAAGTCCACCACAATGAAAGTCAATGTAGGTTTGAACCTCCAGATTTTCTCATCTAATGCAGATTCTCCTTCAGCATTATTATGCCGGGATGGAACCCTCAGTTTAGAGATGGAAACGCTATACTTAAATACAATTTTGGACAATTTATGTTTGCTTTAGGACAAAGAACAAGACAGTTCCATAAGCTGGTTGCTATTTCTAAAAGAGCTTTTTCTCGATCGTCACTATTCTCCGTAAATAGCCTTAAGATAATTAAGTAATCAAACAGATATGTTTAGAGCTTTGCAAGTTAACAATCGAACTTTAAATCTGGGGGAAATTCACACTTTGCCATCCGTCCATGGATGGCAAAGGTCAAAGTTCCCCACATATGTACAAAGCATTTGCACTAGCAAATGCTAGTGCACACTAGCCCACCCACTCCAACGCGCCCTCAGACTTCCTTGAGTACAGACGCATGTCCCGGTGCTTCCATCTTACGGCCAGATACTGGTGACTCTGCGAGCTGGCGCCACCACCAGACAATGCTGGCACTATGCACACTGATGCCAGCACGTCCCTCCATGCAGGAGAGAGGTGTGAATGGGCTCACCAGCAGATGTGAGTGGACGCGGTAAGTCAACAGTACGTTCCTGCACAGAAGGAGCCATTTCTGAGTTGGAAAAGCCCTGAGAGCACACTGGAAGCAAACTACAAGGCCAAGTAGAGAAAGGCCCCGACCTCATAGTTAGTTGATCAGCAGCCAGGACAGTTCTTTTGGCAAAAGTAGTACATATTCACTGAGTGAATAAACAAAGCTACTTTCTTTAAAGAACATTTTTTAGTACAAAAAAATGATGAGGAATATACTATGCAGTGTGAGATAATTTAATACTGACAGTGACATTTTTTATCTTCAGCACAGTTTTGCCCCCGAGAGGAGCAGCTCAACAAAGATGTTCTCTACAAGTACCAATAGCCATTTGATATACACTGAAACAGACACCGGATATAAATTGAAGCAGAATTCCAGTACTTGGATATTGCCAGCATTCAGGCCAATCCTTGTACAAAGGAAAATGTTTACTTTTTTAATGTTATCTTTGGTAGCGTTTGGATGTCCCCTCCATGTACTGTATGTGGCATTGACCTGAACACAGTTAAGAACCCACTGTTAACATCTCTTCCAATGCCAGTGTGCTTAGTAACATCTTTGTTCAAACAATGTCTGTGGGTTGCAATTATGATATGCAATTATAGCTCAACATTTGTTTCTGAGCAATTTCAAAGCGTGTGTGAAAGAAAAGCTTCAGGAAGTTCAACATCTGGAAACAATTGGTGTCTCATTATGCGGTTATTCTACACTGATCTGGATTCTGAAGAGGAAAGAAGTCATAGCTTGCTATTATGGTTTTTGCTTTTAACTCTTTTTTCAAAGCTTCTCTAGGAAGAAAAAATGTGGTACCGCCAATTCTTATATTCTGGAGCACAAAGTGGTCGTTGATTTTGCAAGTGCAAACATAAAATTTAGGGGTTTTATGCAGGTCTCAGCTGATTCTTGGAATCACTACCCTTGGATACAGTCATTTTCAATAGAGCTAAAAAGTTGAAGGGTGTTGCACACGCTAGAAAACATTACCAATGAGCAGTTCAGTTCACAGTTTGCCAAGTATGACTTGGAGCAGCAATTTGCCATATTGTAGATTTTGCACTGTTTTTGAAAGGATATGGTTTATTCAGGAGCAAATGGCTTTCCATGACCAGCTGATCTTCTGTGGGTCTCATTGGTCAGTGACAGTCGTAGGCTTCTATTGGCTGCAGCAACCTGTAACTTCCAATCCCATCACACCCAAGCGATTATCTCACATCTGTTGAAAAGGTATTCAGAGATTTGGAGACCAAGTAAGTCATCTTTATTTTCTGTTGTTCTTTGAGTCTCTCATTTGCCCAGGGGGCATTCCGAAATATCTCCGCGTGATCATATCCTTTAAAGAGCTGCACTAGCTGCCCATTTGCTACCAAATCCAATTCAAGGTTTTAACTTTAATCTATAAGGCACTAAATGGTTGGGCTCCAAATATGTAAAGGGACACCTCCCATGTCTTATGATCTACAGATGAGGTCCTCTTAGTTGTACCATCACCTTACAGGGGTGGAGGGCCTGGATAGGGCCTTCTCAATAGTAGCCCCCAGAGTGGAATAGCTTCTCTCCTGAGATGCGCTAGGCACCTTCATTCTATCCATTCAAGTGATTAGTGAAGAGGCACCTATTTACTTTGGATTTTAGCTGAATACAATTTCCCCTTCCCACTTTCAAGCACTGTTATTATTTTTAGTAGCATATTCATTTTATTATATGTTTTTATGTTCTTAGGAAACCCACCCTGAGACCTTCAAGTATAGGATGGGATAAAATGCAAATAAATAAATAAAACCTTAGTATAGTGTTTAGAAATCCAAGTTTTGTTGTAAATGGATTTGTGCTTGAGGGCAATCCAGGCCTGAATTTACAAATTACACAAGACTGAGAAGAATCTACAGCTGTGTGGCCTTTGTGCTCCAAATGTTTTTGTCTTCAAAACAGCTCTGATAACTCACCATTGGGAATGGGGATACTCCCTCAGCTCTGCCTCTTTACTTTTATCCCCTCTGCTTCATGGAACATGGGGAGTGACTTTAGAGATCTCGCCCCATGGAAGCTCTTCTGCTACACAGCTGTAACTTTTTCATCACAAACTGGAATGCATTTGCGATACATAAGAGGCACATGGACCAGACAGTAATAGATTTATATTGTAAACAGCTTTGGGATCTTTCACGTGAAGAAGTGGTATGTAAATGTTTTGAAATAAGTAATAGTAAATAAATACTAAGTAAATACAAAGTGGCTGCAGGAGACATGGAATTTGCAGCAGAACAACCCAATAGCATGTCTGTGTCACGTAGCCTTACAACTTCTGCATGTGAGAAAATACGATTCATCCAAAATCACCACTTCAGTGGCTCACAGAGGTGGCAGAAATGTAGGGCAAGGTGCCAGCTAGACGTTCCCCTTTCATCCTCACAAGGATGTGGCTCCACTTACAGTGTTAGGGTAGTGGAGAAGATTGGCACCTTTGTCGCTGCAGCCTGGCTGAAGAGCTTTGCTTTCCTCTGATAGCAAGCTGGTATCAACCAAGGCTTGGTGACACAGCAAAGAAAGGCATCTCTGAGGCAGCTTAAAGAAGGCATCGAGGTGGGATTCTTCCCACACCGGTCTGCCTGTCCACCCAAGCATAAACATTCTGTGCTTGAAAAGGTTGATTAGAGAAGGCTTGGGAAAACAAGGGTCACACATTGGCTCTCTGAGGCGCCTCTGAGACACACCTTTTTTTATGTCTGAACACAGCTAGTCATAGTAAGAGTGACAGAATTAGCCTGTTTAGCGCATGTCCCTAGGGTCTGGAAAGGGTTTTGCAGCCTGAATGACAAACCAAATAGCCATTCAGTATGATCAAAGGAAGGCTTCCAATGGACTCCCACCTTATCTTCCTTCTTCTTGCAATCTCAGTTTTTGCCACAATCAATGGGAGGCTAATATAATCAGATGATCTGGTCAGATGGAGCATGTTGAAGCATGAAAAAGAAGACAGAGTTTCTATACAGAGCAAGCAACACTTGCCTAAATTTCTACTTTAGTACAGTGTGGTAATTCTAGCAGCCTTGCTAAAACAAAGCCAATCTTGTAATACTACAAACGCTGGTTTGAATGACTAGATCAAAGGACAAAAACGGTGCTTTAAATGTATAAATAGATGGCTTCTTTATGGACTGGTCTTGTAACTTTTTATTCCACACAACTACTACCTATATGATTGATCTTGGCAACAACGTTTATGATTCTCTTTATGTCAGACTTCATCTATGTTAGACATGATCTCATAGGAAAAAGTGGAGTAACCAATGAGAGAATTCAGTGTTTTGATTCTCTGTTTTTATTTCAGTTGCAATAACCGAATGCATTATGGAGAAATGAAATTAACCCTAAAAAAGACATGAGGCCTTTTCCCACTACAGCTGAACGCAGTTAGGTCATCCTCAGAACTTGTTACATTATTTTTATTTAATTCATTTTCCAAGCCAGCCTACCCCTGTTAGATCATCTTAACTTGTAGACCTGTTTTTAGAGGACTGACAAAGACTTATCCCATCCTGGCATCTCAGGCTGTATTCGCTTCCTCAAGTGTGAGCAGGGGGATAGGCTAAAGGAGACTGAACTGTGTTGTGGTGTGCGCGCTCAGTCTTTCCTTTTGGCCAAATGGCACGTGTGGAGTTCATGAGGCACCACACCTTCTCTCCTCAGCTTATGTGTATGATTCCTCTATCTAGCATTTTTACACAAATTTATTTTTTTTAAATTAATTGCACGAAGAAGAAAAGCACATAAAAAAGGAAGGGGGCGTGAAAGTAAGGGAACAGGCTTAAAGAAGAACCACAAACACCCACCCTAGCCTCCCTTGAGTGACATGAATGGCATCCATTCAGAAATGAGGTTGATTTGATGTAGCAAAATGGGTGGAGAGCCAAGAGCTCCGTGAAGGAGGCTCAGCTCGATTTTGCACAAAGGTGTGAGCAATGAAGCCCAAGGGAAGGATGACCTATAATGATCCAGGTGTGAACACAGCCTCCAATCGCCCCCTGCATGCCCAGAAATTCCCTAATTATTCAATAGGTGAAAAGCACAAATGTTATCAATTCCCTTCATCCTCAAATATTTCGCTGAAAGATATTCGTTCATCATGAGTTTCCATACTGTTCTATACCATTCTGCTTTGGTCAGCTTCAAGGCATATTTCCGATTACACACTATACATTGTTTGGTTACCAACATTAAAGTTGTAATCATTTTTGTTCTTCTGTTCCAATATTCAAACCTGAAAAATCGTGTAGTACAGGGTTTCCCAAACTATGGGTCGGGACCCACTGGTGGGCCACAAGCGAATATTGAGTGGGCCCTGCCTTTAGAATTAAGTAATTAAAAAATTGTATTAAAACTTTGTTATTTGAAAAGTCCTTTATTCATATTGGTAACGGTTAAATTTCCTAGAGGTGGGTCCCGAGTTGGTAAACTTATATTAGATGGGTCATAGCCCAGACAACTTTGGGAACCACTGGTGTAGTAAGAATGGTTTTGGAGTTCTTGGTATGTATATTTGGAACATTCTCCTCAAAATTCTATGACTTGCCCCCAAAAAAGGTTTAATCAGGAGGCAATCCCAACAACATACTGTATGGTAATAAGTTGGTCTATTTCTGCATCCCCTCCAGCATCCTCTATTGTTATTCCTTAATATATGTGACAAACATAGTGGTGTATAATACCATCTATAGATGAACTTAGTGAAAGTCTCTTTCGTTAATACCAAAGGGTGAGTTCCCACCCAAGGAATAAAGCACTATATACAACGCTATTTACAACGGGATTTACATCGATATGTAAAGCGTGTTAAAAGGAAACAAACAGCATCTGTCCCCACTCTAAACACTTAAAACACTTCCAAAAACGGATTGGGGAAAGCGATTCTTTTCCCTCCTCTCCCCATTGCCCAGGGCACATGGCAGCAGCGGCAACTCAAGCCCCGTTTGCCTGCTCACCTCCACAGCCACCATCCCCAGCAGGGGTTCCTTCTGAAAAAAGCACCCTGGCTGCCGCTCTGCTGCCACTGCCACCTGCACGCACGCATGCACACTTAAACATACACACATCTCCCAGATCCTGCAGCAGTTTCTTCCCT
>MTQE01000401.1:9612413-9624407 GCA_014337955.1 Aspidoscelis marmoratus | reverse complement strand
GCGCAGAATTGCAACATTGTTATCAGGTGTGAAGTGGGTGGATAGCTACAATGAAACCAGCTGCTGTACAGGGTGGACCGTTACAATGAAATGGCTGCTGTACATTTTAACTGTAAGGGGCTGAACTGCAGGGTGAAACCCCATCCATTTACTGATGTATTTGCCCAAATACTGCTCTAGCGTTCCCACAATAATAAGGAAGAAGCATTTTAAAAGCCAAAACTGGAAAAAAACATCTGAAAAATCAGGTTTTTTAACTTCTACTTTAAAGCCAAATAATTCCCCAAAATACCCCTAAAATTGATTGCGAATGGGGACGATGAGGATCCAAAACGTTTTAAAAAACTTTTAATTTATTGGGGGTGGGAACAGTGAGGATCCAAACCATTTTTAAACAGTTTTTAAACAGTTTTAAGTGGTAATGGGACCATGGCTAAAGTGTGCCAACTTTGTTTCATATTTATTATTTTGTTCCATTCATTATCAGATATTACTAACTGAATATCAGTCTCCCATAGCTGCTTAAGATAAGCCATCTGTGTATTCTGAGTGGCAATTAAATGGGAATATATGCTGGAAATTATGCCTTTCAATGACTGTTGCTTATTTCAAAAATTTTTCAAAATAGATCTAGTCAACGTTCTTGTTATTTCAGGAGATTTTAACATCCTTTCTATGACCAACCGTATAAACCATCTTGGTCCGTTCTGAAATATCACTTCCTTAATTTCAGATGTTCTTATAGTTTTATTGGGTGCAAAACAGTCCCCTGCAAGATCCCTTTTCTTCCAATCTCCTAATACATTCCTTAAGTATTACCAAAGATATTTTTGGATGGTTCCTTCAGCAAAAGTTTGTATTGCCAGTTATACCATACTCTCTTTCGTTCTTTTATTATGGGGTTCTGCTGGTTTATATCTCTTCTTTGTACTCCTGTAGTATATGGTATCATTGCTGATAATTTTTCTTGGGATGATTCATATTTTCTCCACTATGGTTGGGGCATACGACTAGAATGCAGAGCACTGGCTATTACTGTTGCTTGAAAATAAAATGCAAGATTTGGCATGCCCCAGCTCCCTTGGGTGATAGTTTTTGAGTTGTTTTCTAATGAACCTGCATTTTCTTGGAATTAAACACAAATATTTGAATAGCTTGTTCTATATTACTGAGAAGATCTTTAGGAGGAACTAATGGTATTTGTTGGTACAGAAATAATATTCATGGCAATACCTTCATTTGTAAAACTGCGACTTTGGCCAACAACGAAAACTTCTTCTCTTTCGAAGGGCCTTTCCGCACTGGCTCTAAAAACGGATTTAGAGCCAGATGTGGAACGCATTTAGACGTGGCTTTCACATAGGGGCTGGAATTAGGACCCCTTTCAGGAAGCCACGTCCGCATATCGGCAGGCAAAAACGGTTGTTTAAACCGTTTTTGCCACCGAAATCCTACCCAGATGTAAGACCTGAAAAAATCAGGTCTTACATCTGGCTGTTCCCCCTGAAAACAGTTTGGAAACGAATGTTTCCGCACCGGAGGGGGAAAAGCCGGATTGCCGGCGGATGCCCAGCTGTCAGAGAGGCAGAGCTCATGCTCTGCCACTCTGACAGGTGGGCGGGTCCAGTAGCCGGCTTCCCTGTCTTCCCTTTGCCAGAGAACCGACGATCCTCGGTTCTCTGGCAAGGGTAAGGCACCCCCTACACCCACTCTCACCCCCAACCCCCAACCCCAGAAAGACCCTACGACTTACCCGATCGGCTGCACCTGAATTCTGAGCCTGGAAGCGCCGGCGCTAATCGCGCATGCGCGCGCCGCGGCCTTGCCAGTCCCAGCTCCCCAGGGATGCTGGGAAATGTAGTCCTGGCCTCCAGGGACCATCAGCGATTGGCGCTGGTGCTGCCAGGCTCAGCATTGACGGGCAGACGATCAGGGATGTCGGAGGGATTCTCGGTGGGGTGGGGGTGAAAGTAGGGGGTGCCTTACCCTTGCCACCCCACCGAGAATCCCTCCAACTCCCACCTTATTGCTTATTCCAAGGCCCTCATCTCCTGATCATCAAGGGGCTGCTGTTCCAGATCCTGAGCCTCTTCATCTATCCATTAATGCAAATTAAGGACTCCCCTCCTCCCCATTAGTCCAGCTCTGTCTGCACAAGATTGATCCAGGTCCAGATTATTCTTTAGTACACATTTGCTGTTCTAAAACACACTCAATGCAGGTGCCTCTGCCTGTAGTTAATCTGAATCTAGCTAATCCCAATCCATTAATGCAGATTAACTGAGATAAGTGCAGAAAGGCCCTTAGCCTCCTGTCACAATCAGACTATCATTTGGTCTTAAATGATACTGTACCTGTGCAAGTAAGATGATCCACTGTCAGAGAGCTTTGAAATCTGATGAACTCCTGAACACTCTGCAGGAATTTCCAGAAGCTTTAGCTGGTGATCATCTCAAGGCCCTTGTGAATGAGTAGAATAATTAGATACAACTGCCCATCAACATAAACACCTGCCAAAAACTCCTTTTTCTCCTGAGGAAATTTGGATAATGAAACAGAAACAACTACACAGATTCATTTTCACTTAGCCATGATAGAAGAGCTTTCCTAAATATTACAGTGGCTACCCCCATCTTTCTCAGTAAATCTAGTGCTGTGATGAATTTGTTACACTATGGATCAGATAGATGATGCCCAAAAAACTGTGACTTGTTTCCTGGTAGAATGGAAACAGGGAGTTTCATCCTTTCTAGATAGTCTGTACCTTTTAGGAGGAATTAATATCTATCCTAGGCTGCCTCCAGATGGCAGCCAGAAATAGGAATAGGAAGCAATAATGTAAGGTATTGCTCCCTTGCTATTTTTGCCTCCAATCTGGATAGCACTGGCTATAACACTCTCTTTGTGTGCTTGGTGATGCATATTCTGGGCAATTCGGCCACCACTGAATTTCTGATGGAGACATCATCACCTCCCCATATGTGTGGTCGGCTGTTTCAGATTGCACTCACACACACTGGACAACCTTCCAATCGCAGCTCTGTCCAGAAAGGTAAGTGGCTCCCTAAAAAATGCTATAACTGGAAAACCTGTGAGCAGTCCTAGGTTTTCCAGCAATAAAATCACTCTTTAGGGGTAAAAAAAGTGGAGTTGTGGTAGGGTTGCTTACGATACCATAATGGTGCTATATTCACCATATCTGATGCTAACTTCTTGTCTTTGTTACTGCAGGCCCAAGTAATATCTGTAGATAAAAGCAGAGCATTCCAACTATGCCCTCACCAGGACGGGGATGAGTGTATCACTTGTGTGCTTGTAATCTCTGCTGTAATGTGCTACTGTCATATGTGCTCTGGAAACTTCAAAATGTTCCAGGTCTTTATTACATCTATATTTAAACAGTTTTCATGGGCTAACACTTAACTACCAGGTCTATTTTTAAAAAATAACTTTATTACATTTTCTTGATCAGGTAAAAAGAAAATACAAAAACTGTTACATAACAATAACAAAAAAAGACATTAAAAAGTTTAACTTCCAAAAAGAAGAAGAAGAGGAAATATAGTATTGTCAATTTGACTAGAACTGACTTCCAGGCCCTCCAGTGGTGATTCCAAGTATATTCCCCTTATACCTCCAGTCTCCATTTTGACCTTAACGGATAGATTAGTCTTCAAATCCCACCAATAACTTTTCTTTTTTTATGCATAAGTCAACAATTCTTTAGAAAAAGAATTGGTGAGGCAGGAGGGAGAAAGTAGGCTTTTGCAAAGGAGCAGATACAGTTTTGCAACACCAGGATGGAAGCCACCAATTTGTTACATTGATCTTGTTACAATGTTAGGTACTGCAGTTGATTCTTCACCTCCACCCTTCATTTCAGGCAGCCTGATCTAGCACATAATGGCAGAGACCTGGGGAAGAGACGAGACGAGGGCACAGCAAATTACGGCTTATCACTGGATCAGAAAACTGAAGAGAATGCCCCTAAAGCATGGCTTCCTCCCTGCAAAACCCGCTTGTGTTCCCATTGCTAAATAGTGAGGATTATTTCTAAATCCAACAGCAAGACCTCTTTTAATGTGAATAGGGATTCTCCACGTTTTGGTACTTTTAATCCGCAGAAACAGACGATCCCTTGCAAACACTTGGGAGAACTCGAGCTGACTCCAAGCCTGACTAACTCCTGTGTTGGAATGGGACCTGAGAGAATACATCAGTAAAGTGACAAACTGTTTTCTTTCAGTGTTAAATAACTGAGAAAATTCACCTTTGGGATAGAAAATGTGGAAAGAAAATTACTGGTCTCTTTGCTGATGGGTTCTCTTGGTCTGAAGGTGGACTGAAGCTCGATTAAACCTTAGATGTGACCACAGCCCTAAACTCATCTACAGTATTTTAGGCGCCTATCAAAGAATTGTATTTTCACCCAGACTGCTATTAGTGAATAAATATATGTTTTTCCCCCTATTGCCTCAACTCTTGACACCAAGCTTTTAATTATATTCTTATTTTTAAATTTACTTTTTGAATTGTTTTTATTTTATTACTGTGCAAACTGGCATGATATTTGTATATAAGAAAAGGTGTATATACAAGTGAGCTTTTCTTTCAACTTTCCAAACATATCAGTAATTCAAACCACTCAATGTAAATATTCTTTGTTATTAAGCAGAGGCAGGACATTTTCACCCTAAAAGCTGCAATCTCAAGCCATGAGTTCTCCACCCATCTGTCTGGCAGGGCATTCATCATCACTGTAGAACCATAAGCCACAATACTTATATCCCACAAGGTCAATAGCCATAGATATGCAAAATAGCTTCCTCCTGGAATTATGAACAACAATATATGCTATGAAAAATTCCATATACTTTTGTTATCCTCAAAATAAAATTAACTATCTATGGGTGTTTTTCCACTGTCACTAGAAGTACCCATTAAGTACCCATTAATGGGTACATAATGGCATTTTTGTACCCATTAATGGGTACTTAATGGGTACTTTTAGTGACAGTGGGAAAACACCCTATGGCTGTTTCAGTATTTGCCTCCACTAGCTCAGAATAGCAGTTTAGGATGGTCTGGCATAGAAGAAAGCTGACTGCTTGGGATGGCCAGTTCTAAGGCAGCCCATACACTGGCTCTGAAGCTAGAACAAATTTGATCTCCAAAACAGCACAAAACAAATGGATGCACTGTATGAATTTGGATATTGTTTGCAATCTGAGGGTGCATTCCCACTGCACAGTTTAGTCTGGGTTTAAATCCAGATTTATTTAATCAGCATTCACCTTCATTTTTTCATGTTCCCACTGTTACCTAAAAATGCAGACTCACTCTCTATTCTTCAGTGCCCAGCGGGGGAGGAACCCTGCAGATTCCCCTCCCCATGCAGTCAGCAATATGGCATCATCATACCATGACTTCATGAGGAGGGGGCAATTCTAGCCCCACCCTCTGTATAAACTTTCCCCAGCATCAGATCGTGGGGGTCTTTTATTCATTCACCATGATCCTGGAAGGAAGGAGTGTCAAGAGCCTTAACCCAGCAGCATCTGCAAGAAGTTACAGTCAAAAATGAAAGAGGAGATGACATGACAAGCCGCTGCTGGGTACGCGGCAGTGGGGGGCTTGGAGGGAAGAACTCAAAGTTGGAAGAGAAAGGGAACAGAAAACTGGTGCAGAGGAGGTGTGGAGCTGCACAGCAAGGAGAAAGGGAGGGAGGAGCAGACAGACTTTAGTGTAGGATCGCTATTGCAGATCACAGTGAAGAGGTAAAAAGGCATGGGTGAAGCATCCGGAAGCAGGCAGGCAGGCAGGCAGGCAGGCAAGTTTTCACAATTGCTGTAAAAACAGCTGTCATCCCACTCCCTGATACATCTCCCTCTTGTTAAATTTCTCTTCCGATACATTATTACATCTCACTGATACATCAGGTTCATTTTTCACCTCATTCCCCTCCCCTTTCAACCAGCCCCATCAGCTGGGGGAGAGGGATGACAAAACAAAGCTTTCATCAGATCAGGGGAAATGGAGGGAATGCCCTTAAAAGCATGGTTACTGACCCCCCAAAACCCACATGTATTTCCATTTGCAAAAAAAGAGGATTATTTGTAAATCCTGCAGTGAGAGTTCTTTTGATTCGAATACAGATAATCTGCATTTTGGGACATTTAATCCCCAGAAACTGTGGATTTGTCTGATCCTATGGGAACTGCCAGCTTTGAAAACAAATTCAGAGCTCTCTAAAAGTTGGATGGGAATACACCTTGAAAGTGTTATTATGCCTGGACTTTCCATAGTCTGTACTAGTTCACAAATGGCAGGCCCCTGTTCTGTGATATAATCCAGATACAAGGCAAACTCACAACCAGAGTCAGGTTTTCACAAAATAGGTTATAGTGAGATTTAGTAGAGATATAGCAAGGCTCGCTGCAGATATGTGTAGCTATGCCACAACTGTGCAGACATAATTGTGCTATGTATCATCCATCCGGACCAGGTCCTTACAGTGACATATCCAGTGGTTCCTAATTTGGATTTAGGACCTTTCTGCACCGGGCACATAGATCTACCCTATGTGTTGGGTAAGTCTACTAGCAGCTATTGTGTTGCTGGAGCAACAGACATGCATGCTACCTGTTGCCACAGCAACTGAGTGCCACAGCACACAACTGTGGCTATGCTACCCTGCCCCACACACTCTTCACCCAGAAGAGGTGCCAAAGGATGTGTGCCAGTGTGTCCTAACTGGTGGCTAGGGGGACAGTCTGTCTGGGGGACAGTCCAGCAGCCATGGCGCCACTTCTGGGAGGGAAGCAGCTCTGCACAGTGCATATAACCCATGCTGGGGTTTACCTGGATTTCTCTATTAAGCAAAGTGCAAAAAGGCCCTTGTCTTTAGTGTTTAGAAAATACCCACATTACAGTGTGAGCAATCAGGCCTCTTTTGGAGGACCACAATGATTCTTTTCCAGCCTTTCATGCCGCATCCCCATTACAAGCTTATTTCGCTTTCCTTAAACCGAAATAATAGAACCAGATGCAAACGTGAATTTGCCTGTTCCCATTACTTTTAACTTAATCGTGTTGGATCCGGATTCTGAGGATTGTACGTGGCGTATGTGACTCAAGGGGGGGGACTCAAGTGGCTACTTTTTAAAAGCCACTTTTTGGGGATGCCCTGCTCTCTTCCTCCTGGCATGGACGTGCCACCCATAAGGGACCCCTTCATGGAGCCTAGCTGGGTGGCTGGGTGGCTGCCGCTTCCATGGATGGAGGAAAAATGGCAGTGGGCAGCCAGCCAGCAATTCTTTCCCCTCCTCTCCCCATTGCTCAGGGCACACAGCAGCAGCAGCAACTAAAGCCCCTTTGCTTTAAACATTCACACAGAACCTCAGCTGCTTCCCTCCCTTCCTTTCCCTTTCTAAAGGTCAGAACTTTTAGAATTGCGCAAAATTGCAACATTGTTAATCAGGTGTGAAGTGGTTCCATCGCTACAGTGTAGCGCTGCTGTTAAGGGTGGATTTTTACACTAAAATCAATGTCTTAACATGGTACTGTCCACACAGTAAAAAATGAAACACGTATCAAGAGCACGATCCAGAGTGAGACCTGTTGAAATCAGGATTGAGATTCACCACACTTTGGGGTGGTTTAACACGGGGAAAGTGTGTTAAGCCAAACTGCCGTGCGGACTCCGAGGATTGAAAACGTTTTGAATCCGAGATAAGGTTACCGTGAAGACACAGCCTCAGTCTAACAATTTCTGTGACTGCTGGCATGTGCTTTGCAGCTCTATGACAAAGAGCTGTGCTTAGCATAGGTACAAGATTCTTCCTCTTTATAAAGGGAATAGATGTGAAACATCTTTGGATTTATAATGAAAACTCTTCAGAACGCAAGGGGAATTACACTTGTGCAAGCTAAAACAAAATGTCCATCTGCTTGTGTGTGTGTTTTTCATCCTTCAGTGAATATGAACTGATGAAATTAGTCATTCAGTTACGTACGAAGGATAACAAAAGTTCAGTTTGAAATCCCTGTTACATCACATGTCTGCAGTTGAGACATTAGCTCAGCCAATATTCATGCTCCTTCCAGTGTTTTTCTGAATGCAGCTGTGCATACATTAATGCTAATCTAAAGAGGTTTTCATTTTCCAACCTATTTTAATCACCTAATTTTTAAACCCCAAAAGGTCCCTCAGACTATCACACTAGAGAGCAGAGAGAGTTTCTGCATGTCTTTCCTATAATTAAAGCCACATTGAGACCAAGTCCTAGGGGTAGGGGAGGGGACATACATTGGCATGAGAAATCAGGATGACCTCAGCAAGTCATGTTCAGGGTAAAAATGTAACCCTGCCTTTCTTAAAGATGGTTCAGAAATTCAGTAATCACTTTGGCTCCCATTCAGTCACAAATGTTCTCTGGATATTTTGTCTGAAAAGAGCTGATAAAAACAAAAACATTTTGGGAAACTTTGAGTTGTAAGCATGCACACTTGAATATCTTTCTCTCTCATTCTGTGTCTGTTTGGCTGGGTGGTGGCTGTGTTTTTGTAGCATGCAGGGATTATGAGGACAGCAAAAGTATGGCTGGAAAATGACATCCCTAAATGGCATGGACAATAGATGATGTATCTATAGAACTTAGACCCTTTCTGCCCTGACCCTTATTCTCGATTATATCCTAGAGTACTGACAGATTTATTCACATGCTGGTGCAGACTACAGCAGGCCTTTACTTGAGAATATTGCTAAATATTGCAATTTTCTAGAGATGATTAGATGAGGCACCCAACTCATCACAATTGTGACCCCCAAACCATGCCAAGACTTGTATTTTCAGGTATCCTGTTCTGCCATGATTTGGGGGGATTTGGTCCGCTTTCCGTGGATCAAATCCAAAATGCATGGGGACACCCCTTGCTGATCCCGTGTTTGGAACTGTACCAAATGTGCATGGGAACATGGCCAAAGAGGAGCAGCAGCAGCAGTGGCAGCAGAACGAACAGCAGCAGTTAACGATAAATCAAAATTCTGCAATGGAAAGGTGATGCAATAATTTGCACTCTTCCATACTTCTGAGACTGTATTTAGTGGCTAGTAAAAATATTATAATAATGTCAAAAGAGAAAAAAAAAAAGGTTGATTGCTAAATATGTGTATGAAAGTCATGCAAAAACTGTTGTAAAGGCTTTAGGATTATTAGTTGTTCTGGTTTCTTTTTCCTTCATTTATAAATCACCTGGCAGAATGCATGAACTTCTTAGCCAAGCCAATATCTAGTTAAGCTGCAATGGTAACTGGAAACTGCATAACTAGATATTTCTGATGGTAAGTTTATACAATAATCTCAACATGAAAACATTTCCAGGAGATTATGTTTCCTTCAGGGTAGGGGTACCATGCAGAAAATCAAATCAAGATTCAGCCACATCAGAAATAAACTTTTGACCTCTGCATTCCACACAGCCAGATCTTTCTTATGCTTTATGATCCTATGATTCACACACAAATTGCATTGGAGCGTCAAAAGTATTGGCATTATCCTTTCTATTCACCTAGTAGGTCTGGGGAAGATTTTGTCCTGAAATCTAACACAGCAGTCACTTCAAAATAGTCTGCACTTTAAGGTTGTTTTGCTATGTTTCTAATAGCTGGCTTTTCTTTAGAATACTTAGTTTAGACATTTTAAAAAAAGACTTTCAGGCTACGAAAAGGCAGTTCTTCCTTCTGAATGGGGAGAGAGCCATAAGAAAGAAGGAAGGAAGGAAGGAAGGAAGGAAGGAAGGAAGGAAGGAAGGAAGGAAGGAAGGAAGGAAGGAAGGAAGGAAGGAAGGAAGGAAAGAAAGAAAGAAAGAAAGAAAGAAAGAAAGAAAGAAAGAAAGAAAGAAAACGGTTTTCTCCTCCCCTGTATGTCAATTTACATAGGTTAAGATGAGCGACAATGGTCTTTTCTGCACTGGGCCTTGTTCCAAAATTATATTTCAGAATAGGGACATGCCATCTGCATGCTGGTGCAGACAATAGCAGATCCTGCCTGGGACCTGCTGTAGTCAGCACTAGAAAGAGGATGGCAGGCTCCCTATTCTGAAATATAATTTGGAATAAGGCCCAGTGCAGAAAGGGCCAATGAATGGTCCAAAGTCACCTAGTGTACTTCCATAGTATTGTGAACTGTTTTTGCATGTTTTTGCTGAATCCTATATTGATTTTTTTTCTTAATGTCAGTGGCAGCAACTTCAAAAGAGGTGAAATTCTGACAAGGTATAGCTGCCTTATCAACTGAGACTCCATGTCCCCAAGGTGGTCCAGAGGTGGAGATAAGAGCCCTGGGAAAATTCAAAGTGATGAAATCAAGGCTTCCAGCCAAGAATTCCTCTGCTTCCCAGCCACACATCTCAATCTTCAAGAAGCGTCAGTAGCAAACATAGTAAAATTTGGAAAAGAACTATATAGCCTTTCTTCTGATTTTTACATAATATACCTAAATATACACGCATCTTCTGATAATTTGCCATAGACTGCAAAGTAACGGCCTTCCTGTTGTTTGCTCCCTTATAATAGTTTCCCACTACTAGTTGATAGTTGAGGCTCAGACTCACTGCCACAGTTGCCACAAATTTATCTAACACAGCAGTTCTCAACCTTCCTAATGCCGCAACCCCTTAATGGAGTTCCTCATGTTGTGGAGACCCCCAACCACGGGGGTAGAGCAGCTGGGAAATGGGAGGAACGGGCGGCAGGGGACTTGTCACAACCCCTCTGAAAGGGTAATTCAACCCCCAAAGGGGTCCCAACCCCCAGGTTGAGAACCACTGATCTAACACCACATCAAAAAACTCTTTAGAATGGAAGAAGACATTGTTGCAACAAGACGGTCTTCTGAGTACTGTCTCTGACCGTTCTTCCCCATTTGTTTAGTCATTCTCTGAAGGACTTCGTGCCTAACTTATAACTAAACCGTCATCACCTATTTCTAATTCTAAACTGCTGACTTTTTTTTTTAACAGCTTGCAGAAGAAAAGTTGCAGGTCAGGATCTGCTGACTGAAGTTGGTGGGATTATGTTTCAAAGGAGGGTTCTGTTTTGCTTTATACTGCTATTGTGAAACCTGGCTCCTCATCTTGAAGCTGTGGGTTTTTGATTACCCCGCTCTGCAAACAGCATAAGCTTGTGCATTCTCTAGGAAATGGTCAATATCCAAAATGTTCAGCTGGGAAGCATTCTTAAGTAGTTACTCAAATGAATTTAAACCATAGATTTCTTAACTCATATTACCTATAATATGCTTATATATCAAAATCTGTGTCCACATGCACTATATCTTACTTTTTTTTTTACGAACACCTTGGTTGTTAACACTAAATTTTGTGCGATAGTATTGCTTTGCTCCAATAAAAAACAATTCTATTGACATCAGCCTTGCTCATTTCCCCCTCCCTGGGGACCAGCTGCCGGTGATGTATCTGTCAAACCAAATCTTTAATTCTAAAGATCCAGAGTGCAAACTTAACAGCACTTTTTGAAGATCTGGTATTCGATTTGCAGCCTACTGCTGTTCCCATCTGCAAAAGCATACCTCTGAGAAGCTTTTGCTCCCCAGCTTCACTGTTTCCACCCAGGGGTGTTTGCATGAACACAGAAATGACCATAGAAGTCAGACATTTTCTATGTCAATGTAAACTCAGGGTGTGAAAATAGCACCGTCAGGTAAGTCTACCGGACAGAGAGTGGGAAGAGAGCATTCATAAGCGCTTACTCCAGAAGTGAGTGCTCAAAAGGAACAGGGGGTGTATTTCTTGTGCCCTTTGAACACTCTTGCAATGCAGCAAGGACACATGGATGTGTAACTGCTGCACAATCAAGGCAATCTCACATGCCTGTGTAGATCTTGCCTCATAGGCCATGGTTACACTTTAATTCTTCTTCAGCCCAAATTCCAGTATGTTTGGTTACATCTTTAAATGCTAAACAGTTTTTTT
>MTQE01000401.1:9596180-9612141 GCA_014337955.1 Aspidoscelis marmoratus | reverse complement strand
TTTTTTTGTTGTTGTTGTTTGGTGGATTTTCCTCCCTCTATTCAGCTTTTCCTTCATTCGGGCCAACACAGCATTAACATTTTAACCCTTCTCCAGGAGGCCACACTTCCGGCTCCCCTGCTGCCCAGAAAGTGATACCTATGCAAGGCTCTGCTCTGACTCTTGGCCCTCCCCCTCAATGTAACAGTACTTCCTTTGCTTCTCCTGCCCCCCTTGCTGTAATTCCTTTGCTCTGTCCTCCAATCTGCATCCTCACCTCCACTCTTGCTGTGATTCCTTTGCTCTATTGTCAGATCTGCCTCCTCTCACTACCACTACTGTGATTCTCTCTGACAGCAGCAGGAAGGTGTAACCAAGCCGTTCCAGGTTGAAAAGAGCTTGGATTTGGCTGCCTTCCTGACACAGATTAAAATGCTAAGGTGTAACTGTGGCCAAAGAGGTACTAAGACTGGAAGTTGCTCAAGAGAGTTGGGTGTAAGAAAGTGTTTCCGAGAGTTATCATCTTGTGAGAAGATCTGCTCTTCAGGGGAAACTGCAAGTAAAGACAGGACAGACTAAAAAATTGAAATTTGAGGAACCATCTGGCTTGCACTCTTCTTCAAATAGATTTTATTAACTCCTACTTACGAAGTACTAAACTGAAAGCATTGACCTTGTCAGTCTGTCCCTCCTTTCTCAAATTTAACTTGATATGGTCCTCCTGCCTCTTCCCTGCCTACCCTCACAGCCAATCATAACAGTTGTTTTTATTGGGTTACAATAGCCCTCCTCCTTCTCTTTGCCTGCAAGCAGGAAGGAGATGTCAGCAGGGATTTTTCTTCCAAATATTATTTCCCCACCTGTTTGGCAAAGTTTCCTTTCAAGTCTGTACACTTTATTGCCAGCTTTTGCAAATGTTGCAGAAGGTGCTATCCGCAAGAAATGTGTCTGTGCGTGACATGCAAGCGCTGATGGTTTGGGAACAAATTAGTGAGTAAAAAAAAATTGCATGGACAACTAGCTCAGCCAAATATAAAATAAATCTACACTCAGAACATTTACTGATGGTATATGACAACTATAATGATAGCCAAATTAAAACACTCACCCTGCAATGTTGGAGAGCATCTGAGGAAGGCGGCTTGTACACCCACATGTGGTGATATTACCGCCAAATAATCATTGGCAAACTGGTATAAGAAATTATGTGATCATGTGTTGGATGATCATATCCTGGAACAAAGGCAAACTATGGGGATAATTTTTTTTTAAAAAAAATTGAGCACTGTAGTAACCTGGCAACCAATACTAGAAGCCTTAAATAGGATAAATCCACAGTTCCTCCCAAATTATATGTTCATGTCTATGTTAAAGAAACATTAAACTATATGCTTACATATATGCCTGTAAACAGGGCATTTAGGCTGTGTTCAGAGAAAACAAAAGGGCTGCCTCAGAGACAGTAGGGGTGGCCCTGGTGTTCCAAAGACGTCTCTAATCCACTGTTCAGGGAGGGGGGAAGGAGATTGTGTGGGAACAATCTCACCCAAAAGCCTTTTCCAAGGACCTCAGAGATGCTTTGGTTTGCTGTGTTCTCACAGCCTTCACTGGTATTCTCACATCCTTGATGTACCTGGGCTGTACTTGATTGCTTAGTTTATCTCGTTTGTATTTTTTGTTTTGCTTTACAATATGGGATGCACTATGTATATAGTTTAGTTTTATTATGTATTATCAATTAAATCAATTAAAAGGTTTTGACTGTAGAACATCCTCACACACTCCGAAGGAAGACTAGAGATAAAAGGCGGAACCATATGAGGGATTTTCTTCTTCTATATAGAACTTGATGAGAATGGGAGTGAAATCTTGTTCTCAACACTTCTTGTCAACCAAAGATATTTACCATCACTGTTTTCAAATTTTAAGCTTGACGGGTACTTAATGAGACTTGTTGCATAATAAAGTTGGGGCTAATGAAATTTAGGTTTCTCAATATAGAAAGACAAAACGGCAAAGCAAATGTGTTTTCTCCTTGGCGGCACAGAGGGAAGGCAGGATAGTGGCCAAGCAGTACACAAGCATCAGTGTGGCTCACAAGGGAGACAGGGAGGAGGGGAGGAGGAAGAGCTCCAGCATGTGGCACCCTCAGAGCCACATTGGACCAGCAGGAGAGAGGCACATTGGGTGGGCACGGAGCAAAGCAGCACCTCAACCCAATGTGCCATGAATTCATCTGCTGCACCCTCGCCACCTCTTCCTTTCCATCTAAGGGGGTGACAGTGGTCTGCTTTTCAAGACAGCAGGCCCCTGTAACAAATGAGCCTAGGGCCATGTTCCCACTTGGCTTGTTTAAAACAGAATTTACAAAAATGGATGTGAATGCACATTATGTGCGTTCCCATTTTTTTTTGTTGTTGTTGTTAATTCCGCTTCAAAAAGCGGAGCATGGTGGCAACGCAGAAGTTGCAGCATCTGAAAGGAAGGGAGGGAAGAAGGAATAGCAGGGCTGGCGGGCCTGCCCGCCCGCTGCCGTTCCTCCTCCCAATGCCCTGGGAGTGCCACGGCTGCTTGGTGGAAGGCCGAGCAAATGAGGCAGCAGCAGCTGGCGGCAGACAAAATGGCAGGTGGGTAAGACAGCGGCGGCAGCTGAAAAGAAGGGAGGGAGGGAGGACAGGGCTCATGCAGGAAGCCGAGCGAGCGAGGTGGTGGCAGGGGTGCAGCCCAAAAGGTGGCAAAATGGCAGGTGGGTGGGTGAGGTGAGCCAGCAGGCAAGCAGCTGGGTGAGCAAGGCAGTGGCACAGTGAGGTAGTGACCGCGGCGGCAAATCCTGAAGGGGCAAGTGGGCGGGCAGGATATTGCAAATCTACCGTTCCCAAAGGGAAAATAAAGCATGTTAAAAACAAAAACGGGAGTGAGAGTCCTTTCAACAAGTGTTTTTTAAATGCATTTTTTTCCAATTTACTCTCGGAAAGTGCAGGAAGCCAATTTTCAATTTGGACAAAAAAATTTGAAAAAGTTTTTGACACGCAATGAAGTCCCAGTAAAAAAGTATTTCAGAGAAACAATAATGTGTGGTGTTGGTCCTGCTCTTGTCCTCTCCCCTCACATGGTGCTATGAGAGCCAGGATATTGCAGCAACAGCTGACTGATTTCTGAGTAGCTGCTGCTCCTGCCTCCCAGTCCATTCCCATTTGTATTCCTGTATTACCTTTCAGGAAGAATTCATTCAGCACTGCAGTTTCCTGATAAGTGGTTATTTTGCTGTGAGAGCTATTCCCAGGTGATTTTAGGACTTTATGCCTGTCCTTATAGCCTCAAAATTCACCCAGAGGATGTCTCATTCAACACCCTTGCATCCATTTCAAGAATGATGCTGTATAGCTACAGAACGGCTCCACCCATTTCCTGAACCTGTCATACTCCCAGGAAAGTGAAATCTGAAATTGTTCCAGGAAAGTGAAGATGTGGGATGGATCAGGCATCCATACTTTGAGACCCTGATCCATCCCACACTTATCCAGTGCTTCACCAAGTGTTGTCACCTCTGTACTGTTGCCCTGGCAACAGCAGCAATGGGCATGTGTGCCATCATTGCTATGGCAGTGACGTGGTTCACAAATGTGCCTACATCACCCTGCCACGTACATCATTTGCTTAGAGGAGGTGCAAACAGTGTGTGCCAGGCTTTACTAACTAGTGGGTAGCATATCTGTGGAGCATGTTTTTGTGCTTTACCACTATCCCGGGCAGGGGACACTTTGGCACACATGGAGATGCTTCTGGGATGGAAGCATCTCCACACAGTGTGAATGCCCCACCTCGAAGCTTCCCCAGATTTCCCCTTTTTCCAAAATGTCAAAAACCCAAAGCCTCTTTGCAGTATTTGTGCACACAGCTAACCACGTTATGCTTGTGAAAAGTTAAGATGCTGCATTTGTTGCTTCCCATTATAAACTATACAAACATAATCATCATTGTGTGCGTACAATTGTGTCCATACTTTGCTGCCCTTTGTGCAGCTGGATTCTGTTTGCAACATAATCTTCAGAGACTGCAGCTGGGTGTACAGTTTGGAAGTCTGGAATTCATTAGTGGGAATTTTCAGGGGGTTTTCTTTCTTTTTCAACCCTTAGGCTTAGTAGAAGTTAAAGTAAAGAAGGCAGGAATCTCCAACTGCGGAGGAGTTTCATTTACTGAAAATTGAGTGTTTGATAAGAGTTTCTTGTAGGAATGTTTCTGCTTAGAGTTTCCACACTTTGGCTCCTTGTACTGCTCTACATGCTTTTTAGGTTTTGGTGTTCAAGAAGTTTCATAATGCCAAAATTGGTGAATAATTTTGTATTATACCTACCAATATCCAGTTCTGAATACAAGCTGTGAGAATTAAAAGGGGAAAAAACTACAGGCAAAATGCATTTCTGTTTGTTTAGTATTTCTGAACAGACCTGAATGGACCTGCACAATTTTCTTCATCAAGAGTTAAGGAATTACCATATCTAAGGCTTTGATACTTAATTACTATATATTGAATGATGTTACCTTTCATGATTCTAAGTTATCGTCCTCCAGTTTGCACTGTAGTGATCTCCAAAACCAAATCAAAGAACAAAAACAAAGAATAATAGATGGGAGGCTATTCCATAGCCTGAGAGTTACCACTGATAAGGCCCTATTCCGGTGGTACAACAAAGAAGGGCTCAGCTGCAGATCTTCAGGTACAGACAGGTCAATAAACAGAAGAACTTGTGCCTTTAGATATTTGATATCATAATAATGTAAATTATGGTACAATATTCCATTGTTTCTTGAGACAGAAGGATGCTAACAAACAATGGCTACATTTGGCTGTTTTTGAGTATTTTGAATTAAGTAAATCTGCTGCTTCGTAAATAGATTCTCAAGTGTGGCCTTGCAGTTGAGCATATCTGAAATTATTGTTTCCCAGTGGCATAGTATGCTTGAAGTGAACATGACTATGATTCTCCTTACTCTTTCCCTAAAGCATGTATGATTACCAATGGCAGCTTCCTGTACATTTTCATAATCCCTGTTTCTGGTCCACTCCCAAGAACTGAAAACTGCAGCAAGGATCATTCTAGAGAGAGACCACTTTGAAGTGGTCTCATGTGTAGGCTAGAGTAGTTCAGCCCTTTCCTAAAAGACGCTCCTCTTCTTGGTCTATTTCCAAGGCACAACAAAATGCATTCTGTCATGCTCCTGTTCCAGAACATTTCTCCTAGGCCAGGACAATTTGCCACAATACACATCATTCACAGGTTACCTTAGGGTGCAATCAGACACAGTTAAAGAGTTGCATACAACTCCTTCAGCCTTAAAGCCTCTGAAAGGTCAGCTCATTGTAGCTTGGAATTTCTACGTCATTTCTTTCTTCTTTTTTCAGGCTGAGTTAGGTGAGGAAACGTATGTAAGCAACAGGCAGAATGAGAGGAGGATACAAGTGACATAGCCTTCTCCTATTTATATATTCAAACATCTAATGGAAATCCATGATATGCTGAACAAGGAGAATGGGGTATTTGTCCTGCTTCTAAATTCTGCTTCTTAAGCCAGTCTACAAAGTATTAACTCCAGACAAGTCAGGGGGTGGTGGTACTGGGGGAAAAAAACCCTTAAAATCTAAGAGAAGATATAGCAACTCTTGTGGCTGCAGGAGTAAAGTTCAAGGAAGAAAACAATACATCATTAAGGAAAATTTTTAACACTTGTACAAACAGAGGTAAAGAAAGCAAGCATCCCTCTTTTCTTTGGCCTTTCCTGTACTTCCGTCAGGTTGATCCAGATCATCCCACTTAAACACTATTTTCTTTCTTTTTTTTTTTTTAAGCAAGCACAACAGGGCTGTACCTACAGCCAACAGCTTTATAGATTTACTGGTGATTAAATGTTTTAAGAAGGGGCACTCTTCTGCCTTTATTGTTCTAACACCTCCTCAGTAGTTTCACGAAGTCAGGTCTGAGTTGTATGAGCTTTTTTGAGATGGGTATTTCCTAACTATATTACTGAGTTTATATATAAAAGTCATTCCTGTCCACTTTATGGTTCCTAAACCATTTTCAGAGATTGTGTCACACTTTATTCAAGAAAGCAGCATATTTCTCAACAGCCTTGGCTGAAACCAAAATGTCATCCTGGTTGTAAATAGCATGTTTCTGTTCCAAAAAATGGTATGCTTCATTCGCTGAAATAAATGGAGGCAGCTGAGGCCAAACCAAAGGGCATTCTCTTCAACAGGAAGAGACCTTTCGGAGCAATGAAAATGCTGTATCTTTTTTATCTTCTGGGCAGAAGAAAACAAGTCCTAAGAAATGTTTCATTGACACTGGATAATGTATGATGCTAGGGTATGCAAAGTGGCTCAAAATGCCATTCTAAGGCCAGGTTCCCACCGGGCAAATTTAATCTGGATTTAAACCAGGGTTTTTAAAATTAGCAGTGAGCTCTGTTTTTTTTTTGTGTTCCCACTGTTAGTTTATAATGGGGATTTGCAGGTGAGAAGCCCCCTCTCCTCTCTCCTCCCCTCAGCAGAACTCCCTCCCCATGCAGTCAGCAATTGAGCACCTTCATACCCTGACTTCATCAGGGCCAGCAATTCAAACCCTACCCCCTATATAAGCCTCTCCCCAATTCAGATCATGGCAGCAGTTTTTGTTCACTGCTCCCCCCCCCCGCATTGTAGCACAGCCTCTTTTGTTAACAAGGCAGTAGAAAATTAAATAATTGTTTTGAGCTAGACTGATATATCAAAGCAGAGTGAAATGGCAGGGGGGAAGGAAGGAGGGAGGGAAGCAGGCTGGATTGCCTGGAAGTCACCAATTTGTTACACTGCTCTCTTGTTACAGTGTTACAATCTGCAGCCTGATGGCAGAGAGCCAGGCACAGAAAATCAGGGCTTGTCATTGGATCAAGGGAAAATGAACGCCCCCAAAGCATGGTTCCCTCCCCGAAAACCCACTTGCGTTACCACTGCTGAATAGTGAGGATTATTTCTATCACAGGCTAATCACAGGTAGTCACTAACTGGCAATACTATCTAAGACTGGGGCAGCAGCATTTAGGTGACACATCCATCTTCTGAGAAAATGCAGCCCTCAGAAAAATATGGCAAACACATGCTGCAAATCATACTCCTGCCCCAAATCCCACACTGCAGCATATTGCATGAAATAAATAGGCTGCATCCACACAGGCAATTGAAGGGACAACTGCCAGTTCTTGAAGGTGTGGAACATGCTGTTGGAGCAAAGAGCATGGTAGTTCTGCTCCAGATTTTCTCTAAGAGGACCAGAAATGTGGCCTAACTTGGCCATTTTTGGTCCTTACTGAACCAAGTCAAGGAAGGAATGGCACTTGCTGAGTCAATCCTTTACATGGGGAGGGGGACTAACCCACTACAACCATGCCAAAAGTCACTTCTTGTTGTCTATGGATAAGCTACTCTTGGGACTGACTGAGGAAGCTTGGGGCATGAATGTGGGCAGATAAATTTAAATACTGCATCTCTGGAGCATCCCAGGGCACGCCAAGCATCTGGTGTATCAACAGGATTTATTTATTTATTTATTTATTTACATTTATATGCCGTCCTGTACCCGAGGGTCTCTGGGGAGCTCACAACATTTAAAAATAGACATTTAAAGATTATATCAACCATAAAATCAGAAACAAGTTTAAAAATGCAACTTTAGAAAAATACAAAAATAGTTAAAAGCAACAGCGATTTTCAGTGGGAGAAGTGCGGGGGACATTTAGAGAACGATATGAAATGTATAAAGGCTTCCCAAACAATTTGAGGACAGATCTGAAGGAAAAAAGTTTTAATTCATGCAAAGCAGCAGATGAAAAAAACCCAGTTTTTAGAGGGATAAGAAGACCTTTCCAACAGCTAGAGGTTTTCATTAAATTTTGCAAATTATTCTAAAGTGCTTAAATGTGCCTGAGCATAACAATAAGAATGCAAGAATGATTCAGAATATGAATGATAGTTTGCTGTTCTAGCTCAGTGCTGGACGGGGAAGAGTGGTTGAATGCGTTAGTTATAACTCATATTTTAAATACAAACACATTCTCTTGGCAACCAGCCTTTCTATTATTTCTCATGAAATCAGCCTAGACTGACTTTTTGTTTTGTGCTTTTCCTGACAACACATTGTTCCTTCACTTATATATTAACTGTTAAGATTTTTAAAATTACCAATGTAAATTAAATTAGTGATATATTAGCATGAGTGAAATAATTCTGGTCTGCATATTCTATTGGTGTTTCTGGCCCCTGCATAGTTTCTGCCTCCCAAAAGGATTTGTCAGAGTGTCTCTGAAGTTGCACAATACTGTATCTCTCTTGCACGCACACACAAACCAAGAAAGGAGGGGAAGAAGAAATCTGGAATAGCCTCTAATCCTTTGGCAACATAGTTAATAGCAAAGGGGCTTCTTAGTAATTAACATTTTTCATTTGATGCTGTGATAAAGTGGTGCTTTGGTGACTAAGCATCATCCATCTGTTTTAATTCTACCTTATTTACATCCGTTTTGGAGGTTGTTTTTGGAGAACCCACAGTTTTTAAAGAAAATCAAAAAGACATTTATGCTGTGTTAATAACACTCATATCAAGCTTTATTTCAAAAAACAAATTAATACGTTTTTCATAAGGGCTTAAGGAGGTTTGCACAAGCATGTCATAGGCAGTTGCATCAACTGTTCATAGATCGTATTCTTTTTAATAACATAATGCCTTGGAATTTTGGATTCAGTGGGAATTTAATAAAAAAAATTAGCAATGCTCAAATTGCATGCATTCTTAATATAAACATGTTGTGCATGAAATAATAAATGGAATAATTAGGAAAAGACATTCTTATATTTGCAGATAACAAAATCCGCACTAAACAAAGTCATGTGTGGTTGCAAGATCTCTCTTTGTGTTTACCTGGAAATTAAGAGAAGATAAAAGAACCGTTTAGAGTCATTTGCACTTGTTCACAAGAAAGCGGATATTCAAGAAGCTTTAGAGGACTGTGAGAGATTACACAGTCTTCACAGAAAACTAAATTGCATTCTTGCTGCTGTGTCTGTTAAATTATATGAAAGGTAAATTCCTTCCTTCAAGTAAATTCCTACACCTTTACTTGAAAGCCTGTCTTTAATCAGATTAAAAGAAGGCAAACCAACAATTGGTAATAGGCCAGCTTTCTTCAGAACAACAGGTGTCAGCCAGTAGTCTTAACAAGAAAAAAAAAATCACTTTTTTCTAGTCATTTAAAGGCCCTCTTCCTCTCTTGGACTGAGATTGATGGAATGTAAATGTAAAAAAAAATTGGCTTGCATGGCATTGTTTACCAGGTGGGTTAAGATGTACTGTATTTGCCTTATTAAGGTGAGTTATAAATGAATGTTAATTGTGTGCACACTGTTCCTCTTCTCTTTAGCTTGCCATAATTGAAGACTTCTAGGGTTCTTTAGCCTATCCCATAATCTTCTGTTGCTCCTGAACAGGGAAACTTTGGTAGAAAACTTGGAACACAATGGAATGCAAATCAAATTTTGTGAGTTCTGTTTGTGGAATATAAATCTGAAGACAATAGTAGGTTTTGTGCTGTAAGGTTTTCACTAACTGGATGCCTAGAAGAAGGTTGCTTGGTTTAGCTTTTCAAAGTGCGTTGCACCTCTCAGTTCAGTGCTGTTTGATTATTGTTGTTCTTGAAATTAAGTGATTAGTTCAGTGATAAGCTGCTATCCATTCAGACTTTAGCATAAAAACCAGTTGCTACAGTGATTTGTGAGTTTTAGTTACTACAGACCTAGAAATGAGCATAGATTTTTCTCTCTATAAAAATATTTTTCGAAAATCCCGGATCATGAAATGGGATCAGATCAACACTGATGACTGAATTTAAGTTATCTCCAAAAAGCTGGGATTGTGAATGTATGGCCAAACATTCTGCAGAACACATTCTGATCTGCAATTCATATGTAATGAATCTTAAAGATTATTTCAGACAAGGGACACAATCCAATTATAATGCACCATGAGACAGCCTAGTTTCAATGCAGAAGTCTTTATACTACCTCAGAAATAAAAAGTTATCAACTCTGCCTGAACTGAATCCATTACATTGAGGCTACATTTTATGTGTTTTATACCTGAATTGTTAAAGTCTCCCTACTCTTTGCAGGCTAGTGAGACTACCTGAATGACTAACAGGTATTGACATGATCAATCTTTCGGTCACCATCTATAGCAAGTTCTGTAGATTTCAGTTTTCCCTTGTGGCAATCTTCAGTCACCATGCTGGCAAGTGCGGAAGTGGCAGCATTCTGTCTACACACTTCTTGTTGCTCTCTGTAGTAAAAATATCACAGTTATAGAACTTATATTCCCAGATTTGATGTTTCCTCCCAGGGTTGTTTTGCTAAACACTGGCAATGGCCACTTTTCTGTGAAAAGAAATCCACTGGTACTATGCTGGTAAGTCTGGATAAATGGTGTAGGAATGGAGACTAGAAAGTGCTATGAAAGCTCTTTCTATTGGTCTGACATTATACTGCTCTAAGGAGTGAGTGCTTAAAGGGCACAGGATAAGCTCAATAAGGGCACACAGATGTGCTGCCCTGAACAATCAGGCTGATCTCACAACCTTGTAGCAACCTTAGGAATATCCTGCTAGGAGACATCATACAAAAGCAAAAGGGATAGGGGAAGGGAAGGACAAACTCACATATTATTTCCTAAGACAGAGTTGGACAAGCTGAGCCCCTAAGATACCCCACCCCATTCCTTGCTATGGTGGTTTAAAATCAGGCATAACTGAATAGCTGATTGATTCCGAATATATGTAAATGGTGGCTAAAAAGTGAACAAATATCTACTTTTGAAATGCAAAAGTAAGATGTATATTGATATGTACCTTACATAAGCAATGTATAGAGTGTATATTATGCAGGAATCTTAACCCAAGCAAAACTACTTTATAACAGTTAAGTGAACAAAAGTTTATTCAACAGCTAACTTTCCTAAAAGATAAAAAGGCATTCTGTATTGAGTACCCATGATTCCACAAAGGAGGGATAGATAAGACAGATGGATTGAAGGAAAATAAGAGAAAGTAACCACTTGGTGATAAACAAACATATTTGACATTTTGGAAAGGCAAAACGGAGAGCAAAGATTTTTTCATTTTCCCAATCTCCACCCTCTTCTGTCATCTGTCTACACCATTCCCTCATTGAAAATCAATGGCAGAAATCCCGCAAAAATACTAATATCCTTGTAGCATCTGTAACTTCTAAAAGACACTGATTTTGGCTGTGCTGTAATAAAAGAAGATATTCACTCATCTATCGAGCTTAATACTTGGAGTATCAGCTGATACATGAGTGTATTTTAATACAAGTCAAGCTAGTCTAACAAAATAAATATTTAGGCCCATGTGGTAGACACTGACAGGCATTCTGTTACTCTCCTAATCAATGACTTTTACTGGTACATTAGCTAAGTTAACAAAATGTTGGAAATGACCTTAGCTTGGTCCGCCCCATGTCTCATAAAACAAACAACTATTTATATCCATGATAGAAGGGTGTCATGTCTTTAGGACTGTTAGTGATAAAAAGTCACTCTTGGCAGTTTGTGCCATTACATCACCTTTCCTAGTAATTTTCCTGATATTTACTGGAAATTGTGCTTTTGACCATAGACGCCCATTGGGCTCTTTTCGTGCATTGGGGATATTCTGTACCATTCAACACACTCAGTACTTACCAATGTTGTCTTAAGTAATTTTAAAAAAGCTTCGTTCTTTTGTGCTATTTTGTTCCTTATACGTACATACAGAGATTAAACAGGCTATTATATTTATATAATCTGGTACATGGTCTGGAGACAATGCTGTTCTCCAAAGTGGATAATAGAATGGGTGAATATTTTGCTGAATAAATCTCCAAACTCTTTTTTTGTGATCTGCTTCTCCCTTATGACATCAACCTTACATTTTGAACAACTATAAAAATCATGTTTTACGCATCCTAAATTGCTTCCCCAAAATATAGAAGCAGTTGATCAGCACTCATTGGTAGACAAGCCATTATTTCCATCCTGTTTCTGGTAAGAAGTCTTTTAAAAATAAGGGATCAGTTTCTTTTTTAAAAAACTAAACAGATATCTGCAGGACTCATATCTGTGGAGAGTCACAGATCCCTTGTAAAATCATCCAAGATGTGTTAACTTTTGAAGTACATCAACTTTTGGTTCAGAACTATATAGACCCTGTAGTGGGCATGTGTGTGTTTAAAAAAGAGAGAGCAGATGGATTTTGAATTTATGGATCTGTGAATCAATGGATGATTCACTCCAGATGCTAAATAGTTTCATGAAATGAGATGACGTACTGGACAAAGCAACGGCATTTGGAAAAGGCATTGGTAAATACGTTTAGCAAAAATCACTTAATGTGTAAGTTAGATAACTTATGAACTTATGATGATGAAGTTATGGCAAATGCAGTGTAAAATTCTGGTAACTAGACTATAGTGATACCACAGTTATCCAGTTTATTTTATGCAATCTTTACAAAGGCAGGAATTGGATTAAAAAAGGTCACGTAAACAGAACTCGGGATAATGGAGAGAACATTTAAAAAGAGTATTTTCTGACAGTACCATAGATAACTTAAGTGCTGGAAGAGTGTTGCTTGGAATGGGCATGGAAGTTGCACTGCAGCTCACTGCCTTTTGTCTTTGCTTTCTTCAATGCTTTTGGGAATCCTCATGGATGAGCTGAGTTCTGACTGCTTCTTTCCAACATTTGGGCCCTGGCTTTACTTACCTCCTGTTAATTCTAGATCAGTGGGTCTGGAATAGCCAAGCTCACTGATCTGGATTGTAAGAAGGCATGGGCAGGATCAGTGATCCTGAATTAAGTTCTGATCTGAATTAAGTTCTGCCATGACTATGAATCTTAGCCTCTGAAGGCTAAAACAAAAGTTCCTAGCCTTGGGGCTGAAAAGCACCTTCTAATACCAAACAAACGAGACAGCATTCTGTACATGTCCTGTGTTACAGGTCAGGACCCATTCCCCACAGTAGTACCAATTATGTGGTATAAACAGAGATCTGGATTAAGGACCTCCCTTAAGACAAACTAGCAGGGAGATGGGGCATCCTTGATCCACATTAACGTGCAGTTATGGAGACCCAGAATGTGTACAACACAGACCTTTAATCCAGAGTAAGGGTTCTTTCAAAAAGAGTCTTGTTGATAAATTTGCTAATATCCTCCCTCATGCTAATAAATTAGTAAAGTAATCCAAACTATGCTGCATGACCCTTCTGTGGCACCCAATGTCTTTGCATATGTTGAAATTTTCTTCCAAGAATTATGCAATCTTCTGCATGTTGTGAAATTACAGTGTGCTTCCTTATTTTTTACTGGTTGATTTTCCTGCAGTTTGTTGGGGGTAATATAGTAATAGTAGAACATGAAGTGGACATACATCAGAATGAACATTCTCTCCAAGTGTGTGATGTCAGAATGAAACCCTGGTGTTTCCAACTTCCTACTTTTCCACACAATACAGCTGGAATTATCACTGTTTTGAAGGAAATACAGAAGAACTTTACAGTATAGTATCTGTACTTGGACTTCATCCAGACAGGGTCAAAATCTGTAATATAAACCTATTTTACTGGGTTATCGGTATTACAGTAAAATTAACTATCATAGTAAAATTATACAGTATCTATAGTTATACAGTAACTATCATACAGTAAAATTAACTATCATAGAATACCTTGTTATTCTGTAGTTGTAGCTCTGTCCAGATTACTGTATAAGGAGTACTGGGAAAGTTCAGCATGAGCTGTCAGATCCTGGGAAAATTTCACGTTGGGAGAGTTTGGTCGCAGCTCTACCATCACTCTGCTGCTCCAGAAATGCTAAAATCCAGAGTATCAACCTAATATATAGACTATGTGTTATAGTTTCAGATGTGCTTTAAACTGCTGAATCAATAAATTGTGGAATAAATAAGTGATATCTGGAAGTAGCCTCAAATGTATCATATATGATGGTGTTTTTGTAAAATAACTGTGCATAAGATTGAATGGTTAAGTGTAAAATATGCAGACCAATGACATCAGTAGTGTCATTCTCATTGGCAGTTGATTTTCTGTTACTCCAAAATTTCTAGTTTCCCAAGTGAAAAAATATGTTTATAAATTCAAAGTTTTAAAAATCAAAGACCAAAATGTTATGTAAAGCCACTTATCAGTTAGTTTAACATTTTTGTGGCTCATTAGAATTATGTTTTTCTGTGGATCAACACAGCTACCTAAAAACTTTGTTAACCTTTACCCATGCAGAAAATAATGGACTTTTTAAGAGAAAGTTAATAATATTTCAATTTGAAATGGCATACTTTTAATTCTACGGGGTAAGCAATGGGTGGGAGAAGTCACGTGTATATTAAGACTTTTCATTTCTGTGGATAGTAGGTACTGTATCACGTGTATTCATGCCGAGGATTGGGAAATCAAATATTAGACATGAAAATATTCATGGAAATCAGATAAGAATGATTGATCCCCTTCACTTCAAGCCCAAATTTTTACTTGAATACTGAGAAGAAACACATAAAACATAGTCTGAACCTAGGTAGTCTTGATTAGGTCTTGGTCTTTAAAAGCAGCTATCCCAATACTTCATTGAAGTTACAGATAGGAAACAGGCTGTGTTTAGACACAGGATATAATCAGACTTGAAGTCAGTTCAAGTTCTCACTGTTCTGACGGTTTGCAAGGGATCCTCCATTTCTGCGTATTAAAGGTTCCAAAATGCAGAGAATCCCTATTCAGATTAAAAGGGGTCTCACTTCTGGATTTAGGAATACTCCACACTGTTAGCAAATGGGAGCACAAGTGGATTTGGGGGGGGAGTGAACCATGCTTTAGGAGCGTTTTTCTCAGTTCCCCCTGATCCAATGATAAGTTATGAAGATCGGGCTGGCTGAAACTGGGGAAGGGGAGGAGGTAAAGAATGAATGCCTACAATTCCTAACAGTGTAGCAAGAGATCAGACGATGTAGCAGGAAAGTGTTTAATTTAACAAAGATTGTGAAAGACTTTCATTTCATGCTGATCCAAGGGGCAGCTAATCTGCTCACCATGAATGGATATTCAGTAGCAGCCACAGCAGCAACAACCTAAAGAGCAAGGAACCCCTGGCTGGAAACAAAGCCAGCTTGGGTCGCGAATCTGTGGTTCTCTGTGCCTGGCTGGGAAAAGAAGCGGAGTAGAAGGCTCAGTGTTTCTTGCAGTCCCCCCTCCCCTGGTTGGAGAGAGGAGAAAAGCCACTGATTTGCAGGGAGGAAAACTCTACCAGCCAGTCACTTCTTCTCCCAACAGCTCCCTCGGCTCAGCAGCCAATTGCTTCTGCGATCCACACCTTCGATCCCTGACTTTTCATGTTGATCTGCTCTAACGATCCAGCACAAAGCTAGCCTGCCTGCTTCCTTCCTTCCAGTATCACCTCTGCCCAAAGCTCCATTATAAGAAAAAGGGAAAGTGATATTTAATGTTCTGCTAAAGCTTGTTAACAGGAGACAGATGTTGTGCTATGGTGGATACAAGATGGGGGGACAAGCAGTGAACAAAAGCTGCTACTGAACTCCATGATCTGAAGTGGGGGAAAGTTTATATGGAGGGAGGGGTTGCCTGCCCCAGTGAAGTCAGGGTATGATGGTGTCCAATTGCTGACTGCATAGGGAGGGGGTTCTGGTGAAAGGAGAGAGGGGAAGGGGTTCTTCCCCTGCCAGGCACTGAAGAATGAGGAGTGAGTCCGTATTCGTGGGAACACACACACACACACACACACAAGACCTGGCTGCTCATTTTAAAAACCTTGATTTAAAACCAGATTAAGGGTGTTTTTCCACTGTCACTAGAAGTACCCTTTAAGTACCCATT
>MTQE01000401.1:9556972-9593308 GCA_014337955.1 Aspidoscelis marmoratus | reverse complement strand
AACCATAAAATTATTTTCATTGCTACTTCATAATGTCCCCTGTGAAAGAGTAGATAGACCCCCAAAGGGGTCCCGACCCACTGGTTGAGAACCACTGCACAGATAGTACTTAACTCTCTGGTAGTAGATCTGGATCGGTATTCTTTTAAAAAAGGCTCTAGTGGCTCTAGTAGCACCTTGAAGACTACCAGGGGAAGAAGTTGCGGCATGAGCTTTCAGAGGCTCAGTCCATGCCACAACTTCTAAAGTACTACTAGATCTTGTTTTTTAATACTTAACTCTCTGTAAAGGCACAGAATCCGCTGAGATCAGTGAACTTTTGCTGCCCATTTTTCTGATTCCATCTGTGTAGCTTTGTCTTTTTAAATAAATCTGCAAGGTAGCAAGAGCTTGGGCTTTTATAATTTTTTTGTTTAGTATTTGCAAGATACATTTTTACGCCTATACATTATTTTTCATTGAAAATAGAAATGGATGGCGGCTTCTCCTCCAGTCACAGTTTTTACTTGGAAGAAACTGCAAGACCTGAAGTCACGTTTCCCATTAAGTTCTCCCTGTTTCACTCACTCTGAAGTGTGAATGTTTCATAGGGTGTTTTTCCACTGTCACTAAAAGTACCCATTAAGTACCCATTAATGGGTACGTAATGGCATTTTTGTACCCATTAATGGGTACTTAATGGGTACTTCTAGTGACAGTGGAAAAACACCCATAAATTATTAAACCTGCATCTTTGTAGCTTTCTTTCAGTAATAGTGCTAACAGGGTTTTTAAAACTGCAAGGTTGTTACTATATTTGATTAAAAAAGAAGTGAAATGGGGGCAAAGAAAGGACAAAATATACTGTATTGGGAAAACGTGCTGAGGCAGTTTGCTTAGTGCACATGGCCAGTTAATTCTCTTCCTGGATTGCACTGTGTTAATGGCAAATGGGCACTATGAGTAATAATGAGTGCAAGTGAGTGGTACATCACTGTCCAATGTTTGGAATTTGGAAGGGAAAATGGAACTTCAGTGAATTTGAATTTTATTCAGCTTCCTTGTTCAACTTATATTAAACTGATGCTTTTATTCTAGAGGTTGTCAAAATCAAATTTCTTGCTGTATTATGGTCAAAATTTCATTTTGGTCTGGGGATGAGGTGAGCTGCAGTCTTAAATTGCTCGAAGGGAGGTAGAGACATTGGTAGAAGCAGTGTTTCTTATAGGCCCTGTTCATACATTTGGTTAGTTATGGGGTGGAGTCAACTTCCACAGTGCTTTATCTGCCAGTATTTTCACTGAAGGCAGCTTTTATTTATTTATTTTTATCATTTCTATCCCACCCTTTACCTAAAGCTCTCAGGGTGGGTAACAACATCTAAAATCAAACATATATTAAAACAGTAACAGTGTCTGAAAGTGGGGAAAGTGCCATTTTCATTGCCTTCCTAAACATAACCTGTGAAGGTTCCTGGCACATCTGAAGGGGGGAGACACTTCCATATTCTAGGGCTATTGGTCCTGGGTGCCCATCCTTTTTACCACTGAAGGTGGTGGGATAACCAGAAGGGCCTCCCTTCCAGATCATATGGTGTGGGAAGGTTGATATGGAAGAAAACATTCCTTTAGATTCCTGGGGTCCAAGTCATTTAGGGCCTTATAAATTAAAGTTAACACCTTAATTGGGCTTGATAGGGAATTGATAGTTTTTGACAGAAGGCTAAACCAAGGACTTATTGACAAAGGCATAAAATTATTTTGTGCTACTTGCACTGTCATTTCAGTACACGTGAGATAGTACAAAATAGTTTGGGATAATCACTTTATGGTTAAAATAAATCTAAAACTATTGAAATCAAGTTTTTTAAAAAATGTGTGGATCATTTACCTATGACCAATTCTTTTGGAATACTTTATAAAGCAGTTGAAATAGCAATGCCCTGGTTATACGAGGACTGAGGCCATTCAATATTTTTAGAGCCTTTAAAATGGTATTTTGGACACCTATGGTCTCAACAAATCAAAGCTAAAGATTGATGGCATTCTTTAACTATTCAGATATAAAAAGGAAATCGTTCAGTATTCCAATCAAGTTCTAATATAATGGGCCTGTCAGAATTGGTCAAACTGGTCCTGTGTGTTAAATTTTATTCAGGAATTATCTGAAATTGCTGGTTGCATGCTAAAAATTAAGTAAAGAAATTCCGTGGAAATAATACTTCTTAAAGCAACATGTTTATGCTAGGAAATGGGAACATTGCAGTGTTCAGTAAAGTTCTAAGGAACAGTCTAGCTTGCTCAGTATGAAGTAATAGCAACTTTGATATCGTACTCAAGCTATTCTAACACTCTTCATTGCTTCCATGGCAACCAGACAATTTTAGTGATGTAAACGGAATAATGTCAGAAGGCCTCCATTCAGAAAAACGTCACTAGAAGTGGGGAAAGGAGAGCATATTGTGTTTCTAGCCCTGACAAAGTAGACTTGGGTGTACGTGCTTAATAGATGAATGTTCAACACATCATGGAATTTGAAAAATATATACTGTAAATATGTTCTTTCATACAGACACTGTTTTAAGTTATCTGTCTTTTGGTATAAGATTTAGACCAAGCCAGGTATAATGGATATGGCAGACTTGAAGCACTATTTTATTTTATTTTATTTTGAATTCTGGTGTATTTCCTTAAAAAAATTGTGACTGCATAGTTTAAGGACACTGTTACTCATTCATATTTGAACCTCAATGTACTTTGGTGCCTTACAGTAGTAATACAACTATTACTATTCTGGTAATTCTGTTTCTGTGGAACTTTGGGAACAGTAATGCAGTCCTCAATTGAATGGCTGCATTAATGTTTTCAGAATTCCATAGAAACAGAATTACCGGAATAGTAATAGTTGTATTACTACTGCAAGCCACCAAGGTACATTGAGGTTCAAATATGAATGAGTAACAGTGTCCTTAAACTCTGCAAATGGAGATGCTTCCTAGCATCTAGAATAGAATTACTGAACCTGTGGGGTTTCAGCTCTTATCTGTTAGAAATAGTGCCCAATGATTATGGGAATTCTTTTCTAGCGTCATTTAGAGGGCACTAGGTTCCATGTTGTAGAGGTACATTGCTTCTAAGCATGAAGGTTCTGCCTGGCAATCATGGCTAGCCTCAGTTGTAAAAAATATTTAATACTTTTAACTGACTTGTGGTTCAGTCACAAGTTTGAAGAGGTTGAAGTAGGCACTCCATTGTGCTTAAGGCAGATTTTTGGGCGCTTTTAACTTGTAATTAGGAATAAAGAACTGTGTTACAGGCTGATGATTTTGTAAAGTTTGCTAAAGGAAAATACAGATTGCTGTCCTGAGAATGTAGAATGAAAGTAAGATGTCACTACAGCTTAATATTGAATGTTTCATGACAGCATAGGAGCAAGTGGAAGCAGTATCAAGCATAATTTCAGTGAAATAGGTTACCTTGAGTAGAAAGACTTTTTCTTTTTTTATTTCATAAATTCTCTTGTTAGCACCAAGTCCATGCAACAGTCTCCCCTCTGTGATGTGTCTAGACCCTTCGGTGTGTATATTTACTCTTTTGCCGAAGAAACAGTTTTCTCTCCTCTTTCAGGCAATGTTATTTGTGTTTTAGTGAGTTCACTTTAAATTGTATTTTTATTAGTTTTATTATAAGCTGCCCTGAAAGCTCTGAGTATAAGGTGGGATAGAAATGCAAATAAAGAAATGAATTGAAAGTGAGGTTCAAAAGGTCCAGTAACATTCTAGGTCTTGGGTATATATTTTTAAAGTAGACTAAAGGAAGGTGAGAATTGCCACTCTGTTTTAGACTCAAAATATCAGCAAGCGCCATCTTGATCCTGACAAGCAATGGCATTCTTGTGGAATTTCCCCACTCAGAACTCTAAGGCATCCTTTCTTCTTCAACCCCTTGCTTTCCCTGAAGAGGAAACAAACTTCAAAGCCTCAAAGAGAGAGGGAGAGATAAAAGGATAAGTCTGAAACAAAGATTAACTTGTACAACTTGTAGCTGACTCTCTGCTTGCATTTTAAATGCCCACATAAAGGCTCTTTCCCTCACCTTTATTGGTAGCCTGAGAGTACGGAAATACCTTGTCTAATCATTTAAAAGCAACCTGATACTTTTTTGTTTTTAACAAACCAAAATACTCAGTTGTGAGTTGAAGTCGTTAAGTCTGTTATCTCTGGCATGATGACAACAAGCAGAAGACTTCAGCTTCACGTTAGGCTCTGGGAACTTTGACTCTGATGTGAAGTATAAATTGGAGAAATAAATAATGGTGATGTTGAGGTTAATAAGGAAATTGTCTGGTCAAGAACAAAACATTTATCCTGCATGAGTCTAAGAATTTTATAGCAGGAGGTTCAATCCTGTAGATGTTTAATGTAGCTCAGTCCACTTGAGCTTAAGACACAATAAATCTGTTTGTCTTTCGCTATCACTTAGACAAGGTTTGCTGTTTTCTTACTGATGCTGTAAGTAGCCAGAAAAAAACCTAATAGTTGTTTATAATTAACACTAAAACTCACACCAAATATGAGCTTGCATTTCATCTCTTTTGAAAAATAGATGTCTCATGTTATAGCAAAGCCTTCAAAATAAGATACTTAGCTTGCCTAAAAAGACTTTATGAGTTTCACAGGCTGTTGCCCACTTCTCATCCTGGGCCAGATAGTAGTTTAATTTAGCAGTATCAGATTTAAGAAAAATATCATACCGTAAAATATCAGCCACAATATATTTCTTGGCAGTCCAGGATGCTGCTATCACTTTCAATGAAAAGTCTCCAGTGGCTTCCAGCTTTCCTGCCATGCATAAATAAGAACAGTGCTCAAGTTCCGGGGGAAAAAAACAAGGAATCTTTACTTATGGCTCCACACTAGCTGCTTTTGTTGGCAGATTCTTCAAAAGAATCCACATGTACATAAAACCACTACGGCTGCTTCTAGACAGCAAGAGGAAAATGCAGGATCTTGTTTAGATCCCACAATTGCCTCTTGACGACCCTGCCAGAAGGCAAGGTGAAACTGAGGGCAAACCTGAGCCCTTACTTTTCTGGTGCTTGCTCCTGTCCTGCATCCAGTGAAGTATCTGAAACTGTGAAAGCACCTGCCCCCTCTACTTGTGCAATAGCACGTATCTTCATTCAGGTTTCACCCCTGCACTTGTGTAGTAAGCATGTCTGTCTGGAAGAAACCCAGAAACAAGCACCAGACAAAATAAGTAATATAGGGTTTTTTAAAAAGAATCCATGATCAAAGTTCTTTTTCCCAAAACAGGGATTTTCTGGGATTTCACTCTATATCCCAAGACTATGTTGGAATTGCCACAGGTTGTCAAGAAATCCCAGTATAGCTTTGGACCCTGTCTGGATGCAGCCTTAATGCTGGGACCTGCAAACCTGGCAATATCTATATCTATATATGTATATCTTATGGAATTAGTGAAGTGTGAGAAAGACCTGTTTTCTACTACTACTTTTTAAACTGTGAAAATGTTTACAAGAATTATCCTGGAAAACTACAAAAGAATTGAGATGATCACATGGAAAGACTGTGAACAGTTGTAAGCATAAGGGATTTTCTTGTCTTGTTTTTCCCTCATCGTTGTTTACAGGCATGAATGATTATATATGATTAGTTTTATTAGAGAAGGCTTCAGTTGAGAGTAATCAGTTGATTAATATGCAGCCCTAGAAAACAGTATGTGCTAATTAACATCCTTGGTTGGTAACAGCACAGTCCTAAGAAGAGGTCAGACAGAGGTCTGAGCAGAGCAGATCCTCTAAGGGTGCACCCACACAGAGTAAAAAAATAAGTGGTTCAAAAGTGGCTTAGTCATGGGGCATGTGGATGCTACAGTTCCCATTCCACCTCTAATTCACATTAAAGTCCAGGAAATGACCTTAGATTGGAGATGGGATGAGCTCATTAGTGTATGGATGTTACCTCAAATTCACTTTTGAGTCATATTTTTTTTACTGCATGTGGATACAGCCTCAGTCAAGATCTGCATTGAGATCACTGGCCTTGCCCCTGGAGACCTAATGTTTGGCAGTGACATTGCATCAATAGAGCCTGTCAGTTCTCAGCTCCTGCCAGTAGTAACCATAGCAACATGGGTGTGCCAGAGTGGAAAGACAGGTGGATAGCCAAAACAGGGTGGTCAGCCTGTTTTGACCATCTAATGCTGCCAGCACACATACACATGTATTTTTATTTTGGCAGTAACAGCACTTTTTCCTGGCTGAAATAGGGCTTGAAAAAAGGAGCACTTAGAACATTTCGGTGCGTCATGAAGGACTTGTATCCTAAGCTTCCGTAGCGTCTTTTGGAAATATTGGATTGAATTATCCTCCTTTCGGAGTATCAGTATTGTTTTACTGTGTCAAAAGGGCCAAAACTAGTATGTCAAGATAATAGCTTATCAATGTCATTCAACTTTTCACCTCTCTAAATCCAACAGGAATCTTTGCTTACCTGAATTATAGAGTACCTCGGACCAGAAAGGAGATATTTGAAACTCTGATAAAAGGACTACAAAGACTTGAATACAGGGGATATGATTCTGCAGGTATGTAAGCTATTATTATTATTTTATTTTATTGCATTATGGTTTGATGTATTTTTATACCAAAGGCTGTTAAGAGTGACTTACAAATGTCAATAATAAAGACAGGTCCCTGCACTCAGGTTCACAGAGTAGTAGATATGATGCAAGAGGAGAGAGGAATTAGCAAGAGTAGGGAAGCAGTTTTACTGCCAAGAACTTAAACCTTCCATTCCAGTGGAAGGTTTTAGTAGCAGTGTGAAGATGTAAGCGTTTCTATTAATTTTTACACAGTACTTTTCCCTTGCCTTTTTCTTGAATCTAGGCCTGCATCTAGACATTGGTTATTTATTTAATGGTTATATATATTTGGATATTCCAAAATAAAGCATGGAAAAAAGCATGCCTTATTGAGGAAGATCCAAATACTGCTGAAGAAGCAGGTATCATCTGGATACAGCCCAGGATGGCAAGTGACTAGAAAGGTGCATTGTTACAATTAGCTTTCTTTACCAACATCATGTGAAATGGAATGGAAAATGCCATCTCTCATGACGCCCCAAGTGCTTATATGAAGCATGACGGTTGGTTATTGACTAGAATGATGTCGTTTTGAATTAGACCTTGTGAGAGTCACAGAACTGTTGGCACTTTGGTTCTCAGTCACTTCTTGGTCTTGTGTTGCTTTATTAGGGATACTGTGCTGCATGCTCTCATTGTGCAGTGCAGTGCATTGCCCTGCTTCTGTGTCAACCCTTTGGTTGTCTTTGAAGTTTAGTTACAGAGAGGCCATTATTCAGAGCCCAGTTATTTGTCCATCTAACTCAGCATAGTTTATTCTAACGGATAACTGCCACTTTTTGTTTCTGTGCAAGTCTTATCTAAGAGTCTTGAGCTGGTAAACTTGTGGCCTTTTCCATCCAGATAATATATTTTGTTGCTATTGGCAGTCCTGGAGGAAGAGGCAACGGGCAGAACAGGATACTGTATTGCACTATATTGTTAAACTGAAAGTAACTAGGAAAGCAGGGGAACAGCGATTGTGGTATTAGCTCTGTGTCAGTCGTACCAATGACTTTTAGCCTCAGTTTACCATTCCCCTACGACAGCACAAAGTAGTAAAATGAAGACTTGCATAATGCAGAGCACCATTAGGTGTACAGGTTTATATATAATTTTTGCCTGGGTAGAACACATGATAAAATGTGTAGCTTAATTGTTTTTAGTTTTCTCAGTGTTTCCCTGAGAGGATTTTCACCACTTTTTGTTTCTCAAGATGCTAAATGCTATACCTAAATTTAATATGAACTACAGGGCCGTATCTATTGTCAGTCACAGTTTATCTGAGTGATAGTTATGTTTTGGAGGTGAGAATGGAAAGAGGCTTTTAATGATCTAGTTTTAACGTTTTAAAGTGGCTTTAGAAAGTCAATTTGAAGTTCAAGCATGTGATTTGATGAGACCTTCATTTATATATTTGATAGTGCAGTGGATCCTCCAGTAATGTGGGGGTTAGTTTGCTAACAAATGGCACATTCTGTGAAAACATGTTGTGGGAGTGACTGAAGTACACTGAAGTCCTGGGTTTGAGGAACATTCCAGAGACCAGCTGGCTTGGAGAGGGAATGCAGGCTTGGATTTGGGGCCTTTTGGGGGAAGCAGAGAGGAAGGTTGGGCCTAAGAGGCACAATGGCCCTGGGAGACATCTCACCTTTTCTAAAAACACTAAGAGCAAGAAGAAACTGTAGAAAGAGGCAGTTTACATTGCAGAAGAGGCGGAGGCATGCAGATCAGGGAGCTTATGTGCTCCCTGAAGGTGAGGAGAACAGAAGGAGGACGCTTGCCATAAGGGGAAACTGCTCTAGGAACAATACCTCCATTGGAAGAGTGCTGGGAGGAAGAAGAAAAAGCTGAAGAAGGCAGTAAGTTGTGGGGCATGAGAGGCAGAGGTACCCAGTATACAAAGCTTACTGCCAGAGAGCCAGTGTCAATTGATCAGAATTGCCTAATCAGTGTCAGCCTCCAAGATTGCCTTGCTCTCCTGCTCTTGAGTTTCACTTATGCCTAGGTGCACGGATGCCTAGGTGCATCTTTCAGGCTGGGGTGGTGGTGGAGGAACCGGGCCGCTTCTAAGACCATCTGCTGGGACTCGAGAGCAGGAGAAGGTTTGTCCTTGTCTCTGCTTGAGATGCCCATGAGCATTTGGTGGGCCACTGCGTGCGAGAGGATGCTGGACTAAATGGGCTGTGGCCTGATCCAGCAGGGCTTCTCTTAGGTTCTTACTTCTCAGCCGTTTTTGAAGCCACAAGGGGATATGGCTGTGTGATTATGCAAATGCACCACTCCATATGATGTCGGGTAGTGTAGGCCTTCTTCCACTACTTTCCAAACTTAAATGTGTCAAACATTTTTTTACATCATTGTGCAGCTTAATAAAATTGTCCCAACACCTCACACTTGCAAAAAAAAGTCCAGAAGCCAAGATGAGAAGAACCGGACTGTTTAGTTTACTTGGCTTTAGGGCTGAGTTTTACTCAGACTTGGTCTTCAGACTTGTGAGGTAGGTGTAGCTGGCTCAAATGCTTTGCAAAGCATGTGAGTTGGCAGTTTGGACACCTCTCGGCATATCCTGATGTTAGGCAACAGAAGACTTTTATGACACTTATTATCTGAATACCCACCTCATTTACAAGCATCACTGCCACTTATCCATTTGTTCCATGCATTTAATGAGACCTCATCACAAGTTGCTCTCTGTGTTCTAGGTGTTGCAATTGATGGAAATAATAATGAAGACAAGGAAAGGTTTATCAAATTAGTAAAGAAGAAAGGAAAAGTCAAGGCTCTTGATGAGGAGCTGCAGAGTGAGTGTAAACTTTTGTTTGTTTGTTTGTTTGTTTTGTACAGTGGTGTATTGATGATCAGATAGCAAGAGGGACCAAAATCATGCTATGATTGGACTACCTCAGTGGCAACAGAGGCATAACATATTTTATTTCTTTTTGTACTAATTTTATTGTGACCCACCCTGAGACCTTCAGGTATATGGTGGGATAGAAAATCAAACAAACAAGCCAAGTTTATCATTTGGATACTTTTTTTTTCTACCATCAAATTCCCTGTGAAAATTTGATAGCTGCCTCCTATGAGTCTCACTTTGAAACAAACTGTCTGCAAATGACAGACAATAGCAGTACAGTATTGTTTTTTCAACATTGATTATTTTGTTAGGCATACCAATGGCTTGTGGGTCACAGTGCAGTTTGGGAGCCTTAAGAGAAGGCTTCCGGTTGGAGCCTCCCTGCTCCTTTTCTGCTTTCAAGGAAGGATTATTTAGGCCTCTACTGGCTAGGAGTGGCCAAAATTTAGTCTGGTATGCATAAAATGTATTCCAAATCAAGGTCAGACTTTGAGGAAGGGCCACTGCAGTATGTACTGTTATGCTTCTTCAGTGTTGCTTCAGTGTCTTGATGTGGTTTTGAACTAAGAATTTTGAATAAAGGAAAAGGGCGAGCAAAGGAAAGAACATGGTAGGGCCTTGAGTGTGTAGCTTGGCCTCGGGAGCCTTCTAAGAGGTATCACAAAACCTTGCTGCTCCTGTTGTACATATCTGCAGCAGAGGCTTATTACAGAATACAGTAATAAATTTGACAGGCAGATAAGAGAGAGACCTAAACTCAGCATTTTGTTTCGAGTACATGACTATGAGTAGATACAATCCTTCAGGTACACAACAAAAAGCTAAGGGATTTTATGTGTATCAAACTAGGTAATTTTCAGATACTGAGATATTTGCTGCAGAGATTCCAGGATCTTCTCTCCATGTGGTGTGCTTTTCTTGGATATTTAATTTCCCCCAGTTTTAGACGCACTCTGATTTTGTATCTAGGAAAGTGTGATTCTTACGTCAGCTGGCTATCCATTGCTATTGCAAATTCTTGTGTAATGGGTTTGTGTAGCCTTGTGCTGTCATTGGAGCTCTCGTCTGTTGATACAGTTGAAATGACTACACCCAAGTCAGCACAGACAGTTCAGAAACACAAGAAGGCAACATTTACTAAACATCCTAGATTTGGAAATATATATTAAAATTCATTTTAGTAGCACATAAAGATGGATCAAGTCATGTGCTTCAGTTATTACAGTAGGCATTACTTTTTTTTAAGTGGTTGTATTTTATTTATTTGTCTGACTGGAATGTTTTGTCCCATACAGAACAAGTTGGTTTGGACCTAAAAGCAGACTTTGAAACACATTTTGGCATTGCTCATACTCGCTGGGCAACCCATGGTGTACCAAATGCAGTAAATAGCCACCCTCAACGATCTGATAAAAGTAATGGTAAGCTTAACAATCTGTAATTGTGTTAGAAGAGAAATATTTAGAAACCATTTTTCAAACTGGTAGACCGCCACCAACTGTTTGTTGGCATTAGCTTAGCTTGGTGATGCCTCCTCATAGATGACTTTACCACAAAAGATTTGCCTGGATTTAACAATGTTCATGACATCTAATCTTAAACAGCTGCCACCTGTTCAAAAAGAGGATCTCTTCTCTTCTGAAAGCCACCTTCCCTCAAAGTTTATATGTTGGGGTAGGTTAAAACCACAAAGCTGGGGTTAGGCAGATGAACCCACTCCTTTCTTTTACTCTTTCATTCCTGTGTTATTTTCTTGCTTTCTACCATTCCCTTTGACCCATCTCCCAGTACATAAAAATATATGGAAGGCTGTATTTAGCCATAGAGCAGCAGTTTGTCTATATGTGTGTCAGAGTGGTCTTTATAAGAAAGTGTGCTCTGAATATATCCTTGGCTTCACAGGCCAAATTTTGATGCTGATACTCTTACTGGCATGGACTGTTGCCACACATGTACCATAGCATGCAGAAGTGGAGTTATTCTACTAAGTGCAATGTTAGTTGCATTGCTGTGGTGTACATATGCTGCTGGGACACTTCAGCTGTTATTAGGACAACTAAGGAAAAAAGTTTAGACTTTCCCCCCATCTGAGGGTGGAATAGTCTCAACAGTGACTCAACCAAACCGGCAGCACTCTGGTACTCCGCATAACCTTGGAGGGGGAACCTAGTATGACCTGGAGGCTAAGTTTGGCTGAGTTGGTCAGGCAATTTGCTTGTAAAATATATAGTAAAACCTTTAGTAAATTTAAGGAATGGTAGTTTGTTCTTAGTCCTTACAAAATCTCTTCTTTCAGAATTTGTTGTTATCCATAATGGCATCATTACAAACTACAAAGACCTAAGAAAAATTTTGGTAAGTAATCATTGAATGAGTTTGAAATATGTTTGAATAATCTGCCTGTCCCTCCTACTTGCTCTTCCAGAGTATCTTGAAACTGAGTATCTAGATCCTTGGGTAGTTCTCTTATGTCCAAATAAACTTGTTCTTTATAGGACTGATCATTCCAGTCCCACTTGGCTAAGGAAACCACATTCCCTCCCTGTGCAAACACTGTTACTGTTTTAGTCATTTTTTAAAATTCTCTTTTTATTGTGACCTGCCCTGAGACCTTTGGGTATAGGACAGGATAGAAATATAATATAAATAATAAATAAATTACACTTTTTCAAGTGACATTAAAAATTGATCTTTTTTTCCTCATGGCCTTGACCTCCTGGTCCCCTTATGTGTGCAGACAGCAGTAAATCAGAAAACCAGCTGAAGCTTCCACATGAAAGTAGTCCAAGGACCCTGAATTAATTAATCGAGGCTATTGATATGACTCTGATCTGAAAATGTGATTTTATTTGTTGGCTGGAATAATACTAAGGTTGATCAACAAAATACACACCTCTTGATTATGAGAAATATAAATTAGCGTCAGTGGTAAAAGGCAATTTTTTTCTTTTAAAAACTTCAGGAAACCAAAGGTTATGAATTTGAGTCTGATACTGATACAGAAACAATTGCAAAGCTGATCAAATATGTATATGATAACAAAGAGACTGAAGACATAAGCTTTTCTTCCCTGGTTGAAAGAGTTATTCATCAACTAGTAAGTAGGAGCTTATATTATTTCTTCAAATGAGAAATGATTAGGATGGCATGTATGATGTTGAGATGTAGAAAGATATGAATTGCCCTTTAGGATGTGATTTCTGACGTCTTCTTATATATTGATTTTCTTTATTTTATACATTTATATAACTGCCAAATAGCCAGTTCTCTGAATGACTTAGAAAACCACTATTAAAAACATATCTTTTTTGAAAACAATATTTTATATAATACTGCCATCCTTCCCATTTTTGAACTTGCTCTACTTTTTATAGATCCCAGAGTCAGATGTACAGCCAAGTTTCCCATCTCCTCACTTGTACACAAGCTAGTTAATTCCTTCATATGTGTTTATTCAGAAGTCACTCTTAGTTCTGTGCACGTGAGATCTTTGCAAAACAAGTCAAGTAATATAATATCCTGTTTCTTTTTGCCAGAATAGAGTTTCTACAGCTGAGGTCAAGGGTGGACAGGTAGAGAGGATCTTGCTACTCTTCATCTATCTATAATTGTTAGAGATTGGTTTTTATTTTTTTATTCTGCACTATACTATTAATGTGGAGTAGCAACATTATTAAGTTATAGATTAAAAATTCATTGTTACTTTTTGTTCATTGCTTCTTGAAATGGAATGACAAAAAATATTTTTCTGTGTTCATAAAAAATATTTATTTCATCCTTTTTACATTAAGAAACATTTTTAAATATGTTGTAATATTTGATACATTTTATTCTTTTTATAACCTGACCCAGGACCATTTGGTGAAGGGCGGGATGTAAATTTCTTTATTAAATAAATAAATATTTTGTTTCAGGAAGGGGCTTTTGCATTGGTTTTCAAAAGCATCCATTACCCCGGGGAAGCCGTTGCTACCAGGTTAGTAAATGACATGATTGCCCTATCCATGCAGAGCTATGTGATTTATCATTAATTCCAAAATGAAGTATCATATTAGATGTTTCCTTTATTTATGTTTTTTTTTTTTTACTATAATTGTGCATTAGTTACACCATACTTGCAATTTGACTTGTATAACAGTTCCATTTTTTGACAGAAGGGGGAGTCCTCTGCTCATTGGAGTTCGCAGTGAATCCAAGCTTTCCACTGATCAAATTCCTGTTTTATATAGAACTTGTAAGTTGTTTACAGCTTATAAAAATCATCATGTAATTAGTATTAGATAAGTGATTATAACACGGTAGTTCATGGGAGGGTTTCTCAAAACATAAAACAACTGAAATACTTGAAACTTGGTGAAGGCATAACTGAGTGCATAGATAAATACACTTTGCAGAACTGATGATGACGATGATAATGACATTGATTAAAACCCCTCTCACTAGAGGGTGGAACAGCAACCAATACATGCAGGATATTTTGTAACTTCCTATTATACTGTATGACAGAACTTGGTATTTCCCTGCACGGCCTAATAAGGGGTGACCCTGCTTACCTTTCAAGATCTGGGATACTTAAATGCTGTAACAGAGACCTCATAAATGGACAATTAATTGCTGTTAATATAGTTAAAAATGACACTTTGCCACTTTGAACTTCATTGTCACAGACCCTAATACATTGAACGTAACATAAAATTGGCATTCATTTTATTATATTCAGTAAATCTAGGAAACCTGAAATCAAATTAGGATATTTTATCAAATAAAAGTATTTAACTTGGGACCTATTTGCACTTTGATCCCTGGTATGCAATTAGGACAGCTCTGGTACAGAGTATCAGAGCTGCCCTAATTGCATAACAGAGGCCTAGGAATAAAAAACTCAGTTTTGTTTTGTTTTATTTTTCTTTTAAATTGTCAGGCAACATTGAAAATGTAAAGACTATCTGCAAAACCCGAATGAAAAGACTGGATAGTTCTACCTGCCTTCATGCGGTCGGAGATAAAGCAGTTGAATTTTTCTTTGCTTCTGATGCAAGGTAATTAAAAATATACAGTGGTAATCTTGATTTGATTTTTTTCTTTGGAGACTGTGTTCTTCATTTTAAATACCTGACCTAAAGCCTTGCTGCCAACTTCCTTTACAGTTGCCAGATAGTTTAATTAAAAGGATTTAAGTAAAAAGGTACCATGAAATGGCAGAATATGTTTACAATATGTTTATTTTACACCTCACTTTGTAGATAAGTTATAATCTTCTTGTTTTCAGCCTCCAACCTATAAATGGAGTTACTCAGTCTCTAATTTTTCATCCTTTTTCTATTGCCTGAGCTTTTCCCCCTCAGTTTTTACTGATTTCAACAGATCTTTACAACCACCCTGGAATTCCTGTACGGCTCTATCTTGAAAGTTTGCCTTTCAGTTTCATCTTTGTTTCTCCTTGCTAGTGTATTTCACTAGTTCTTCAGACTACCCCTATTGGTCTATCTTTTTTTAGCCCAAATTATACTTCTGCTATCTTTTAAAGAGAACCCAAAAGCCATGAATCAGTTGCCTGCCATTAATATATTAAGGATCTATCGATTTTTAGTCTCTCTGGTCAGACTTGAAATTACAGTCAGCTGTTTACTTTTTGATGGGTCAACTTGATTAATTTCTCTCGTCATCTTTAAGTCGCTTTTCCAGCAACCATGGGATTCAGTTAAGCCATAGTTGCTAGTTCATCAAAACTTTTCCCCAGGTACATCCTTCAGGGACTTAATCGTTCTTATTTGGGCCATTTACTCTGTTGGAAGAGTATTTTGTATTATTTACACAAATTCTGTATTTTAAGGGGTTTTATTTTAGGCCATTTCTGGACCTTATTTGTTTCTTTTTGGGGGGCCCATCCATTTTTTATTTATTTTCATTAATACAATTCATACATAGTTATATACCATTACAATAATTTCAATACATTTTCCACGTGACTTCCTCCATTCTTCAGACTCTTCCAATCTTTTACATTTTGCTCCCTACATCTACATGTTGCTTTTTCTCCTAGAGGCCACTGTATACCGATGGAAGGCAGTGGCCTCTAGGAGAAAAATGCACCTTATTTGTTTCATTGTAACCCACTCTGGGGCCATTTGGTAAAGGGAGGGATATAAATTTTCTAAATAAATAAAAGTATATTGTGCCTAGATAATTGCAAGGAGTCAATGGCCTGATATCTACATACTTTAGCCCAGGATCTGTTTTAGGATATAATTCACACTGTTGGTTAATCTTGGCCACCACAGCAAAGTGAAACAATCCATCTGCTTTCTTGCTTTCATTTTGTTCAGTGCTATCATTGAACACACAAACAGAGTCATTTTTTTAGAAGATGATGATATTGCAGCAGTGGCTGAAGGGAAACTATCAATTCACCGCCTGGAACGTTGTGCTAGTGATGACCCATCTCGAGCCATACAGACTTTGCAGATGGAACTGCAGCAGATCATGAAAGGTAAGGCCGTCTGAAAAGTCAAGCTAGAAGGAAAGCTGTCATTGTGATAACTAGATGCCCTTCTGTTTAAACTCAAGAAGTACAGTCCAAGTACTAAGCAGGTACTGAGAACAACAAACTGTTTTCAGTTTTATAAGGCTGATGTGTGTAATACTTAATTGTGTAATACTTAATAGTATGCCTAGAATGTAATATTTCCAAATGTAAAAACTGATTATGTAAGATTTGAACCAGTTTAGGAGTTAAAAGCATTGCACTGTAATCTGGAAGATTCAAATCTATGAACAATAGCCCTTCAAAAAATAAGAAGCACCCAATATAACAAAAAAATCCCACACCAAATACAGTAGAAAACCAGAAAATGTCTATGTGATGAAATAGTGGCAAGAGATCAGCAATAGATGTATTTGGCAAATGAGTCAAATTATTTAGTTACAATTGTTACCCTCCCAGAGACCTTCGGGTATGGGGTGGGATAGAAATGTAAATAATAAATTATTCCTTTGTCACTGGCCTGATTTGGCAAAATTGTACTAAGTTGCTACACAACTTGCAACTTCTATTAATAAATGCATATTATGGTGGAGAATTTGTGCAGCATTCACGGTAGAGGTTTCATCTGGGGAATCAGAAGTCACCTTCCTCAAGCTAATACCTTCAGTTATCAAATCAGTGAATGTGAGACTGTATTTTTTTATTAGGTTTGCTTGTTTAGAATACAGTAAATTGTCCTAAATTTTTTACATTCATTGCCTGGAGTTTAATTAGCACCATTCTGATAGCATGCTATTTTGCTGCCAGTTATTCCTGTTGCAAATTTCATTCTTTAAGCAAGGAAGTTTACAGAACTAACCAAGCCTGTTTTATAAACTGCAGGGAATTTCAGTGCTTTCATGCAGAAGGAAATATTTGAACAGCCTGAATCTGTTTTCAATACTATGAGAGGAAGAGTGAACTTTGAGACCAATACAGGTAACATGGAGAAAATACAATCCCACTCCATATTGTCACCAATTCTGTCTTAGAATCCATTCTCTCTTTAACCTAAAGTCAATCTTGTTTCTGTTCAGTTCTCCTAGGTGGTTTAAAGGACCATCTGAAAGAGATCAGAAGATGTAGAAGACTCATAATTATTGGTTGTGGAACCAGTTATCATGCTGCACTGGCTGTAAGTTAGACACGCTAAAGCTCTGAGAAAATTTTGCAAAGCTTGACAAAGAATGACTATAAGTGAAGACCACATTTTTACTTGGTTTTTTTAATATTATCTACTCTATCTCTGTCTATAAGAAATCCATTATATGCTGTACTGTGTAACATTTTTGGATAGCCATACTTCAAATGTCTTTTAATAGCGTATTGCTCTATTTCCTGCCATATGAAACTCATATTTTCTTCAAAAACCTTTCTACTAAAATCCCCCCCATCCTAAATATTCCTTGCCAAATTAGAAGTGTATAAATTAAAATGTATCTATTCCAGTGTGTCTTACGTGGCAGGAAATATGATTGCTGAGTTGAGCATTTCTCAAATAAGGATAATTTTCTTTTTGGTTACTTTATTATTTCACTAATTTCATCTAATTTAAATTATAGACCCGCCAAGTGCTGGAAGAACTGACTGAGCTACCTGTGATGGTGGAACTTGCTAGTGATTTCATGGATCGAAATACTCCAGTATTTAGAGATGATGTGTGCTTTTTTATCAGTCAGTCAGGTGAGTTAATCTCCTATAAATACTTATGCTATAAACGTGTATCGCTCTAGATTTTGGATCTCTGTCAAGTGGTTGCTTCAGAGTCAATATAATTTTTTTCATGCTTTTATGGATGAAGTACTTTTTAACTGGTTAACTTTCTGCTGCATTCTCTGGCTGCTTGGAGAAAATCTTGCTACAAATCATATATTTAATTAACATTGTAGTGACTTTTATATGAGAATCTACTTCAAAACTAATTATTAAAGCATAGCTTAAAATAAGAGTTGTTACTTTGACGTATAATTATTCTAGTCATTTAAGCTTTGGATGGGGCTTCTGCTTTTACGTATAATGAATATAATAGTCCACCAGTCCCTATAGGGCCACAGGCTCCCACTTCCAGATTTCATTGGGAAATTTTTCAAATCTATTAAAGAAAAAACAATAATACAAGTATCTGGTAAAACAAATTATTCCCAGTTGTCTTACAGTGGAAATGTAATACAGTGTAGTGCATTGATCTACAACTGTTCTGATTCACTTTAGTTTTTAAGTGGAAATTGGGACTCCTGCCTTAAGGCAGTAAGATTACAGCATGTTAGTAGTGTCCAAGAAAGAAGAAAAACACCCTTTGTTAGAAGCAGAATATATTCAGTAAAGCAAATGGAAGAACAGAGGTAGGTAGTACATGATTATTTGGCCCTTGTCAGAGTACATCTCCTGTCATTCCTTACCATTGGCTTTGTCTGAGAACTGGAGACCAACGCCTTTAATGGAGATGATAACGATGAAGAATGTAGTCAAAATGATCAGTTATCCACTAGCTTGATTTTTCCCCCTTTTTATCCCTGTGCTATTTTTTATTTAGTACTATTTTTATTCTCTTCCCTTTCATGGACTAATAATGAACAATGAGAATTCAACAATGAAAATATTCCAAGAACTAGAAATTATAGCTCAAGCAAATATTGTAGCTCCTTCCCTTTAACCTTTCTATTATGTAAGCTTATGCTTTAAGCATCTTCTTATAATTGGAGTAGAACCACCTTGGTTAATAGTGTACAGATTGTCTATTAGGAAAGGCTTAGGGTAAGCTCAAAGAAACAAAGCATAAGTGTCAGTACTTATGTATAAAATAAGTGTCAGTGCAGAATTTTGAAGGATTTTTTCATAGAATAGCTAAAAAATTTAGAAAGAAGTTGATTGGTATTTCTAAATATTTGTATTCTGCCCTTCACTGAAATGTGACAGGCAGATCGCAATACTGAACAAAAATATCCAGAATTAAAAATATGAATAAAATCAGTAAAATGATGTAAGATATAACTAAAACATGGCCTTCCACGTTATCAGGACAACATTTGGAAGAAGCAAAACAGCAGCAGCCTGGTTGGACAGGTACATTTTAACAAGGTGCTGGAGACTGTTCCAAAGCCTCAGGACCACAACAGAAAAGACCTTCTCATGTGCTGCTACACTTGAAGCTCTAAATGTGGCAGAATTGAAAGAAGGACCTCTCACTGTCTTTATATTTGGGCAGGTCTTTAAGGAGGAAAACACTCCTTCAGAAATATGAGGCTTGAGCCATTCAGGACTCAGTAACAAATAGGCAAACAATGCAGATTTGTCAACTGGCCAGAAACTCGTTATCAACAGTTGGCTAGTATGACTACTACATTTTGCAATAGTTTCAACTTCCAGATTGTCTTCAAGTGTTGCCCCAAGTAAGGCACAATATAGTTGTTGGTCTAAAAGTTGCCAATGTGTGGATCAATAGTCAAGTTTTCCCTATCTAAGAAAGACTGAACCTGGTGAACCAGTCAGAGTTGGAGCAAGTACTCCTAGCTACTGTTGTCCAGGTGAACCCTTAAATCACATACATTTTTGGCATCCATAATTGGTCAACCCCAGTCTCTTGGATTTGAGACTCTTGTAATAGACAATATATCTTACTAAATTTAGATTTAGTTATTGGTCCACACCTAGCCACTTACTGCCTCCAAACATTGATCAAGTACCTGAACTATCTCCTCTGACTCGGGGAATGGAAAAATAGCATCTTGCTTATGGCATCTCACGTCATATAACTTGTTGACCTCTACCAGTGGCTTCATATAGTTGTTGAAGAAAATGGGGAACAGAACTGACCATTCAGGAACTCTACATGAGAGTTTCCAAGGGAGTGAACAAAAGTTCTCTGTTGCCATTTTCTGGAGTCTGCCTTAGAAGTGCAAATGAACCATCAAGCTACAGTAGATCACAATAGCCCCTTAACCATCTGGAAAAGTTCTCTTGGATGCCTCTTGAGGATTTAGTGGTAACAAAGAAGTAAGCTGCATTCACTGCTGTTATCACTATGTGGTACGCATTGTACTGTGTACTTACCCCATGTCCAGTGTGTTTCACATTGTGATGTTAGATACTTGCTCTCTAGTTGTTGACCTTCACTGCATGCACCACTCTGTACTTTGAGTTTTTCCTAAAATTTTATGATGCTACACACTGAATGTTGAACAGATCTTGTTTTGTACACCACTAGATATAATATATGATCGAACAATCACAGCAATTTAAGATAATGTTGCATCTGATAGGTTTGTCCAGAAATGTTCATATCAGAATCAATTAACATCCCACCAGATACTTTGTCCTTTACTCTGAGTACTTTATGTTCTCTGTTTAAGATCTGGCAGTCCCTAATTATTTGTTACATAATTTCCTATAAATCTTATGAATCTGAAATTCTCAGCAATTAAGCCATTGTACTTATGGGGGGAAAGGGATTAGAATGAGACTCTTTTGAAAGCTCTATAGAAAGAAATGAAAAGATGATGCAGCTTATTCCGAAGGCCTTATTGTTTAATAGATGCAACTTTCAGAACTGTAAAAAGTGTTAGAGCCTTGAATTGACTAAAGTTAGAAGTATTAAACCATCAGTTGCTTGAAAACTGAGCAGAAGTGACAGTCTTTGGTGCTGACTTGTAAGTAGGCAAGTCGTGGATAGCAAAACCCTTTGCATTTCTGCATTCATACTACACAAAATTCACAGATAGTAAAACCATAGAAAATGAAGGAATTCCAATTAATGCCATTATTTGTTAATACCCAGTAAATCCTTCCCTTCTTCCCGTGTGTTCAGGGAACTGTTCACGTTTATGTCTTTTTCTAAAGCAGCCTTTCTACAGAGATTTGCCAGGCACCTTCATTATATGGTTTTCGGCAACTAGTTAAAACATACCTCTTCACCCAGGTGTTGTCTGGGTGTTATCCTTTGGGCGGGGAAGGAGATTAGGCTATATTATAAGTGTTTTAAAGAATACTTTATTATCTTTTGTGATTGTTATATGTCTAGCAACCTTTTGGTGGAGGGTGGATAATGAATGAATGATAGTATGACTGATTCAAGGTCACCATACTCCAAAAACCTGGGCCCTTTCTGCACTTTGCCTTATTCTGGGGTATGTTTTGGGATAGGGGTCTGTTGTCTGCATGCTAATGCAGGCTACAGTAGGCCTTGCATGCTGCCTGTCATAGCCTGCACGATCGTGTGGATTTCAGGGCCCCATTCTGCAATATAGTCCAGAATAAGGCTGTGGAATGGTCTCCCCGTCGAAGTGCGTCAGGCCCCTTCTCTGTTCCTATTCAGGAAGGCGGTGAAAACGTTCCTCTTCACGCAGACCTTTGGTTAAATGTCCCCCACACTTCCCCTCACTAAAAATCACTGATGTTTTTAACTTTTCTTGTATTTTTAAAACTGCATTTTTAGATTTGTTTTGTTTTTGATACTGTTTTTATACATCTGTTTTTAAATGCTGTGAGCCGCCCAGAGACCCTCGGGTATGGGGCGGCATGTAAATTTAAATATAAATAAATTTAAATATAAATATAAATAAGTGCAGAAAGGCCTCTAGAGAAGATCAGGTTGGTAAGATTAATGTGTTATAGGCAGCACACTGCCCTATATTTCCTACTATCTATGAAAAATTGTTCAGTCTGATGTAAGGAATGAAGAAATTATTTCTTTGACTCTTGTTAGAGTATCAGCTTGTAGATATAAAAAAACACTAGTAAAAATAATGTGCATGCAGTGTTTGCCTTTTATAAAAGGCATCTTGCAAAATATCATGTTTCAGATTACAGTCTTGGTGATATTACTAACAATTTGGAAGAAGCAGACTGGAGACACCTGTTTCATGCAGTCTTTTTATGGATAGCTACTGCATTCTCAGCCATATGGCTTTTTTCAAGTCTCTTCTGACAAAATGATTAATGGAGAATTCTGTTACAATGCTAAATTAAATGGAAATGCCAATATTTTTCTATATTGAAGGGGAAACTGCCGATACACTGATGGCCTTAAGGTATTGTAAGGATCGTCGTGCTTTGACTGTTGGAATTACAAACACAGTTGGAAGCTCAATATCCAGGGAAACAGACTGTGGTGTACACATCAACGCAGGGCCTGAGATTGGGGTAGCAAGCACAAAGGTAACTGAAGTTAATTTGCATTTTTGCCTTGCCTTTCCAGTAATAGTAATGCTAATACAATATTGTGCATGGTGCTATGGCATCGTGTTTTTGTTGCTGTGGAGGGCTGCCATATACAGGTCCATCCTACTCAGTGTTGGCTGCTAGAGTTTCTAGCCCTATTAGGAAATGCTCGGAACTGAACCTAGCGCCTTCTGATTTCGATGTGTATGTTATACTGAGCTACAGTGTTTCCCACTTTATCCTAATGTAAGCAGTTATTGTTGGCACAGCTAATCCTAGAATCTAACGTTAAGGGTCTAAATTAACGTCTGTTTTAAACCCTCAGGCTTACACCAGCCAGTTCATCTCTCTTGTAATGTTTGGCTTGATGATGTCTGAAGACAGGATTTCCTTGCAGAACAGGAGGCAGGAGATCATAAATGGCTTGAAGTCATTACCCGGTATGCATACCTATTACTTTCCAAATCAGTGTCAAGCATATCAATTTTATCTAAATTAAATTCAGTAGTACGTGGGCCATTTCAAACTGTGTCATCAGAAATGGGTGCTCAGCTTGCTTATCAACTTCCATTCTGTGTCTTAGGCTGTAATTCTAAGTTTTTGGGAAGAAGGTTCCACTGAACGCAATAGGTGTGACATCTGAGTAAATATGTGCTGCTTCTACGCTGAGGCATGACACTTGGATTAGCTATAGGATTAGCCAGAATTCATTAGCAGTATATGAACATTACAGAGACCCTAGCAGGCCTCACCACACTCAAAGGGCCCATGTGCTGGGAGAGGATAATGGAGAAGATCCCACTTTTGCATTCCATGGGGGTGGGGGGCTGCCCCAAGGTATAGATGTGCCCCTGATGGTGATTGCATTGTCATACCTATGGCACTATGCTCCCCCTCTCTGTTGTTTTTATATCACCTTTTCCACGCAAGTTGAGCTTGTATTTGAACAGAAAAAAAGTAATCATATCCTGAATGTGTTTATCTTGTGTACTGGATATTATTGTTTTGATATAGTTTTTGATATGTTTGATTTTAAAGGTTGTTACCTGCCCGGAGACCCTCGGGTATAGGGTGGGATATAAATAATAATAATAATAATAATAATAATAATAATAATAATAATAATAATAATAATAATAATAATAATAATAATAATAATAATAATAATAATAATAATAATAATAATAATAATAATAATAATAATAATAAAAACCTTATACCTATATTCCTCTTTACTCTGCCCTTTGGCTGAGAGAACAGCATCCTTTCCTTGTGAAGATAGTTTTTGATTTAGCTCATTTATTTTATCTGTTTTATTGTGACCTTCCATGAGACCTTCAAGTATAGGATGAGATAGAAAAAGCAAATAAAGCATTCATTTCAAACAAGCATGAGATTAACTCTAATATAGTTACTATTCAAATTCAAATTTATTTGTACGGTCTACAAACCCAATGTAACCAATGCTAAAAAGTACAAGAATTTACAATATAGTTACTATAAAAAACATAATAACAAAGGGACATTATTATAAACAAGGAAAAATGATTACTTGGTACAGTTTTATTTCATATACTGAAGAAATTCTTTGTTGTTCCGCTAGCTACACATTCTGTTGAAACAGCGATCTATATAATTTCAATTTTGTCCTTGGAATTATAATATGCTTTAGATTGCAGTTGTTCCATTGCAGATTAACTGACTGGTGTAAGTCAAGGACTCTTTTTTAACCAACAGATTTTAGACTTCTGTGCAAGTAAGAAAAATCCATAGTTTTTAATTGCGTTCAGTAAAATGTAGGCTACCTCTTGTTTAGGTTTTTCATTGAGGTTTTGTGTGGTACTTGGGATCTTGAAGAAAAAAAGGTGAAAAATATCAGTTAAATCAAGCCTGCATGACCTCTTTTAAATTCTACAAATACCTGAAATTCAAGTAGTTGTGGTTGCATCTGGTATATGACTTTCTAGAAATAGGTAGAACAGGTAATTGATTACCAATTTTAATCTTTTGACAGAGATGATTAAAGAAGTACTGTCTTTGGATGAAAAAATACATGATCTGGCTCTGGAACTCTATAAACAGCGATCCCTTTTGGTTATGGGTCGTGGCTACAACTATGCCACTTGCCTGGAAGGGGCACTGGTAAGAATCCTCCATCATATATACATTTTTCTGCTCTTCAGTAATTATATCTAGTTTTATTCCATTTTTCAGTGGAATGATCACTTTCAATATAGATTGGCTCAAGTTTAGATAGGTGGACAGCATAATAAATCAATCCACATGTGGAATAATATTTCCACTATTCTTGTAGCCTGCAATGTCATCTCAGTGTCAGAGAGATTCCTAGATGTCCTGGGCGGTATAGAAAACGTTGCTGTACGAGTACAGCGAGATAGGAAATGAGATAAGTAAATAGGACTATTTTCTTGGAATGAATGATTTTCACAAACTGAAATAATATTTTCAACCACAGAAGAGGGTCTTGGTGCAACCCGTTAAATATGGCAAACCTTTTTTCAGTTCCAAGTATCATGTAGTCCTTGGTGCTTGTTAAATAAATGAAATAAATAAGCGTCAAAATGGTTGTGGATAAAATTCCACAGAGTTCCCTTTGAAGAAAACGGCACAAGTATTCATCATCTCAGATTTGAGCCCGCTAGCAGTTTGGCTTTTCCCCAGACCAGCCTGGTTCAGCTGGGTCACAATGCAAGCTGGAACTGATCCGAGCCCAGGGTTTCAGGTTGGATCCAATTTGAGCCAATGTGAGCACCCAGGGAAGGGGAAAGAAACTTGCTGTCACACAATACCTGATTAACACACTGCTCAGCTGTTGTGTAGGGAATGCTTCGCCTTCCCCCTTTCCCTTTTCCAGGTTTGGTCTTTGGCAGTTGACTGAAGTGAGCATGTTTTTTAGCATGTGAAAATCATTAACATTTACATCAGCCAAGAACCAGTGAAATACAAACTTCTGTCAATATTCCTGATCCGCACTTAACTACTACCACTGTTACAGTAGTAAGAGAATATTATGCATACCAACCCCCCTCAAAATAAATTTTTCTAAATAAATTCTTCTGAGGAAGCTCTACAATTGCCTGTCAGTATTTTTCTAGGAGAACACAAAGGGAGGGTGTTAATCTATCCCAAAGGTCTTTATTTCTTTTAATAAATACAATAATGTTTTCCCAAGTACTTCCAGATGAGATTCCTGAAGATTCCTCATAGGTTATTCTGTTCATATATTGCATTTCAGATGTCAACTTCTTCATTACTATACTTTGAACAGCATTTATCTATTGATCCAGTTTTTTGTCAGAATACCTAGTTCCAAAAGATATGCTGGCATGGATGAATGACTCAATGAATGAACGAATGAATGCAGAAGCTTTACTTGTTAATCTAGATTACAAGATGTTTATTCCTATACACTTAGAAGCAGTCGTGGCCCTGAAGGCTATTCTACTGGAAAGCTCGCGGGATATGTGAAATGGGATGTGTACCATCTTGTTAAACAGATTCACAGTGGTTATTTGATTCTGTATTTGTATTTGTGATTTTGTTCCATTTCTGTTTGCTTTGTAGAAAATAAAAGAGATTACATATATGCATTCTGAAGGCATCTTGGCTGGAGAACTGAAGCATGGGCCTCTGGCACTTATAGATAAACAAATGCCGGTTATTATGATCATCATGAAAGATCCCTGCTTCACAAAGTGCCAGAATGCTTTACAGCAGGTCACTGCTCGCCAGGTAATTAGTCTCATGAGTATGTTCCTGTTACACTGTTTTCCATACATTTTTGCAAGTAGAAATTCTAGAAGAATAGAGTATACCTTATAAAGTCAGAACTTCTGGGTTTAGAAGTCACTGGGTTTGATTCCGCACTCTTCCACAAAGCCAGCTGGATGACCTTGGGCTAGACACAGCTCTCTATCTGAGCTCTCACAGCCCCACCTAGCTCACAGGGTGTTCTGTTGTGGGGAGAACAGGAAGCTTTGTCAATCTCTTTGAGCTCCCTTAAATGGGTGAGAAAAGCAGGGTAGAAAAGCCAAGTCTTCTTTTTTTTTTCTGTTCTGATCAGGGAGCTTGCACCCTTTTCAAAAGATGAAAAAATCTCATCCACAAATTAGTGCTGCATTTAATACAGACTGACCTCAGTAGTTGGAGACAGAAGTCTTCTCCCCCATTCTGCAAAGAGTAGAAACATTACTTTCTCTCTCTTTAGCAGTTTTGCTTATAGTCTGGGTACCTGAGTAGGACTTTCCCACTAACTTATGAGTTAATAAAGTAATATTACAGCAGAAAATTGTAGTGTGTTGTAAGGCAGGAATGCAGAAGGGTTTACCTCCCTAGCACAGTACAGTTAAATTTCACTACCACAAAATGTCACATTGGCAGACAGCTTGAAAAGGGTTGGATAGGACTATCAGTGGCGTGCCTCTAGAAGAATAGTATTTTTGTCATGAAAAATCCTGTTAGTGTCATATTGACTGATAGAAACTGGTTCTTCCTTGTGCATATGCAAATACAAAGTTTGTTCTGTGGCACAAGTCAGTAATTATTGTTCAGCTAAAATATTTGTCCTGGTCCCACTATAAAAAAAATTATTAGCGTATGCCAGATTTTCTAGCAGCTTTTACTATTTAGGAAGAGCTGATGAACAAAAAACTGAAAAGACTTTCTAAAAGCTACACCACTCACTATTAAAGGCTTTGAGTCGGTTTGTGTAGGTATTTTAAATTTCAGTTTTAAAAGGAAAATACATACAATATCTTCTCATTGCTGAATTTTTCACACTTTTTCAAATATGTGTGTGTGACCATCAAATTCTATTAGAAAGCTGAACAGGAGGCTTCGATAACCCACCAGATGTCTCTGGGAAACATACAGCCATCCAAGCGATAATTCGATTAGCATCAGAAGAGTGTTTGTCTTTCCCCATCAGCTATACTTGCTTTACATTTTTTGTACTTAGTTTGTTATATACAGTGGTTATAGCGTATTGAATTATCACTTGGCCACAGAAGCACACTGGGTGACAATGGACTTTTTTTAAAAAATAATTTTTATTATTTTCATTAATTTACAACATAAACATCATCATAACAAAATCAGCCCTTAACCACAATGCCTGATAACCATTCGAAAAATAAAATGCTTTACATCACAATATCGTTTCTCTTGAATATAAGCATTAGAACATTATATCCTGGAATAAAGTTTATATTTTATAGCCATTAGACAAAAGGAGGAGGAGGAAGGATGTAAAGCGGAATTTTCCTGGGCCTGGATAATTAAGGGAGACCATTTCTTAAACTGGGCTTGCTGTTCCAAGGCCTGCATTTTATATTGCTGAGCAGTGATTAACTCATTAATAATGAGGGACCATGTGCAAGTGATCCATTTCTCCTTTGACAGTTCTTCCAATGGAGTGCTACTTCAGCTTTAGCCGTAGTTATCATTGACCTGATCAGATCCCTGCTACATGCAGGTGCTGACTCTTTCTTAAAATATAGCAAGAAAACCATGGACATGTCACCATCTCTGAAGCCTCACCTACCTCACAGAGGTGTTGTAAGGATAAAATGGAGAAGATAAAAAATGTTGACATCTTTCAGAAAAAAGGAAGTATATAAACACAATAAGTAGTAAATCATACAGAAGATTCCAATGAAGTGAAAATTCCAGGGTTTTCATCTCTTCCTTTCAACAGCCCTACTGTCTCTGATTTGTCACCTTTCATCTGCTAGTTTATGAAGGGAATACAGGATACATAATGTACGTAAAGTTTACCTTAGTTTTTAGTTTAGCTTAGTTTTTGTTTAGATAACTGATCATCAGAAATATTTGAAATTCTGCCTCTTTTTTGGGGGAAGGGGAGAAAACAGAGGCTTTGTATGACAGGCTTCCTTGTTTTGGAACAGATCTCAGCTCTAAGCTCCAAACCATGACATGCTTTTTGGTCTTGGTTTTTTTGTTTCACAGTTGCACACTAAGCCAGGGAACACAGGGAAGGCCTGGTGTGATCTACAAAATTGCATTGCACCAAGTGGCCCAGACAGCCATGCTGGCTTAATTGTGTAGCCACATGGACAGAAGTTTCATGCATCACAAAGGCACATTATACCAAGACTTCCCTCTGCTTCCCAGCACAGCATGCAATTGATGAACAAAACAAACAAATGAAGAACACTTGGGAAAGAGGATCCTAGTCCACCACAAAGGCCAGCCCATAACATTTACCGTATTTTCTGGCATATAAGATGACTTTTTAACCCCGAAAAATCTTCTGAAAAGTCAGGGGTCATCTTATAGACCAGAAATACCCCTACCGGGGTTCTGCTGGCTGCAGCTGCCAGCACAAAACTGGGGTGCGCAGCCTAAACCGAGCCTCGGACTTGGGGAGAGACAGCAGCCTTACCTGCTAATCCCAAGAATGTGGCTTGCAGCTTTCCTTCTGGCGCTGACACAAGGAAAAAACCTTGCTAAACGGGTGTTCCACGAGCGAAATATGAAGAATCCTGCCCTCATTTTCTCTTCTCTGCTTTAGAAGAGTCTGCCGCTCTAGTGCAATTCGTCTATGATCCAGTAGGGGAGGGGTTGAAAGCAGAAAGGCTTTTGAAGAGAAAATGATGCCAGGATCCTTCATATTTCGCTCGGTGGAACACCCCCTCCCCTACAGGGTCATAGATGAATCGCGCTAGAGCGGCAGACTCCAAAGCTGCATTGCAGCCACAGATCTGTTATCAGAGCAAGGTTTTTCCCTGGCATCAGCGCCAGAAGGAAAGCTACAAGCCACATTCTTGGGATTAGCAGGTAAGGCATGCTAATCTCCCCAAGTCCGAGGCTCGGTTTAGGCTGTGCACCCCAGTTTTGCAAAAGCTCCATTTTAAGTAGAAAAATTGGGGGTTGTCTTATACGCCCAGTCGCCTTATACGCTGGAAAATACGGTACAACCTTCAAGCGAATAAAATACTGGATTTTGATCTTAAATTACGATTTCATGCTTAATCTTTGTTTTTAACTCATGCTTTCAAAAAATGACCACTAGTTGTATTAGTATTCTTGGTGTTCTTGTTACATTTTGGAGAAATATCTAGAGCATTCATTGAATGAGTCAAATATAAAGTGCAACTTCTAATCAGCATTTCTGCTTTACAGGGGCGACCAGTTATTTTATGTTCTAGAGAAGATACAGAAAGCTCAAAATTTGCTTATAAAACGATTGAGCTGCCACAAACAGTGGACTGTCTGCAAGGAGTATTAAGTGTTATTCCCCTTCAGCTGCTTTCATTCCACCTGGCTGTTCTCAGAGGATATGATGTAAGTTGCTTCTATATTTAGGCACTCCAGTTAAAGCACTTACACAAACACTCTTGGACACTTTCCCTCCTTCACACAAGCATGGTTGCGTAACATTAAAACAAAAACCTGGATGTACCAATTTCACTTAGCTAAAAGTAAATTATTTTACAGGATTAATAGAAATACTCATGAAGTGCATGCAGTTTTCCTTAATACAGTATATGGGTTTCCATTATCCCAATATAAGGGTAATTTCACATCAGTTATACCAGTGTCCTCATACAATGAATGAGTGTGCACTTTAATGAAATTGATGTGGTAAGTATGAACATAAATTCTTCTACCATCCTCTAGCATCATGATAGTTATTGATTCACATCAAGGAAAGATGCAGAGTTTCCAAATGAATTTTCCTGAAAGATTATCCTTTGAGACTTCTTCACAAATTACTAAGATGTTAAACAGAGGAAGAGCCCCGATCATTCTGTGTTCACGCTACAAAATATTGTGCCCAAAAGTTGCCTGTTGCCAGATATTCATCGAACGGTGGTTATTGTCCTATCTGTACAGGACTTTTATCAAGTATCTGTTCAATTTTATAGCTGCTGCTTTCTTTACCAAAAAAAGTACATTCTTTTCTTTTAATTGTGGAGATGGTAGGGAGAAATGCTGGGTCTTCATGGAATACTCCAATATATGACCACCACTGGCCCAGGTAGGACCAGTGTTTGCAGCTCATCAGGTGCCCACAGCGTGTATTTTTCAGTTCCATTCCCATATGGGGATTAGAACTCATGGACTGGTGCACGTGTAATAGATGTTAAGAGGTACACCAGCCTACTGAGGCACTAGGTGGCTTTGGAAGAAGACAATGTTTTTTTACCTGGAAAGTTCCTATATAGGTAAAAAACTTCATGGAATACTTGCATTTTCCCATAATGTGACCAGCCAAATACATGCAGCACTGCATTAGAAGCAATGTACCCGAGCTCGCTGTGGCCAAGCCCTTTTCCTTGTTTCTTCTTCCATGTACAATGAGTTCCTGGAGGTTGCATTTGATACAGTACCAGAGGGGTCTCACCAGGTGGACCTGCACTTCAGCCTTATAATAGGTGGATGCTCATTGGTCGACACACTAGGCCTTCTGGAAAAAACTGTAATCCTTCACTCCAGTAGGCCTAGAGGAGGAAGGACCTCATCTGTAGTCTCTCAGACCTTTCTGTATTGGGTGGTAGTAGCTGGTTTGATGTAGGTCACTCCTTTCTATATACTAGTGCAGGACAACATTGGGTGAAGCATGGCCTGGTACCCTAGCCCAGTATACCTGTAAACCTCAGTGTTGAAGTCTGTATCCAGCCCATGGCTAGTATACAAGACCACAGATGTGTCTCAAGACCTCTATAGTCTATATTCTACAGGGAACCCTTTTTGACAGTGCTCTAGGCAGTGCTGCCCAAAGTGGATCAGCCATGAAAATGTCCCCTTGGGAAACTGAAGATTGTGAATTTTACTTCCCACCCTTCAGAGCTCAGCTGCATCTCTGAGGACTGTAGTGTAATAGGGCCATACGAATGCTTGGGACAGATTGCTTATTCCAGGATGAGGCATCCTGCTGAGGCTCAGGTCAGACAAGCCAAGTGCAGAATTTCCTCTTGAGGCTACAAAGCCAGTGACAGTAGAGGGGCATGGGCCCATTGGAACAAGGCAAGAACACACATGGATGCAAAGAGATTCAGTGCAGCACTATCAGGGAAGGGTGAAGAGACCAGGGTCTGACTGAGGACATTGCAACTGATTAACAAACCCTTTGATCTAAGTTGCAGTCAGATGATTTGTCCCTAGGCTGCTCTGAGTTTGTTACAAACAGAGGTGACTTTGCACTTCCCTTCCTGTTCCGAGGATGGGAAAGCTATGCGATGAATTAACGTTGACTAGCATTCACACTTGCAATTGCTAGTCAAAGTTAGCCTACCCCACACGTGATTGATCCCTTACCTGTGGCTGATCCTCTTCTGGGCCCCACCATCTTGAGTGCAGCACCCTCGACAACTGCGCTTGCATAAAAATGCTGACACTATGTGCAGTCGCAGTAGCATTAGGGGGTCATCGGAGCTACCAGCGCGCTTGTGTGGCAGCTTTGATGATCTTTTAGCCGGCACAGGTGCGAATGGTTGCCAACTGGATGCTGTCAGGTAAGTTCCAGTCAGGTGAGGTAAGGGTTAGTGAGCTTGTGATGCATGATTTCATGCACCACAGCTAGTTTATGATAGGTGAACATTTTTGAAGGCAGTGACCACTTATATGCTGTAAGGAACTCCTGAAAGTGCAGATGCATTTGCCTGGATATTCACCTATCGTGAACTATGGGCCAAAGTGCAAACCGGCCTCAGATCTGACTTATTTTTATTCATGCATATCCCTGCTCCCTGGCCAATATATGGAAAAAGAGATGCATGTAAAGAAATTCTAATTTTCCATACTAGCTTTGTAGAGCTCAGGCATACAATAATTAAAAGAAATCTGGTTTTTACAGTTTAGATAATCTTGACATGCATGTAAAATCATGCAGTTTCAAGGTGTCTTATAATTATTCCAAAAATCATTGTGGCTGAATGTTATGTTATCTGCATTGAATCTCCAGTTCAATCCTTGAAAGAACTCAGTAAAAGCAATTCACCTTTAGTTAATACTGTAGTCTCAGTTCCCTCTGCTTCAAGTTTAACCTTATGTGGGCACTTGGAGAAGTTCTCAAAGATGCATTACATCTTTAGGTCCACATTAAATTACCCTGGTTTATATTGGGCCAGGTAAATCATGAGCTTTAGTCGGCTTATGATAGCTTCCTGTTTTCTTATGGATTGCCATGGGGTGATAGTATACATTTATTTCCTTTGCTTAAATAGACAAACAGTTTAAAAAGAAAATGTTCTTGTGAATTCTGTTATGCTGAGAGTGCTTGTTTCTTATTCCAGGTGGATTTTCCAAGAAATTTGGCCAAATCTGTGACAGTGGAATAAGTGTTATGTTCTGAACATTTGTTATCAAGCATCCTATATTCTGTTTCTGTAAATATATATTTTGATGATTGGTATTGATTCTACAAAACACACCACTACAAAGCATTATATTTACTTCAGTACTTTTTTATTGTGGAAACCTGGAGCCGGTATAAGAGATCTATTGTTAACAGGGAAGTATTTAGAAAGGTGGTTATTTAAATATGTCCTTAATGTGCCTTTAAAGAATTGTTGAAACTTTTGTATCTAAGTGCTCTTGCTTATAGTCTACCCTCTCTAAGATAACAAAATAGCCAAAGAAATGAAGAAAAACATTGTTTACATATGATTAATGAATGGCATTTTCTACTTTTATGACTGTGCAATATATAGTATATGTATATAACATTAACCTGAATTACTGTGAATAAGTGTACACTACACATACAGCCTGAATCTATACATATTTACAGTGAGTAAAGTCACTTTGAAGTGAGTGGTACTTACTGCTAACTACATATGTGTAGAACTGCTGCCTTAGATTTAAATACAAAGTATTTATGTATGCACAAATGTACAGCTTTTAAGTTATTTTAGTATGTTGCTTGCCTATAGTATTAGTAACCCCCAGGGTTTAAACTAGGATTTCCTATCTCTGTACAATTTGTTTTACTGGGGGCATTGTATTTTTAACTGGAATTCCATTTCTTATTATTTTTTTGTTTTCTTGTTTGTTCACTAGTGAAAAAATGTTCTTAATATCTAGCACCTCACTACTTATTAATAAGTATGAAGTCTCTGTTTAAACCTATTACTGTTTTCCTGAAAATTCTGTTTAGCCAAAGTACTATTTTGTATGAGCCAAAATACTTCATCTTCTTGAATATGATTTGTAACCCTATAAGTCTATTGTATATTGTTTGAGCTCAGAATATTCTATAACCAAACTGCTATGCAATAAAAGAAAATACCGTATTGACTACAAAAGGTTGTCTGATGTGATTTTATCTTATTCTTTCCTACAATGCTACTGAAGAAAAGAATTCCATTGCAGCATTACATTGTTCTAAGTAAATATTAATGGGGTCAATAATCAGACAGTGGCATTGAAGTTATAAAGGAAATTGTTCAGCTGAAAACACTGTTTAGCAACTCAGGACAGACAACAGGAAGTATGTCTTAGACACACTGTTTGATTTTTGATAGGGATAGCAGGTAATTTTAAATCCAGTATTTGCCCCTGCGTCCCATTTTAGGCAAGTATAAGTCCTCTTCCACTGAAGTAATATATAGTAATGTGTCATTCAGAACATAGTTGCTAGAAGCTGATTTCAAGTGTAATAGTGTCTAAAATGTTGCATGGTTTAAAAACGATACTAGACACATTCATGGACGGATATGCCTTACAGAGGGCCTGTTTGCACTTAACAGTCTAGTATATTACACTCCTATACTAGGCTGGTAAGGTTGAGGTTCTGTGGTGGCCATTCACACTTCAAGGGCTAGTAAAGCCATGTACTGGGTCACTAGCACTTGAAGTACAGATAACTAGGGCAAGTCAGATCACTATGGTGACACAGCACTTATCTTTAGAACAATCCAGCTCAGGGTCTACCTCATTGCTGGGCCTCTTTCTTGTGTAATGGTTCAGACTGGAGAGGCCCTGCCCTCAGTAGGCCACTATGTCCAGACTGAATGCAGTTTAGCCCTATCTAAGCAGCCAAAATGATAAATTGATAGACCTACTTTAACAGGCCTACTGCCTGTCCAGGGGCTGCTAGACCAGTCCAGAGAGGCATATGGAAGGGTGTATGAGTCTGTGTAGCATGTGGAATTCATTTCAGTGGCACACCAAATTGCTCCACTGAAATGGGTCCCACTAGGTTTTGAAGCCTGGAACTGTCCCTGGCTGTTGGAGCCTTTACAACATTCTTCAAATTTCAAGCAGACTGTTGCATTGAACAGGAGGTGCTGGGCTTGTCCTGGAAGTGCGGATGGCTTTGTTCCAGGACAAGTGGACCATTCCAGCCCGGAACTGCTCCACTGCCTCAAGTGTGAAAATGGCCACCTCCTGCATAGTAAACTAGGTCCAGAACTATCCTGAGAGCTTCTTACCACTGTTTAGTGGTGGGCCTGCTTGAATAGGTCTACAACTGTTCCAACACCAGTCACCAGAACAAGGAAAATGCTGCAGTCACATTCTCAAAGTTTGCATAAACCCTGACATGGAAGTAATTTAGTCCTGCCATCATGTACCTGATGTAACATTAGAGTGATGAGAATACAGATCAATTGCAGGGAAGGCCCATTTGCATTTCTGTCAGTGTTGGACTGGGACAACTGCATTTGAGCCAACTCAAGATGGAAGTCATTGCTGTGCTTGTGAATTGGGATAGGTAAGTGTAGAAATGGCCTTAGATTGTAATCAAACTGCATGCTGTAATTTGGGGGCTTTCAGCACTTACAGTGCTGATCCGTAAATTGCTGCACCAAACCACTTGGGCCTCTTCTGCACTCCAGAGCAGTCTAGAGGCCCTGACCCACTGTAGGCTAGTCTAGGAGTCCCAAAATGGCCACTTGGACCAGAACATGTTGGAACTTCGAAAGGTAACAGAGCTTACACTTGGCAAATGCACAGCAGATCGCATATGAGCCTAGAGTTCACATGCACAGATGGAGACTTGGTTGCATTCCAACAGGAAGGTTTTATTGCTTTATGGTTGCAGAGTACATGCTGAGTAAATGCATGAATATACTGGATAAATGTATAAGTATATGAAAAGAATACAGGTAAACAACCACTAATATACGAGTACAGGTACACTACTTCATCTTCTACATCATTACTCTCTTGCTATACTTAGAAAAACAAAGGAAAAACAGTTATACATGTGGAACTGCAAATACCCCATGTGGGCACATTAGACCTATCCTTGTCGAGACTGTTCTTCTGTGCTGCACGGAGTCCTGGTTCTCATAACACCACTCATTTCTCACAGGAACTTATTATGGGTGTTTTTCCACTGAGCTTTAATCTGGATCTAGTAGATCCAGATTAAGGGAAGTACCCATTGGGTGTTTTTCCACTGTTACTAGAAGTACCCATTAAGTACCCATTAATGGGTACAAAAATGTCATTAAGTATGTCTTGGTCAACATTATTTTAGCTGTGGTTACATCCTAGATTCTTAGTCCATCTCAGGGATAGGACGGGGAAGTTCAGCCACAGCCAGACTATTTTCAGTCTGGAATGGCTTGGACACATCTACCTGCTGCTGCTGCCCTCCACTGAGCCTTCATGGTAAAACGTAACCTTAGACTGGCCAGGGGGTGGGAGGCTGTTTGATATCATAGAAAGGGCAAGGGAGCAAGCAAGGTGTGGCTCTGTTCATTGAGGGGCAACATGATGAGGAAGCATTGTGGGAGGGTGAGCGGGGTGGGGGGTCAACAGCAGCAGTAGCAGCAGTGGGGTATGTGGGACAGAATCGGAAGCATTGAGGGAGGGTGAGGGACTGGGGTTAGGGTTAGTCAGCAGCCGCAGGAGTGACAGTGGCAGAGTAATGCAATGTGGGGCACATTGCAGGAGGGTGAGAGGGCAGTGGTAGCACAGTAGGCCTTTGCCTTGCCCTGGGTCCATTTCTGGCTGAAATGGATTTAGGGCTCAGATTATCTGGTTACAAGATAGTCTCTTTTTAACCAGAAAAGTCCTCAGAAAAATCAGATGCCCATTCTGCCATTTGGTTTCCAAGGACGTTAGATGACTTCAGTGGTCCTTATACCTAAAGTGTGACCAAGGGCTCAGTTTCATACTATTTATTTATTATTATTTATTTGTTTACATTTCTATCCCACCCCATACCCTAAGGTCTC
>MTQE01000401.1:9497896-9539294 GCA_014337955.1 Aspidoscelis marmoratus | reverse complement strand
TCCGGATTCTGAGGACGTATGTGACTCAAGGGGGGACTCCAGTGGCTACCGTTTAAAAGCCGCTTTTCAGGGCTGCCCTGTCCTCTTCCTCCCGGCGTGAACGTACCACCCATAACAGACCCCTTCACAGAGCCTACCTGGGTGGCTGCCTTGCCTGGATGGAGGAAAAACAGCACCAGGCAGGCAGCGATTCTTTTCCCTCCTCTCCCGATTGCTCAGGGCGCGCAGCAGCAGCGGCAAGTCAAGCCCCTTTACAACTAAACATTCACACATCTCTCCAAACGGCAGTTGCTTTTGTTTCTTTTCCCTTTTTAGAAGGTCAGCACTTTCAATAGCAAGATGGTTATCAGGTGTGAATTGCTTGTTTGCTACAGTGGATTGCTTGGATTGCTATTCGGGCTGCTGCTGCTTTTACAGCTTGCTTTGGAAGCAAGCTATTGGGGGAGGGAAACTCTCATCCCTTAACACGGAAGGGTTCCCACAGTTAAAAATGTAAAACGTTTCAAGCGCACGAACCGGAGTGAGACCTGTTGAAATCAGGATTGAGATTCATCACGCTTTGGGGTGGTTTAACACGGGGAAATTGTGTTAAGCCAAACTGCCATCTGGACTCCAAGGATTCAAAACATTTTGAATTCGAAATAAGGTTGCCGTGAAGACACGGCCTCAGAGTACTCTGGATGAGGCTGATTACATACAGGAGCCAATAGTCTTGTAATCTGAAGTTAGATCTGCTCTGTCAAGAATGAAGGCAAACTAATATTTACTAGCTAGTTTGGAAAACCACTCAGTGTCCAGTAGATTGGAAGCAGTCAGTATATCTTATCTCATATAGATACTCATGCTGGTTTTAGGAGGGGCAGGGGAACTGATTCTGGAAAAAGCAAATAATTTTAAGAAGGATTACACAAAAGCTTTTGACTGTGTCAGTCATGTTAAACTGTGGAAAGTTTTAAGGAAGATGGTCATTGTGGTCATGCCAAGAAACAATTGTCAGATCAGAGTTTGGAGAGAGGGAGATTGGTTTCCAAGGGGTAAGTGAATAAGACAACTACAACTAAATGGCATCATATCTGTTAACTTATATGCAGAATGTATAATAAGAAAAGCTGACTTGGAAGAGGATAAGTATCTTTAAGAGAGATAGTAGAACCATTAACAACCTCAGATATACAGAAGACTCTGCTAACAGAAAATAAGAAAACGGAGAAGATTTAAGGTCCTTACAATTTAGAGCCAAAGAAGAGAGTGAGAAGATGGGTTTAAGATCATGACAAAATGACCAACCAGCAATTTTCAACAAAAGAGTTGATGAACTTTGTCTCCTAGAATCCATGATTAAGTACATACTGTTGTTTTAATATATGCCTGATTTTAAACATTGTTACCCGCCCTGAGACCTTTGTATATAAGGCGGGATAGAAATACTAACAAACAAACAAACAGGATCTGGCTGAAGTTTGGCATTGGGAAGAACAGCAATGAAAGGTGCAGAGATAGCAGGCTTTTTAGTGCTGTGTTGTGTATGTAAAAGCTGGACAATGACAAAGCAGATCTGGAAATGTGTAGAAGACTTTCCGGGGTATCATAGAGAGCTAAAAAAATTAATTAGTGGATTCTTGACCAAATAAAGCCTAAATATTCATTTGAATTACACATGACGAGAGTTAAACTATCACACTTAGGGCACATAATAAGAAGACCAAATTCCCAGGAAAACATGGAGATGTTTGGGAAAGTGTAAGAGAGAAGAAGAGGAGGGCGGTTAACTATTAAGTGAATAGACTCAATTACAGCAGCAACAAACTTACCAACAGACCAAAGAAAGATTGTAGAAGACCAATCCATATGGTCACCATGGATCAACTACAACATTGCATCAAGCAATGTACCTGGTATTCATTTTATTTGGCATCGCTCTCACTTTGTTTTACTTTTCTAGGACTCTTAAAAGTCATTTGTTATGTTTTCCTTAATGCCACGTTTGTTATGTGTAGAACCATCATAATACTGTATTGCTTTAAAGTCTTTAAAAGTCTGGGTAAAGGCCAGTGTCTGTATTGGAAAGTTGGTGGTAGACAGCAGGTTAATAGAAATATGCATAAATGAGAATATAGAGAAAGAACTGAGTATCATCCTAACTAGCAACCTACAGGACAATTTATAGTTTCCTTTCTATCCAAGCAGAGGAGCGGAACTGAATTAAATGTATGGCCAACTCTTGCATTGATTTTTAAAAGCTTGACATAAGATGTTTCTTTTTTAAATTTCAGTGCTGCATTTGATACAGTCCTGGGAATAAATGTAGCTGTGAAGAAGTTGAGTCGCCCTTTTCAGAACCAAACTCATGCAAAACGGGCATACAGAGAACTCGTGCTTCTTAAGTGTGTCAATCACAAAAATGTGAGTAATCTTATCAGTGTGTACTTGGGAACCATTGAAATATAAAATTGGTTTGATAAGTATGACTTGAATAAACTAATTAAAGAGGGATATAGCAGGTTTGATAGTAACTCATATAACATTCCCAAATGTTTAGTTCACATCTGTCATTTTTCAGAAAAAAAATATTTTAGCTTTTGCATGTCTTAGGTCTATGATGTGAGTTACTAATGATACACTGTGGTTGCTTGGTTGCTCCGTTCACATAGAAACAAGCTTTCCTTTCAAAGTAGTATATTGTTAGAAAAGAAATGCAAACAGATGTCAAGAGATTTTGAAGGGAGATTTTAGAAGCATATCACCAGAAGAACAAACAACAATAGTTAAAAAGATTGAAATGCATGAGAGTGAAAGACAAGCAGAGGACTCACAGATGATGAGGGAGCTAAGATAAACAAAAGAAAGGGAACGGGAAAAATAAAATTACAAAGAAACTCAATAAATTATTTGCATCTGTCTTCTTTGCCAAAGGTTTAGGAGAGCCCCCTGAGCCTGAAATATTTTTTTCAGGATTGCAGTCTGAAAAACTGAAGTAAGCTGTGATAACTACAGAAGAAATGGTAGATCCTATTAATCAATAAAGTAATATTCTAAAATATTTTGTCTCTGTTTAATCATAAATTCATAGTGTTTCAATTAGAAGCTCGGGTCCCTAAATTCTGCATACCAGTGAATGTCTGGGAGTTATTTTAAGTTAATATTTTCTTAGCATTATTCCACACTGTGTACTGTAATAGATCACGTTCAGCTAAATGTTACCAGGCTCCAAGACGTAAGATGATAACAGAAGAAATATGTAATATGGTGAATGCTCCAGGATATGACAGTATTCCAGTAGAGTGGATCAACTAAAATCTAGGGTTGTGGCTAGAAGGAATGGAAACTTAGTAATGTACATATATAAAAGAACAAACAGAGACTCTAGAAACTGTAGACTACTTACCTTATAATCCAAGAGAAACTATATAACAGATTTCTAAATTATCAAATTAATGTTTAGAAGTTGAATCTTTACTTGCAATATTCAGTGAGCTTTCAGAAAAGACTACTTAAATGTGGATTTGTTCTGACCCACTTTGCTGAAGAATATTCTGGCCTGCTAAGGAGATAATTATTTTCTGCATTTATGGATTTAAGGGAAGCAGTTGATCCCTTGATCCCTAGATAGATTATTGTCTAATGAATTTGAATTAGAAGCATGAAAGTTTGGAAGAAATCAGCACTTGTAAAAATATTATCTTGAAGCCAAAAATGACCCTTGTCCTGTCAGAAAAGTGGGATGTTCTGTCTGGATCCAGTGAAATTCCTATGACTCTCCCCCGTCTCCTAGCCCTCTAATGTCACTCATAAGTGGGTGAGAATATGCTGACTTGGTTAAGCTGGGAAAAGTTGCTAAATTCTTCACAATGCAGGAGTATCGGGGTCACATAGTCTGGGACACTCTGGGATTGAGGCACCATGATGGTGTATGGATAGAGCATCCTGGAGTGTGTGAAAGTGTCCCACACAGGTAGGTGCTTAAATACTCTCAGTAACAGTTCTAAACACACTCATATTTCGCACAATTCTTCATTAAGTAAAAGATTTGGGGCATATCTTTTCAAGGGCTGATAGCTAGAATTGAATCATCTTATTCTCTGTTACCTTTTAAGTATCCCAGTAACATCCAGCAGATACAATCACAGCCAAACAAACTTTTAGTAAGGCTGTATTAAACATAAGGGTAGTGCTGATAAGTAAATTTGCAGAAGTTTCTTTATTGGAAAGTCTCTGTCCTTACAATAGTCAGGAGGTCTTATCAGTGCTAGTTTGTAATTTGTATATGGTAACACAACAGAAACTTATGTTACTACAACTTAGGACTCTCCAAGTTTATGCAATAATGCACATGTCAGAAGCTTATCAATAATCCTAAAATAATTCTTGTAGCAGGTTTTTGATTGCAGATATTAAATTTAGGTAATTAGTAGCTTAATACGTAGTGCTTGAAGTACTTTTAAGAATCCATTTGTTATTTATTTATGTTTATTAAAAATTGTTAATTTTATCAGTGTTAAATGTCATAAAAGATACAGTAAAAAATTTGTTTCATACTACTTCATCATTGGATCAAGAGAACATCTATGTAAGAACTTGAAATTGGTGATATCGTAACAGTACCACAGTACTTGCCTGTGTCTTAGGGCTGGAAAGAAGCCAGTGTAACGATAGGTATGGCCTCTCTGTCTAATATTTTAGCATGCTTTGTTAACTCCATTAAGCACAAGGATAAGAGTGATAGGAGATGTTGTTCAGGATTTCAAAAAGTTACTAGTAAGGTGTCCCCAAAGCCTCCAATTAAGTTTGATAGTCATGGAATAAGAGGAAAAAGTAAAGCTACCTTGTGCAGTTTTTTAAATCAACAATATAGCAGTTCATTGCTGTCTGCCTTTTTTGAGTGGTATGCCAGGAACTGATCCTGGTACCATTGAGCTGCAGTTATAGGACAGACACCTGGAAAGGGGGAAAAATAATTGCAAACAGTAGGAATAAATGAATATTTATCACAATGAATGTTTCTAGCGAGTGGGGTCCCACAAGAGTCTGTGCTCATTAAATGGACTGAAAATGAGAAAGAAGATAAATAGGTAGGAAGGGATTATAGAAAGCTCCAGAGGGATATCTTCTGGTTAGGAGAACGAACATCCCAGTGGTAGATATGACTGACTGTGATCAAATATGAATGATAAAGAAATAGATCTTCTCTGATGGGATCTGAGCCAACAGCATGTAATCAGAAAAAAAGATCTCAGGCATTGTTAGATTTTTCATTGTCTGACCACCTCTCCATATTTTCCAGGACCACTCTCAAATGAACCAATAGGATCTTTTCCACTCCATGTTGGTTGCATGCATTTGGCTTCTACAGTTTTAGACTCTTATGGCTGGGTCTGTGGCGTATTCAGTGCCAGTAGGCGCTGTTGCTCAAGTACTGGCTATACAAGTGTCAAGTGCAGTTGGCATCAAAATGCTTCAAGGGCAGGATACTATTTAATAGTAACACTCTGAAGGGCATTTTTGTAGAGATAAGAGACAAGAAAAAGTGTGTACCTTAACCAGTTCTAAATAAAAATAGATTCTGCATACAATCTTAAGAGAAAAAAATTCTATGTACAACAGAATGTTAGATTAATACATAAAAGCCTAAGTAATCTAAAAGCCAAAAAGTATAATCTTTACCATCATGACTGAGGTTTTTTTCTCTTATTTTACAGATAATTAGTCTATTAAATGTGTTCACACCACAGAAATCACTAGAAGAATTTCAGGATGTGTAAGTGCGCCTTAATGAGTTTGCCTGATAAACCACTCATTTTAGATTTTAGGATCATATTTTCCATATGTTCTGTGCTAGCTCTGGTTAAACAGTTTCTTTGCTGTATATTTTATTAGTAGTGATTCCAGTGACATTTTTACTAAACTTTGTAACACATTAAACTTTTGATATGCTGTTCATTGCTAACAGTTATTTCATACTGTTTTATCATTTATTTTTATGGCTTAATTTTCTGTTCATTTATATTTTTGTTGTCAGCTGTTTACTGTTACTTTTCATTTGACTTTTATTATTGATAAAATGTGGTATGTAGCTGTGCAGAGAACTTTCACAATACATTTAGCTTTACAATGTTCTATACAGGATAATCAGGGTAGATTACCATATTGATGAAGCCATAATATTGAATTATCTTTCATCTCAACACATTTTGTATAGAAGATAGTATTCCTGTGGATTTTACTCTGTGTGTCTATCAAAGCAAATGCATTTTAATTTTTTTTCCTCCAGGTATTTGGTTATGGAACTGATGGATGCTAACTTGTGCCAAGTTATTCATATGGAGCTAGATCATGAACGAATGTCCTACCTTCTATATCAGATGCTATGTGGTATCAAGCATCTTCATTCAGCTGGTATCATCCATAGAGTAGGTAGTGCTATAATAATTTCATTTGAAACTGGAGAATTGAGAATTAGTACAAACTTTACCTGCACCCTTCAGTTGTGTGATTAGAGAACAGACTTGAATTCATGGAAGAGCACATGCTTTGTGTTGAGTAGTTCCTGATATATCCAGGAACAACCATGACAGACTGTCTCAAATCCTAGAGAACCATTATCAATAATGTAGAAATGCTGAACCAAAGAGACCACTGTTCTAACCTGATTCAAAGCTCTCCTCCTATTTTGTTTTAGTGAGTTTCAAAAGTAGCCAGTGGTTTCCATGTAACCTCCCATAGGAGGTGGTACGTTTTTTTCAAAATGGCATGTTGTGGGAAAGCTCATAATTAGAGCTAGTGAAGTGGGAATCCTAGCATTAAGAGAACCTTTTGCTAACTGGCCTGGAGAAGGGACGCAGTGTAGATTTAGTGGCGTCTGAGGAGGGGGAGATGAAGACAGACAATTGCTATAAGGAGTAGCCACCACCAGAGGGCTCTTACCTTAGGAAAAGTGCTAGAACAATGCAACAAAAGTTGGAGGAGACAGCGATTACAGCATGGAAAAGAAAGCAGAGCACAAAGAATTCAGAGCTCCTTAGCAAGAAGACTGTAAGTTCCTGTATCAATTGATTGGTGCAGTGAAGACCCTTAAGGGCTGCCTTGCACAATGCCTGATCTTTTCCCCTCTCTTTGGCATTCAAACTGATTAATAGAAGTACTTGCATAGAAGCTTCCTCCAAGCAGACTCTGAATTCTCTTACATGCTATAATCACTACTGCCTCTAGTGTTGTATTCCCAGCACTTTTCATAAAACGAGTTCCCTGCTGAGGCAGCTGTCACTTCCAACACTTGTCCTCCTTCAGCCCGCCCCACCTTTAAATTCATTAAGTTCTCTGTATTATGCCACAGTGATGGTATCAGTTCTTGTATTTTGCCATCAGGTAAAATAAAAGAAATAATATATCTCTGTTTTAACTGCTAATTTAAAACAGAGGAATACCCTGGCATTTTGATTATACCGTTTTTTAAATATTCAACTAAATATGTTTTTCCTTTAGGATTTAAAACCCAGCAATATTGTAGTAAAATCAGACTGTACTCTCAAAATCCTTGACTTTGGACTTGCAAGAACAGCATGTACTAATTTCATGATGACTCCATATGTTGTAACACGATATTACAGAGCACCTGAGGTTATTCTTGGCATGGGATACAAGGAGAATGGTAAGCGGAAAGAAGGAAAACCTATGTTTGTTCTTACAGTTGATGTCTTAAATAGTTTGAGAGACAAAAACAATGTATGAGAGAAAAAAGCAGTGTACTGTAGGCTTATCCATCTGGGCCAATTGGCATTATGGGTTAAGAACCTGAGACAGCGTCATTAATTTTTCCCTTCCAAAAAAGCAATGTTAAAAGATAAAAGCCTTCTTCCGCAGAAGAAGATGCTTCTGATATAGTTAAGAACCTCCTGGGAAGAAGAGACTTTCGCACCTGGCTGCTGATGATAAGACCTTGAACCAGGAATATGCTGCGGTTCAAATCAGATTATGGGTGCTATTCCATCACACATGACTGCTGTGAAGACTACTTACCTGTCTTACTCATGCAGGTGATCACTGAGGGTGCCATTCTGGAGATCAAAGTCTGTACTGTGATATCAGATACTGTGCAAAGAAATGCACAGTACTCACGCTGTACTGTGCCTCAGATAAAGCATTTACTTACTTACTTCTATGTGTTTATATCCCATCCTTCAACAAATGACCCAGGATAGGTCACAACATTCATAAAACATAAAATCAGTAGACCATTCTTAATTTAAAAATATAATTAAAATACCGATGTCCCATCCCAGTAGAACCGCAGTAGAAAGGAGCTAAACATCAAAGGCCTGAATAAAGAATTGAGTTTTAACTTGGTGTCGAAACCCTGGTGTATTTCCGTTGGGAGGTTATTCCGGAACATGTTGAACGTTTCCTGCCTAACTCAAAAATAGCTCATTTTTAGGGCATTGTTTCTAGTGAAAGTTATTGTTCCCACCAAAAGCTAGTGGTGCTGTCAGCAGCCCTACAGTGGAATGGCATCCACAGTGAGTCCTACCTTTCCAAAGAGACCCACTGCATCCAAGCTCCCCCCAACACAAACCGAGGAATTTGTATTTTGTTACCATTTGTAAAACTGATTTTATTTAACGGGATGAAATTTAAAGGTGGTTATATTTGTTTTTTAATTGCCTGTGTAGTATTCAACATTCAAAATGAACTTTCTGCTTGAAAACGTATCTGTAGAATTTTTTTTAATCTTTAACTTTTGTCCCAATTACACCTAACATTTGATAGTGGATCTCTGGTCTGTTGGGTGCATAATGGCAGAAATGGTCCTCCATAAGGTCCTGTTTCCGGGAAGAGATTGTATCCTTCAAAGTGGTGAACAAATGTCAACATTTGAAAGGAAAATCCAAGTAACTACTCTTAAAATGTCAATTCAGCTATATAAAAAAGACATATTTCTATTTTTACTGTATTCCTTTTTTGTCTGAAATTAAACTGTTCGTATTAGGTTAAGTGTTCCCGTGCATAGTCTTCAAAATGTTTCATTTTCTGCATTGTTGTGTTAATGTAAAATGTTTTTGTTTTCCACTTTAGTTCATGACACTTCATAATTTTATCATTTCACTTTTACTTTCAGTTGATATCTGGTCAGTTGGTTGCATCATGGGAGAATTGGTGAAAGGTTGTGTGATATTCCAAGGCACTGATCGTATCCTTCCCTAATAATCTTTGAATTCTAATTCACATCCATCAAGGAGGTTTTTTCACTCACTCATGATGTAAAATGCGTTAATTCCCTATCTTCAACATAATATTTTTTTCTTGAATGAATCAGCTGCAGATGTTTGGAATTTATGATACTAACCAAGCACCTCAACTTTAACTACCTTTAACTTCACTGTTGTAGCATTAATCACACTTGTTAGGAACATCATCTTTTGCGGTCTTAATGTTGCTGCAAATTTCCTTAACATTACTGCCACTGTTTAAACTGAAAATTTTACAAAATAGCTGCTCAAAATTTACAGTTTGGTTTTTTGCATTTTTCTGCAAAATAGAAATAGGCTCAACAAATGGTGTGTTTGTCAGATCTTAGCCCTGTTAACTTCAAATGGGAATGTAACCTAATGGAATGTTAATAACACAGTGAAAGAGAACAAGCTTGATTTTCATTTTTTTCAATTTTTCCCATATGTATTATTTTTCCCTTCAAAGCCTTATGACCAACCTAACACAATTCTTCATGTATGCTGCATCTCCTGTCAGTTGCATGCTAACACCTTTTCATATTTGCTGTTGTCCTATGTGCTTAACAAATAATTTTGAACGGTAAATTTGTCTTACTTGTTTGAGCTCCACCAATCTAGTATTTGTTTCTTATCAGTTATAAAATCTGTTTACATGAACATCAATCACAGTAACAATCAAGTTTCTTCAACAAATGCATCATTTCATTACTTCAATAGACATTGGTCCTTTTCACAATCAAGTGAAGTTCTTACTCTGATGTAGACTTTTCTCTTTATTTAGGAGCTATAATTTCTCTGTATTTGACTTGCTAGTTTAGTTTTGAGTGTATCACAGGAAATTGCAGAAAATTAACAGACACCATTTTAAACAAATGGAGTTGTATAAGTATTTAATGTAACAATCTTGGTCTTAAACTCATGTGTTCAAAGTAGGAGATGGATAAAGTTACAAACTCAACAATCAGTTGGGAAAATTAATTCTGTAATAGTTGGAATATTGACAGGACAATAAAATGCCTCCTGTCTTTCTTGCCCTGTATCATTTTATTATCAGACGACAGTAGCATAATTACTAGCATTTGGAAAAAGTTATACATATAAATAAGTATCAGAAAAATTAAGTTTTATAAGAAAACAGGAATGATTCTGGCCCATTTGATCTGCAACTCCATTATCCAGGTCAAACCTCAGTCTTGCATGCAGTGAGAGTTGGGCAGTGCTGCTGGATATTATCTAACCTTTAATTCTGAACTATAGCAGCATGCTACTGAATTTTTAAGTAGCAGATATTTGCCGCTTGTAGGTTGAACTTGTTAACTACTCAGCCATTAAGGTATGCTTAAAACTGCTTTTCAGTTATTCTGAAAGCATCAGGAAATACAAATAACACAAAGCTTTTTTTAAAAAAAATATTGCAGTTCAGTGGTGAAAGACATGGTTTATACCAGAGTTCTCTAAAGGTTTTAATCAAGTAAATTTCACTGAACTTACACCACTGATATCTGAATGAATGCATATAGGATTGTACTGTGAATTAAAAATAATACATTGACTTTGGTTTGACAATAGACTGGTGGAGTTCTTCAGTAATATATATTTGCGGTGCATATCAGAAGCTGTGTTTATTTGTCCAAATTTAACAGGTGAAGTTTATTTTTTTCCTTTTTTAAAAATTGTATTTGTTATCAGAATATCATCTGAATGTATTTCATTGAGCAGGGGAAGTAATAACCAATTAGTATATCTAACTAGATAAAGATGACTTATAGAAGGCATGTTATTCATTTTCTTCTCTGTGCAGTCCTACATCTGGAATTGCTCCTTCAGATCTTACAGAACCACAGCAGTTAAATCATATATTTGATGTAGCTTTCCACCTATAAAGTGTTGTAGTTTCCGCAGAATCCAAATAAGTAGAAAGTTTTAATTGGACTCATAGATCATGATCACACTTTCACATTAAATGTTCTTTAGTCCATCTTTAGGTCTGGCTGCTCACACCTTTTCATTTCTTTCTATTTTATTTGTGAAGTTTCCATTCATGAAAGTCCCAGTGGAAGGTGGAAAGTCAGCCAAAAAAAAAAAAGATAGAAATTTGAAAACGTGTGAGCAGTCAGTCCTAAAGATGGACTGAAGAAAGTTTAAAGTGAAGGTGTGACCTTGGCCATAGACTGTTCTAACATAATTTGCCTTCATTTCCCTGTACCTTCCTGACCCAGCACTGTAAGAATTTTGCTCTCTCTTTCTCTCTCTTACTGGTGCTGAGAGTTCTACAACTGTTGTATACAATTGTCTGTCTTTGAATTCTGGGCAGTAAAATGACTTAATTAAAAACTACAGTTCACAGCCTCTGAAATGATTAAGATAAACCAAGGTTGCTCTAACTGAACACTGGGAATTAAGGTAATCAAAATAGCAGGCAGATAGTTGTTAGATAATCACAAATATTGCAGCAACAAAAATCCAATTCATTTCTAATACAGTTCTTCGGCTGTTTACAGTGCATTTCCTCACAAAGTCATAGTCTGGTTGCTATTCTTTCCCATAATTCTTCCAATAATCAGTTATCAATTAGACTCCATATAAAAAACAAGACATCCTAAAATAAAATATCAAAAGGTTCGTATCTTATTCCACCCTTCTAATATCAAAACAAGTTACCACTTTCCCACAACACAAATAGCTGTCCTCACATCTGGAACCACTTCTCCCTGCAGCTGGGGCGAGGCAAAGTCAGTAAGGCAACCATTCCTAAATAATCTCATTGTAAAATAGCCTTTAAAAAAATTCAGCAAGAGCAGTTACAGCCTTATAGACACTCAGTTAGTCACCAACTTTATTCAACATTATCTCTCAAGTCATTCAAGCTGCTTCAGAAAGGCCAAATTGGTCATAAAAACAGCTACAAGTCAAATAAAGGCCATGAAGCTACCCAGTAAAAAATGAATGTCTCACAATGTATCATAAGGTATTTGGAGTCACAGCAAACTCTCCCTTTTCCCTCTTTGGTGGAGGGGGGAACCTATCGGATTTCCCTAGGCTTGCACTAATCCCAGGGAACATAGGAATACTTACTAGTGATACCCTCCGAACAGAAACCACTATTTTAAGTGCATGTGGCTAGTTCAAGTAATCAATGTTTTGCAAACTTCTAACATTTTAAATAAACTTTTACAAAAATTATACATATGGGGAAGGCCCTCTTTAAAGTTGTTGTGTTTTTCAGAGAGTTCAACTCATATGATGTGAAACTGTGGAGCCTCCACAACACATCAATAAAAATGTTTTTTACTTGAATGGGGCTGGCAAAGCAATGGAGATCAAAACCTTACATTCTTTTTTTTTTATGCTCCTACTAAGTTAGGTTTGTAGGCTGGTGCAATAAGAGAGCCACTGGGAGCTTTAAGTTATTGATGTTTAGTACCCAGTGTGTTCAAAATGAGACTTCTATCTATAATCTAGTCGTGACAGAACAAGGGGTGTTGGTACATTTGTCAGAAATTTGGAGCTTCTGAGCTCACTTGGAATTTTAAATACATGTCATGGATACTGTTCTCTCTGGTATCTTCTTTCTCCTAAGCCTTAGTTTCACCCCGTAGGAAGAAGGAAAAATTCACACAGATTGTCTTGATTGTAGAAGTCAGATCCATTTATACTAAAATGAATCACTTCAATTCAGTGATTTGAAGGAGGAATGTAAACTCATGTACCTTCAAGGAATGTAGTTCTTCTGGCTTTCTTTGATTAGGTCTGCAAACTTTTCAGCATAACCACTCGTGCTCCCTTATGATAAAGAGGTGTTCAGAGGTTTTAAGGCCACATCTCTGTGTTTTCAGATTTGTAAGTCAAGGGCTTTAATCTGTTCTTTGAGCCATAAGAGACTCTGTATGTATGTTTCTTTGTTCCATTTCTGTCCTGTCCTTCACCTGAAGGCTGCAGAATAAGACACAACATTCAAGTAAAACAACAATTTGATAAAGCAGAGTATATGACATGCCTAATTTTTGTAGCTTCAGTTACCTTTACTTTAGGAAGGGTTGAGTTCTCAAAATTTGCTTCAGCCTAAAAGCCTTTAAAATAGCTGTGAACTGTGCAAATCTAGTGGAACTTTATTTCTAGGTAAACGTTATTTTATTGAAGATATTGTATACTGCTTTTCATTTTAAGATATCTTCCCATTTTTAAATGACTTACAGAACATTAAAAACTAGTGTAAAACAAAAGATTTTTCAAAAAACCCACTGTATAGTGGGTTTAGCTGTTTGGTTATTTTAGCATATAACCTGCAATTAATCTAAAAACCTCTGCTCACTTTTTCCAATAATCTTTATAGGGAATGTTGTGATCTTATAGTTTGGGAAACAGGGATACTCTGACAAGCATGGCCAATATAGTGCCCTTCAAATAGTCAGTGAGACAAATAGGGACACTGTGTTGGCTAAGCTCACAGAAATAAACGGTTCCTACTTTAGAACATTCAGTAGAGATGGGGAAGGGGGTGGAGATACTTTATTTTCCTAAATGAATTTCTTGCAGATATTGATCAGTGGAATAAAGTTATTGAACAGCTAGGTACCCCATCAGCAGACTTTATGAAAAAACTACAGCCTACTGTACGAAATTATGTGGAAAACAGGCCCAAATACCCAGGTATTAAATTTGAAGAGCTCTTCCCAGACTGGATATTTCCATCGGAATCTGATCGGGACAAACTAAAAAGTAAGATTTTGTATGCTTCTCCATGTTAACCATCATTCTTTTAAGTGGATGCACATTAAATCTTATATCAGTGTTTTTCAGTATTTTTCTCAGCATTATTGAGCAAATTTTTTTAAAAAACATTCTACCACCTCAAATTGTTAAAGAGTTTTATTAAGTGAAGGGAGGAGTCATTTGATTTTTTGCATTGAGAAATAGTACTTTCTTCTATATGCCTTAGGGTACAGGCCTAAAATTTATGTTGTTGTGGGGAAGTTCCCACATCTTACCCAGAACTACATATTTACTTTTTAAGTGTAGTTCTTAAGTGATGAGGAAATGACAGAGGTGCCCAATACTGTCTCCAGCGCTTATGGCAGACGGGGCATTGTCATCCTCTTGTATAGTAACACCCTATCATACGTTGCTTCATTCCAGGCTGGCTGGGTCAACTTGCTACTTAATCTCTATCAGTAAGACTGGTGGTGCTAAAAACTAAAGGGCGCATTTTTTTCTTTGTGAAGGAGAATGTAAAATATTTTAAGCAGAATAATAATAATACATTTTGGGGAGTTTGGCCCAATCTGCCTGAATTCAGGATATGGCTTTACATTTGATATAGTTGCTTCCAAGTTGGTGAGCATGTGCTGCTTTGCCGCCACAGACATATGCCCTTGCACTAAGACATAGTTAATGGTTATCTGGAGGTCTCAGAAGCCTCTTGTAATACTGGTGTACAGAACCTGAAATCAGAGAAATGTGTTATCTTATGGGAATCCCCACAGCAACGGTTCTTACTCCTGGAGTTGCTAGGGTGGGTAACAACTTTTAAAAACCAGCATATCAAAATTTAAAACCAGTATGTTTTTTTCAAAAAAGCACAATATTAGTTAAAACAGTAGTGTTTGAAGTGGGGGGCAAACATAGCCAACATTTAGCCAAAGGCCTCAGCGAAGAGGTGCATCTTCACCGCCTTCACCACTTATGAATTCAGAATTCAGGTATCCTAACTACAGTTCAGTTTTTGAATGGAGGAAAATAATTGAAATTATTTTATATTTAAAGTGAAGTATTTCTAGCTGAGAAAAAAATTACCTGATGTGTCGATTACATTTATTCTCTGTATCAGCTGTGTGATATTGCAATATCTTCCCCCCAACTTATCAGAGGAGAAAATTAAAATTAAATTAAAAATCCTGGTTGCAGTATCTCTTTCCTTACCATATGCCATTTGTACCTTCAAGACTCAAGTTACTAACTATTTTTCCCCTTTCCATTTTCTAGCCAGTCAAGCTAGAGATTTACTATCAAAAATGCTAGTAGTAGATCCAGACAAACGGATTTCAGTAGATGAAGCTTTGCGTCACCCTTATATCACAGTTTGGTATGACCCTGCTGAAGCTGAAGCAGTAAGTTTATTTTTAATGGGGTTTCCCCTCCCCCCAAAAACAGCATTTGTGGCTCTTTTGGCAGTGTTTGTACTACTTTGGAAATGAAGAACATTTTTAAAATTCATACACCTCTGGTTTTTTTCAGTGTGTAATTTTGGGAAGCTTAGAAAACCTGACACTGTGAAATGGCAGTAGAACTACAGGCTTAATTGTCTTTTGTTGCCCAATTAAAGAGTGTTTTTCCACTGCCAAAAGTACCCATTTTTGTACCCATTTAGGACCCATTTGGGTGTGAGCTGGATGACTCCATTTCCACTACGGCACCTATTTGGGACCCGATTGTTTCCACTGCCATTGGGGAAATCCGGATCTAATGGGTACATTTTGGCCTTTAATCCAGATTTTCTGTAGACCCCATTAAAGGGGTCTACAATGGGGTCTTCTCCCAGAAAATCCGGATTAAAGGGAGCCTTTTTCCACTGGAAACAGGCAATGGGTCCAAAGGAGGCTAGGGGGAGGAGATGCACCTTTGGTACCCCCCCCAACTTCAAAGTTGACTTCACATTCACTTCGAAGTGACTTCAAAGTCAGCTTCAAAGTCACTTCGAAGCTGACTTCGAAGTTGCTTCGAAGACTGCCCCCCCTGCCCCCCAAACACCTGGGGTAATGGACTGACCCCTTGTGGGTCGATCCAGATTCCCCAGATGGGTGCAAAGCTGTTTCCACAGCAGGGGTGTTAAGGGAAGCACCCAGTGTGTTTCCACAGGAGATGTAGCACCCATTAGGAATGGGTGCTACACCTCCTGTGGAAACACACTAGGTGCTTCCCTTAATCCGGATCTACTAGATCCGGATTAAGAAATGTACCCATTCCTTAGATCCGGATCTTCTTAGATCCAGATCTAAGGTCTGCAGTGGCAGTGGAAAAACACCCAAAATCTCTCCAAGCAAAAACATACGACCAATGTTCACACTGATAATTGCAAAACCGTTAAAATTTGCCATAGGATTAGCATTCATGTAAAACAAGATCTGTTTTAGTGGATAACCAGTTAGCTTTCTGCTATTAATTTGTGGTGAGGTCTGTCATTCTCATCTTTTCATATCTTCCTAGAAGAAAGAATCAACTTCATAATTTAGAAGTCAGTACCGTCACATTTTGAGCCATGGTCATTAAATGAAGCTGAAACTAAGTATACTTGGTAGATAGCAGGTCAGGGCCAGAAGAATGCTATGTGAATCTACTGGTTGCCCTAATTAGCAGATGTTGAATATGCCAAGATCCTTTTAAAAAACTGAAAGATGTGTCTTAAATGAGTTTTTTTAAAATGAAAAAAATGATTCTTCTGGTGAAAATTGTAATTCTGATATATTTTATGCAAATTATGGTAGCATACAACTTGACATATCTACAGTACTAAGGATGGCACCTTTCTCAGTGTAAGCCAAATTACTTTGCTGGAGTTATGTAAAATTAAATACAATTGGCTGCTACTGTGGTTCTTCCTCAGTGGCAAAGACCCACAAAAAAGTCATTCAGGTTCCAGGTCCATTGTGCCACCCACAGTGACCAGAATGGAGACGTTCTCACAATGGAGGGGCAAAGCAAAACAAATAGGATCTGCCCAGGAAGCTGCACATAAACCAAAGGACTTGTATAGCTATGCCTACTTTTTGGTACGGCCCAGTCAAGAACGACAAAGATGTTGCCTTATGCCTGCTGTGGATATTAGAGAGGAAGCTGCTATGTGGTAAATTAATTTTGCTCTGTAAAATTTATTCATTTGGCTGCTGTCCTGTAAGCAATATTATTTAATAATGTGGTGTTTGAAAAAACAAATCTCTGTAGATATTAACCTTAAAAGAAAATTGACTAAGGGCTCTCTCGACAAAATTATGTTCTTCTATAGGTCACATTTATTTCACAAAGGGTTTTCCATCATAATAATTAATGGTTCAGCTATAACTTTTGTGTTTGCATAGTGATTTTAAAGTATTTAATGCACTTGATAAGTTACATTGTAAACCTAAATGTGTTACATTTTGTTTTCTTAGCCACCACCTCAGATCTATGATGCGCAGTTGGAAGAAAGAGAACATGCCATTGAAGAGTGGAAAGGTAACCATAATTTATGTTAAGATCTGACAGGTTTTTAAAAATAAGTCAGCATGCTAATGTTGTATAAATTACAAATATATTCATATGATTGATTAATGGAGATTTCATGAAAAATAGCAGCTTATACTGTAGGCATTCACTTTTTCTCTCTTTTTTTTGTTTCCGTCTTTTTAAAATGTAGAACTAATATATAAAGAAGTAATGGACTGGGAAGAAAGAAGTAAGAATGGTTTGGTAAAAGAACAGCCTTCAGGTTAGTCATTGAAGTAATAGACTGTTCTTATGTTCAGAGCTTCTTTGTAGGGGTGTGCACAAACGTTTTTTTGCATTTGAATTCAAGTCAAATTAAAGGTCAAAACATTCTATTTGATTCGAATGTTTAAAATCCGAATGCTAAAAAGCCTGATTCGAATCCGTTACATTCCAATCTATTCATTTGAATGTTATATTCATATTTAAATATACGAATGTTGACGACATTTGTATGTGTTATACATATCTGTACGTATTTCATATGCATCCTGTTTTATCCTGTATGCATCCCATATTATAAGTGCAAAGGCATACAGATACATGCATGTGATACATACGTATCTGTACATTTGAATGATTCAGATCATTTGAATGAATGTTTCGGAATAGTCAAAATCCGTTCAAATGTCTAAATTCGAATGGGAAGACTTTCAATCCGAATTGAATGTCCACATTCAAATGAATTCGATCGAATTTTGAATGTTTAGAATATTCGTGCACATCCCTACTTCTTTGTACGATCTGTGTCATTAACAATAGAAGTTACAAGATAATTCATGCCATGCAAATTCTTCTTTCAGGACGCTTTTTAAAATTCCAGTGTTTGCACTGCATTACTTTGACAATACCAAATAAGCTATTGAAATATATGAAAAAAGAAAGCTTCTGTCTACCCACAGGTTTTCAGCTCCTTCCCTCCTCTTTACTCATAAGCAAGAAATTCCCAAGGTAGGGAGTTGGTCCTTGCTATCACCCATGATGAGTGGACATTCTGGTTGCACATGAATTGAGTCAAACATCTGAAGAGTTCCGCCCCTGAATAAAGTGTAATGCTTCAACCACCCTGCCTACTATCGTGCTCTAGGAGTAGGAAGTACAATATCTGTTTAAGGTTTTGAAGGAGAAAAGGAGACCCTTCTTTGCCACTCTGACATTTTTGTGTTGTAAAGAAAATGCATTTTACTTCCTAGCAGGAGGAGAAGCAGATCCATTATAATGAAAAATAAAAATATCTTGTTTGAATTCTTAATTTTTGCAAGGGAGGGAGTGCATTAATTTTAGGGAATGAAAAGAGGGGAAACAAATCTTTCTTTTTCTTTGGGAGCTGCTGGTGATCTCCTGGAAGCAAAGAGGGGGTGTGAAGACTGTGTGGGGCAGGGTGGCATGTCTGCGGTTGCAAAGTCACAAGGTGCATCATGATCACCTCACCATTGAAGTGTCCTGGAGCACACTGGATGTTGCTGTGGCAGTTGCCATGACAATCTGGGCTGACTGGGACTGACCATGTGCACTTCAAGAGCAGGTGGTCAGATTTGGGACTGCCCCGGCACTGGGTGTTTTTCCACTGGCACTAAGTACCCATTGAAACACCCATTGAAGACACATTTGGCTGAGAGCCGTATGACTCCATTTCCACCACAGACTCCATAAGGGACACATCTGTTTCCACCACAGCTAGGGAAATCTGTATCATATGGGTCCTTCAGGACCTATAATCTGGATTTCGTGTAGACCCCATTAAAGGGGTCTACAATGGGGTCTTCAGGCTTAAAATCCAGATTATAGGGAACCTTTTCCCACTACAATCCAGCAATGGGGTCTAGAGGAGGCTCAGGGGGTGGCACCCATGGGGAGGGGCGCCACAAAATCAAGACTTCGGAGTTCCTCTGAAGCCAGCTCCAAAATCAACTTCAGCTCCGAAGGCAACTTCAGAGATTAGTGCAGGCTCTGAAGAAAAACCCCTTATGAGAGCCATGCAGCTGTCAAAGGCTGCAAGGGCTCCAAAGGGTCTTTGAAGTTAGCAGATCGTAGGAAAGGCTGGGCAGCAGAGGATGTGTGGCCAGGGGGTTCTTGCAAGCGTGGTGGATCCCGCAGGGATCGTGATTTTGCTCCCTCTCCCAGGCAAGCCACTTGCTAGCCCCGAAAGGGGGGAGTAAAAGCAAGTGAGTAAAGGGGTGCAGAGGCTTGAGGTTTCTGTCTTTCTCAGGGAGGTAACCTCATTACCCCTGTGGAAGAGAGAAATTTCAAGCCCCTGCAACCCGTTGGAGCTGCCTGTTAATCAGCTCGCGTCTGTTTTAAAAAATCTTCCCTGCTCTTTACAGCCCCTGTACTCACCTGACAGTTGCCCAGCTGGGTGCCCTATACCCACCTGACAGTCCAGCTGTCAGCTGGACTAAAGGAGCAGATTCTGGATTAAAGGAGCGCAGTGGGAAAACACCCCAGGTTCACCTGATCTTACCATCCCATGAAGTGAAGTCCGAATAGGCCATGTTTCACTCTGTTTTATGGAAGCTTCTTTACATTATTCTAAATCTTGGTTTAGCAACAAATGCCAAAAGGACCACTATAATTAAAGATTTCTGTTTTGTTGTTTGGCATTTTGGTAAGGAGAATAAATATTTTGTACTCTTGTGAAAATTAAGTACAGGTAGCATGTAGAAAGTACTTGTATTGTTTGTCCTGAATTCAGAGTTGCCATGCATCAAGCTACATTTGTCAGGATGTTTTCCCAAGAAGAAGAAAAGAGGAAATTATTTTCAATGGTTTTTCTGCAGTGCTGTAAGGGAAACAAGATAAATGGACTTTCAAGTGAAATGATTTAAGTGACCAAGGGGGAAAAACTTAATTCTGGTTTATTTGTAGGTTAACGAAGCAAAAAAGCTGCATAGGAAGGGAATACCATGGTGCTTAGATTAGTTATTTATAAAAGCCCAATGTGCTTGGCCACCAATATCTTTTTCAGGAAGTGTATAAAAACAATGGAATAATTTTACTTATGTGAAGTAATATTTTTTAAATGATGTGCAATTGTTAGTTTTGAATAAAAATGAATTATGGAACCAAGAGATCATTCTTTTTGCATACGTTACTGGATTTTATATAGTACCTTTTCATTATTACATATTTTACTTGTTTTTCCATCTGAACCCAGAGATCAACACTGCAGCATGCTGGAACCTTCTTTCTGGTCCAGCAGCCATTTTTCCACTTGACTTTAAGGAGTGAGAAAGTTGTTTGACTGTTCTTGAAAAACAAGTTTTTCATGTGTGTTTTTGTGAATTTTGCCTGAATTTTGAGTACTCGCTTTTGTGTGCCTATGAGAGCTTTTGAGAATAGACTCTGGGCAGGGTGGGGGAGTCGATTATTAATGTTTGTAATCTCTCTGTGTTTGGGGTTGTTTTTGGCAGTTTCAGCTGTATTGTGTTTTTTATGTTTTTTGAGGTTTTTGTGTGCCTTTCTGTGCTCGTGGGTGCTCTTGTGTGCTCTGTGGTTCATGATTGAGTTCTTGAGAGAGTGCAGAGTGCTTTTTGGTCTCTGTGTTTATGCATGTTTGACATCAATAGTGTTTCAGCACTGTAGAATGTCACAGAATTGTGTCTTGATATGGGGGGCATGCCATTAGTCATTTTCTTAAATGTAGCTTTGATGGAGGGACATTGGTATCAAAGTATTTCAGCACTGCTTTTATGGGGAGGTATGACACCAGAGCATTTGACAGTTGTAGCCTGTGAAAAGTCTTTGCCTTCATGTGTGTGCATGGAGGGCTTGGCATCTTGTATGGAATCTCTGTGTTCAGCCTTACAATAATTAAAACACCCTTGTCTGGACGTTGTGTACATTGCTATGGTCATCTTTCCTGGCATCTGTATTTTCAGCCTTGTAACATATGAAGTGTGTGTGAGAGAGCGAGAGAGAAAGAGAGAGAGAGAGAGAGATTAGCATCTTAAATGGTATGTTTTGAAGCATTGCTGTCCATGAAAAATCCATGCTTTGATGTGAAAGATTAGCATCTTGTAGGACATCTGTGTGTTCAGATTTGCATTCTCTGAAAACACTTCATAAGGATATGGATGTGCATTATTGCAGGCATCTTTGTTGGCATCTATGGGTTTCAGCATTGTAGTCTGTGGATAGGTGCACATTGCTGAGGCATGTTTGTTGACATTTGTGTAGTCCAGGTTTAAGGCGCTGCATTTGTGTGTTTTGGCATTTCCCCCATGGCTCATGCTTTCTGGGATGCTTGTGCAGCTCCCCTTCCAGTGCAGGCTCTTTTCTTCAATTGACTTGCACTCAGAGCTCAGGTCTCCATTTAGGTAAATGTAATTATCAGCAGGTCTGGTCAAACCAATATAAGTCAGTGGATGGTTTTGCTGTGGGTTCCCTAACTCCCAATCGACACTGATGTCTATTGCTTGTGTAATGTGTTTTTACATTAGAAACCCTCATGTTATACAAGGATCTACTGTACTGTATTTGGCAAAGCAAGGATTTCCATTAGAACACCACTGGACTTTGTACTGTTTTATTCAAAACTAACTGTTGAACATAGTATTTTATTCTTACGGTTTTTCATGGTTTTAATTAATTCAGTAATCTTATTGTTTTTATTCAGCTCCTGGAAAACATTCTTGTGACTGAAACATGTTGGACTTCCATAAACAGATAAAATTAAACTTTCTTTCCTGACTACCTTGGGACTCAGTTTCCTCTCTTGCACTTATTTAGAGGCAAACCAGGTTCCAAGCCCAAACCAGTTCTTGATGGGGTATTAATTTGTTGCACCACATGTCCAGTAATTGAGGCAGATCTCTAGCCTGTACTGGTAAACCTGTAAATAGTTTAGAGAATATTATCATGAGATTTTAAGCATAAACGAAATTTAATCTTTAATTGGTTTTTAAATTGATTTCTGTTTGGCTGACCGGATTTTTTTGAACAGCATAAGGAGGTCTCAGCAAGTACATCTTTTTGGTCTGAAGCTAATGCCAGACATGTAATAAATGCTGGTTTGGCAGCAACACAGGAACAATATACTGTAGTCAAATGTGTTTGATTCTGTAGAGGTCCCCCATAGCTACAGCCACAGCTGTAGCCACAGCAGTGCAAAATTATCTGTGAGGAGAAGAGTAGTAAAAACGTCTTTTGTAGAGTGCTTCAGAGTAGGAGCACATGTCTGGTACATTTAACCTGGAAGCAGACCACTGTCCAGACCTCACTGCCTGGTTTGATCAACTGACCAACCATGGCATCATTTGAATGATTGATGTGTTGAGCAACTATGGTGTTTCCTCAAAAATAAGGCAGGGTTTTATATTAATTTTTGCTCCAAAAGAAGCTCCAGGGCTTATATTCAGGGGATGTCTTACTTTTCTATGAACAACAATTCACATTTATTGTTGAACAATAAATCTCCGGCAAGAAAACGGCAGGTCTCGGAAGTTGGAGGCTGCAGCACCTGGCGAAAGCAGAGGAAGAGGCAGGGCTTCATGCAGGGCTCAAGTGCTTCCTCTGAAGGCTGCTTGTCTCACACTGGCCTGGAGTGGAGGAATGTTACTTGCCTAGGCAGAGGTTATGAGTGGCGCTTCACACCGAGTGGCCACGGCATCGACAGAGGAGCTGCTGGCCGTTTGGCACAGAATGATAAGGGAGAGTTCGTGGGGGAAGCGTTAGGAAAGGCTCCACCCCTTCCCACATGGGCAGTCGGGCAGAGTGCAGATCTAGCCGGGCGGCTTCCGGTGATACTCCAGGTGGATGTGGGGGTTCCAGGACCTGGAGACACAGATGGGGCAAGCAGCAGGAGATTGCGCCTCCACCGTGGGGCTACTGGCCAAGCGAAAGGAGGCCATTGTGGAGAAGCTCTGGCACCTGTTCTGGGTTCCAGCACAGGGAGGTGATTGGTGGCACAAGAGGGGAGACCCAGTGGCTGCCTCTTGCTTGGCCAGCTACCCCACAGTGGAGGCGCAGTCACCTGCGGCCTGACCTGCTTGAGTCTCCAGAATCTGGAGCTCCCGTGGCCACCTGGAGGATTGCTGGAAGAATCCCAGCTAGATCCGCACTCCAGCCGGCTGCCTGCATGGGAAGGGGTCGAAGCCTTTCCTAACGCGAGCTCTCCCTTGTCATCCTGCGCCAAACGGCCAGTGGCTCCTCTGTTGACGCCATGGCCACTCGGCATGAAGTGCCGCTCAGAGTCTCTGCCTGGCTGAGTGATGTTCTGGGTGAGTGATGGGCAGATCCCTTTCTGTGCAATTTCCGCGCACCGCCTCAAGGCTGCCAGGCACAGTTTGAAAAAGGTTGCTAAATGACTTTTCATTTCTAGATGTGCCACAGCACCCAGGTTAAGCTAATTATTTTCACGACGCTAGGGCTTACTTTCGGGTTAGGTCTTCTTTTCGGGGAAACACGGTAGCTGCAGCTCTGTTGGGTAGTATTGGATGGATGGCTAACCAGTGTCAACAGCAAAGATAGAAGGGATAAGAAAGAGGAGGGAGAGGCTAAAAACAGTGCAGAAGTAGATTAGCAAAAATAGTCACAAACTTTCCATAATTTCAATACAACAGCATTTTTTAAAGGTATATCTGTCAGCAGCCTTAACTGGGAAGAAAAACAATCTGGGTCCAAAACCTTTTAGAATAACACGTTTTGGAGAGGCTAAAAGAGGAAGCTTACCAACAAAAAGAACTTAGATTTGTTTCTCATAAGTACATTCTTGCCACTAGGTGCTCTCATTGTGTTCAGAATACAAGGCTAGGAACAGCCCATGTTCTTAAAGGAAAGCTTGAAAGGGGAATATGTACTGTATCCCTTTAAAAACTACAACACTAATCTGTACTGTATTTGCAAAATTTATACTATGCGTTCTAACATACTGTCCAGGTTTTCAACCATGTCTTGCCTCAGATTTTCTTATACTTGGTTTACTTAGCACAGATGCAGCAGTGAATAGCAACACCAGCCCTTCCCAGTCATCATCGATCAACGACATTTCATCCATGTCAACAGAACAAACATTGGCTTCAGACACAGACAGCAGCCTTGACGCTTTGACAGGAACACTTGAAGGATGCCGGTGATCAGCTTTGCGGATTTAACATTGTCAAACATTTGCTTCTGTTGGGCCTGAATTGCTTGTAAGTTTATTGAACCAAGTAGAGAAACTCCGTGTTCTGCATGTTCCTCTAAAGTAATGCCTGTGTTCTTACTCAGTTGCAGTAAGACTGTCTGCTTTATTCAGTACTGTAAAATGAAAGCAGCTTTGTATCCCAGAACAAATAATTACTTACAGTCTATTCTGTTTTGACCTCTATCAGATGAGCAGTTAACATTAACTCCAGGTGCAAATGAGTACAAGAGCATTTTGTCAGATTTCTAAAGTAGACACATAGTTCATATAATTTCAAAGAAAGAAAGAACACGATTCCAAAGTGGCATTGAATGTACATCTTTCCTGTCTGTAGGTGGTTGCCATGTGAGGTGTGTCTTGCTGGTGTCTTCAGTACTGTAAAACATAGAGATAGTTCTCTCTCTCTCTCTTGCTGCATAACATTTGTTTTACCGTGGCCTTTTCTCACCGAAACTGAATAATTTTGCATATCTTCCATCAGAAGAAGCAAGCTTGTGTATTTTTGCTTCATTTCTGCAGCTGAATGTAACTCTCTTTCTCTGAATGTACTCTTTCAAAAAGATGCAGCACTCTTAACTCCTGCATGCATTAAGAATTACTGGATTTTTAAAAAACAAGAAAAGGATATTTTAAAAAGATTCATAGAAAGGCTCATAAAGATCATAGAAATCTTTATCTCTTTTTTATAATCTGGTGATGCCATGGAAAATCTAATGAAACATGGTAGTGATAGGGAGGTTTGGGGACTTGAATTTGACCCCTTTCCAAATATTGACTTCTGTTATGAGCTAAAGGGACCAATTTTTCAGAACAGGAATACTACATTTACATGCAAATAAACAAAACACTCAAAAAATGCAAGAGCTCCTTTAAATACTGAATGACTTGTAAAAGAATTATGTTTAAAATTTACTGTGCCCCTCTGCCAGTTCCAAAGCTGAACGTGGCTTGATTCTTTCTAGCACCAGAAATAGTCCTTTCTTCTCCTTAGAGCATGAACAAAAACCATGAATAGGGCTCACTTGAATATACAGATAGTTCAGCTAACATCTTTAAGTAGAGTACAGTAGATAAGCAAAGTTGTGAGACAATCTCAGCTTATATATCTGAGGCTTACTCGTAGTAAGTGTGAACACTCAAAATGTCTGAAACTGAAAATATACCTTGTAAAATCCTGACAACCATCTTTCTGCTTCGATCAGCACCATATTAAGAGTGTAATTCCATACATGTCTACTTAGATTCCATTGAATCTCATGAAGCTGAACAACTGTACTTGTATCTGCTTATTCAATATTTCATTTGACTTCAGTAAAACTATATCCAGGTGAGTTGGTCCAACACGAATTAATTGCACAACCTTCTATAGCTGCCACATAAAATAAAACAAAAAGCAGAGCAGATCTATAATGTTGCATTTGCTCTAAACTCTTAAGCTGCATCCACACATGTATACAAGCAATTCAAAGGCAGTTTAGAGGTGATAACCTGTGGCAGCTAGTGTTCCCATTGCACCTCTAATGTGCACTAAAGGCCAGAAAATGTACTTCGGAAGTTCTGCCCATTTACAAAATGTGAGATCACAGCTAGGGCAGCTCCCATTTTCGGCAACTGTCATCCGTCAGAGACTCAACACACCCAGGCACCAAATTCATGCCTGCACATCATCTCCAGACAGGTGGCTCAATGTAGTTCCTCTAATCCCCTGTTCCCATTCTTCTGAAATGCTTGTATTGTGATTTCACACAATGCACAATTTTCCAAGTACTGAACCCTAACATTCTACAAGATTCTCCTGCATATTACGCTGCAACACAGCAAAGCCATGACTTACATTTAAAACTTAAGCAGGGAAACCAACAGAAATATCAGAGAAAAAGAAAGGCAAAGACAGCAGAAGCAAATAGGATTGTGCGATTTGAACTACAAATACAATACCATCAGTATCTGAATCAGAAGTATCTGAATGGAGGAAAAAGGCAGAGAATCTTCTTGGTCGTTCTGTCAAAGCCTGAACATTCTTAAGCAATGATTGAATTAAAATTCTTGCTTAAAGTGGCATTTTTGTTCAGCTGTTTGGTTGAGTTCTGAATGCTTTGATGAGGCTTGAAAATACTTGCTGTCTTTGCAGATAGAAACGTGGACAGCTGTGCTTTCATTGAGAATACAGTTTTCAGTATGTGCTTTTAGAAGTAATAACCCACTGAGATTTATCCCAATCTAATGTAATTATGACAAATTCTGCTATAAATAATTTTGTCTGAGCTGGCAGGTTTAAATCTTATAAAATGGATACTGTGCTTCAGAATTGTTATGAAAACAAGTGCTGTGGTCAAATATCTTTGCAAGTGTGGAACTTTCAAAGATTAAATATAAAGCACACGTGCATTTATGCAGATGTGTTCACCCAGAAGCACAAGTGTGTAAATTCGACAGGGTTGTTTGAAATCCAAAACACACTACTGATCTTTCTTTGACATATGTGTGCCTGCTTGTGCATCAGATCAGAGGGAGGGCTGTTGCAGAATACTTTGGATTTCAAAAAGCCCAACAAATATGCATGTGGTGCTTTTAGGCATCTCCCCAAGCATCGTATTTTACTGATATAGCACTTGGATGGATGGCATTGCATTCCTAGAATAAAGGAATCATAGTTCTTCAGTTCTGACCCACATATTTCATATATAAAAAAGATAGACAAGGCACTCTGTTTTCATGTGAGTGCTGGGGATTAGGAGGGGTTCCAGTGGCCAAAGGCTTATGCTGTGGCCTGATTTTACAGCTATCGTCTCAAAAATCAATGCCTTCCAACCTTCTAGATTTGAAAGCAGCAGCTGTTCTAAATTAGAGTACTCGTGGATCCCAAGTGGGTGAGGAGGAAGGAAACTAATGATCATACATATATTGGAATAAGTTAGTGGCATCTGAAAGACACATTCTTAAATGTGCTTTGTTGCATGAGCTGATAATGCTCACTAATCAATTTGAAAAGGAAAAAAAAGCCTTGGACTGTCACCTTCTGTGAATTACATTCTGGAAACTAAGGTGAACTTTTCTAAAAGAGGAAATTTGAGAGTGAACAATTATGAGAGAAAATGTTTTCTGAAGAATTGGTGAAAGGAAAGTGAAGAAGAACATGAATAGATTATAGAAAAAGAGAATACCATTGTTGTAATTATGGAAAAGAGAGATTAAGTTTGTGGTTAAAAGTGGTTCTAAAAGTGGATTTTTTATAAGTGGGAGAAGGTGTAGAGTAGTTATACTGAACCCAAAATCTTGGGTTCTGAAATACTGTAAGAATTTACGTAAGAATTATACATATCTAGTAACACTCTGAGCCATAGCGGTACTGTTGTGATCAACAGATGTAGTTTTCTGAAGTGATAAATCTAGACCTCAAGTCTTCAGATTAGGCATGTGAGCTTGCAAGACTGAGTTGTCCTTAATAAATAAAATAAATGGTCCACCTGGAAGTATAGAATATCAGATGGAAGACTTTTGACATTGCTTTTTTCCTGGGAAATGAAAGATTGATATATAGAACACATAGTGAAGTTTGAACAGGACTAGGAAGTCAGGTAGCTTCCATCTGTTTCTTATCTCTTTACCCAGGTGACCCATTTTTGGACATGGTTAGGCTGACTTGGTTGTCAGTGACCATCTGCTGCTGACCACTCCTGCTTGCTAGTCAGGCAATTGGAAAAAAATGTTCAGCATGGTATGTAAATGTTTTTTTAAAAAGTGTATTTTGACACTACGTGTATGTGGTTTATGGATGTTATGTGAATTAGTATTCCTTCCACCCAAAGGCAATTGTTTATTTTAAAAATCTTCTCTTCTCTGCTATAAACCATGGCAAGTACCGGGACAGAATTTGTTAACTGACTAAAGTTCAAACTCAAAAATTTCCTTTTAGGATCCTTAATGTTGTCCCAGTAGTAAGTCAAGCATCAAGGTTCTTTGACTGGCACACGGCCTGGAGAAATCTAAATATGAGAGAGAAGGACCAGAGGGAGACTCTGGTCTGTTCCCCATAACATAGCATTTCTAGCCTCAGAACAGCTAAAGGTTCTTCCTTTACCCATTCATGAAATTAAAAAGCTAAAATCAGTTCTATTCATTGAGTGAGTGTTAGAATTGGAGTCTAAGGCAGAATTTGCACAATTGGTTTTAAAAGAATGCAAGTATGGATTCTTAAAAATATCCAAGCTTTGTTTAAAGACCCAGACAATAAAGCTTTAATGGGCTCATTTAGTAACCATTAGAAACAGCATGGGAAATCTCTGAAGTATTTTTCAATTTTTTCCCTTGCATTTTGATGGGTTTGAGTCTCTAATGTAAGTCAATTACAAAATTCCAAGGTGAGTATCGGTCCTGGTAGCTGGCTCTGACAATACTGTGAAATGCTTAAAAGGCTGTATTTTGTCAGTCGTTAACATACTTTTTTTTTCTTAACTGCTCATCTGAAAAGGGAAATGAAGAAAATTGGCTTTCAATGTTCATGTTCTGTATTCTACATAATATTTTAAAACAGGCAGTAGCTGAACAGCATTGCAGAGATGGAGTAGATTTTAAAGAAGTCTTCGAATGTTACTTGTTCAGAAACATAGCAGAAGCGACCATTCTCGACCTTAAATGTACGAGGAAAGTGTTTTAAGGAAAGGATTTTGTGTGAACATGCATATTTATGACTTTGCAAAAAGAGAGGCATGTGTCTGCACAGATCATTTCAAATAATAATAATTTTTTGTTACATTTGGAGAAGCAGCAGGAAAGGAATACAGCTTCATTAAGGAATAAATAATGTGTCTACTGTGTTTGAGTTTGAAAAGAAAGTGTAAGGGACAACTATTACTTTGGCTATTTCCTGTAATCTGTTTTAAAAAAAGCCCTGTGTGTTTAGGTTTACACATAGCCATTGAAATAGTGCCATTTTTTTCAGTGAGTTATACATTTAGAAAAGAAGAATTCAGGCTAATTAAACCTAATTACAAGGGTTTCTTAAATATGTGTTTACTCTTGGTCTGGTGTAAACATTTATGTACATTATGTTCAGTGATGGAAGGAAAATAAAAACAGCAATTCCTCACTGTCGATCCCTTATTGCAGCTATGCTGCTGTTACAGATTCTGTGGAAGGCAGGTGACTTTAGAGCAGATTAAGGAAAACGGTGACCTTTCAGGGGGTTTGGGGCTAAAACCCCTCTTATCTCTGTGCATTGGCCATGCTAGTATATGGGGTCCTGGGCTTCCTATCCTTCCTTTTATAAAGAGGAGCTCAAAATCAAATTAATAATCAAGGTTTAAGTGCTTCTGGTGGAGTTTTTTGGGGTTTTTTCCTTTGAAAATCAGAACACAGGCCCTTTCACAGGCTCGTCTGGAAGCTCTCCTAAGTTTCAAGCTTCATGGATTTATAGGCAGTTTCCACATTTGTGTTCTGCTTATTAACATTTTTGAAGCTGTAGCATTGTTTAGCTGAAAGTTGAATTTTCAGAAAGAAATTGCTGGCCCATCATTTTTGAAGTATACAATGAATGTCGTTCTTTACAAATACCTGAAAAATTCCTTCCAAGTGCATCTTTCCTGATTATGTTACGCTGGATTTTCTTGGTAGAACAAATCAGTTGTAAAACACAGGGATACAGAACTGTAAATTAAGGAAACTTGATCAATATTTATAAATCCTATATACATGGTATCTGAACAGTGTATGCGTAGATGAAGTCAATGTATGTAGTACAGAATTTGATCAAGGCTTGATGCTACACTTAGTGAAACAGTTGCATCCAAATTCTTCCCTAGGGATGTGTGTATTTGGAGAATTTAGTGAAAAGTATGTGATCTGCACAGGCACAGAACTTGGATTTGGATTAAATTCCGTCAACTGACTTGCCTGATCGTTAATGTCATTACTTCACCATGAATGTTGCAAAGATCACTTTTTATATGTTGGGATATGAAAAAAAAGTGAACCAAAATGTTAAGATACTTTCTGTAAGTTTTTATTTTAGTACTTTTATGTAATAAATCCTGTTCTATGCTTGCTATGCATGTTGAGAATCTCTTGTGCTAAAGATTTTCAAGCCATCTTCTCATATGCACAAGTTGAGAGGAAAACCCATATTTTCATTTTTTACGTATAAAACAATTGTATTTTTTATAATTGTATTATTGATTGTGACTTTCACTGCCATTAACCCATTGTGGATATTGTAGATAGGTTGGTCCTATATTTCAATACAAATACAAATTCTAAAAAAATAAAATAGAAAAATACTACCTGGAAGTAGTAGATTTAATTGATATTTAAATTCAGTTGGATTCAAAATTCAAAAATTCCTTTTCAAAATTAAAGTAAAATACTTAAAATGTATTTAAGATTTAAATTGTTGTGTATTTAAGATTTTAATTCTTTGTCATGCTGCTGCTTAGTTTTTTCTGAAGAGAGTGCCTGCATTTTTGCACAGCAATCTGTTTCATTAGTTGTTATTTTTAAGCACTTTATGACTCTTCTAAACACAGCCATGCCTCTTTCTCGTGTTAAAACCATTTTACATATTAAAAGTGAGATGATCTACAGTCCGACACAAGCACGGCACCTGCTTGTGGAGAGATCTCCATAGTTCACGTGAGACAAATCTTCTTCTCTGTTGTCCAGTGGTTTGTATAGTGCTTGTGTCATGTGCAAAGTGTGAAATGGAAAAGGGTGCCTTGGCGTGCCTCCTTCATTGCAAGTAATGAGTCTGCCTAAGTGAAGCAGCAGAGCTATACTGGGGGGAAGCCGTGGGTGCAGGCCTCGTCATTCTCTGAAACAGTCTGGCATGCTGATTCTCCTTCCATTGTGGAGGGAGGAGAAATGAGCTCAGACGTCCACAGGGATCTCACTGTCCACTCACATGCATGTTGTGGACTGGATTAAGCTATTTGTGTTTGATTGGAGATGGGGGAAGGAAACTGTAGTTTAAAGTGGTATATCAGTTTTCAAAAATAAAACCTATTTTTAAACCTTTTGGATGTGCATGTTTAGGGGTTAAGGCTCAGAGTATACTATTATATTAGCAGGATTGTCTTTTTTGTGAAATATAGTACTGAATTCCAAAATCCACAGGGAAGGTTGTGACCTGTAACTCCATCTCAGATCAGTGTATGCTTAGTTAAAAGCATAGCTATGAGCTCATTAAATTGATGGGGTTTAAATACATTGGGCCTTTCTGGAACGGTTTAGGAGGGCTAGCGCAAATAATCAGGGCCTTTGCTAGATTGCTTTCCCCCCAAATTAATTTTTGGTTATATGTCGCAAAATATTTCCCATATCTGCATTATGGAAGCATCCATATCAGCTTGCTTCTTTTGTGGCATATGCTGTACGGACAACCTACATGAGAAGTGTACAAAGTTAGGATCCCATATGAGTGAGATGTCCTGGTCTTGTCATAGGTCTTGCTCCCACAAGTGCATGTGAATGTTTGCAGGCATAGGGCTTAATGCTGCACTGTGTGCCTTAGACTTGAAACTCAAAGGACAGCTTCATCATCTTTCTCCCATTCACAGTGAGGGTGAATAATATACACTAATGACCATATTTGATTGCTCTGGAAGTGCACATGAGGAATGAAGCCGCATCCTTCCAGCTTTTTCATAGCAGTTGCTACAGTGAGGTGCTATCATCTTTTAAGGAAAAAAAATGATGACTGAAACAAAAACAAATGTGCACAATTTTTTAATGAATTTTTTGATGCATAGATGACTTTTTCAACAAGAATTGGCATAGCAATATGGTTGACATTTTTATACACATATATTTTTAAATGGTTGTTACTTTATGTTTCACTGTTGTCTTTTTCCAGGGTGTTTGGGTCTTCTTTTCAAAAGATATTGGAGATTATTGCAGAAAGTGTAGATTTCTACAAAGCCTATAGCCTCTTTTAAGCCTTTTACACTTATTTTCAAGGGCCAAATGTGACTGGTTTCAAAAGATGATGAAGTACTTATATAAAGGCAATATAAGCCCATCCAGTCCAGAAAAATATATTAAAAAATAAAAGGATCATTTAAGCATTTCACAGGAATTTCCCCGCTTTCAAAGTTAAATTATTATATCATGGTAAATATCCAAGTTCTAGAATCTCTTTCTCTCTCTCCCTCTCTCTCTCTCTCATTGGAATGTCTCTTATGCCTTCCAGACAATGACTCACACAATTTTACACTGGTTGTGCCAATTATATTTGTGAAGCATTTTTAGTGCCAGGGTAAATGTAGTAATTATTTCACTACATTTTCAGTCTCTAGTACACTCCTAGTATTACTGCACATCTGAAAAAGTTGCAAAAGTTGTATGAATCCAACTTATATTCTGTGTCATCATTACAGATACTATACTGGTTAGATGAAAACAGGTTTACTTCCCCTCCATCTGCCCCTACGTTCCAGTCACTTTAAAACCGTTTTGCTGGATTTTGATCTCAAGCAGAATGCATTGGGAACTTGCATTGCATAAGACTAGTCAAAATGAATATATTGTGGGTAGTTCTCAGTACTTTAAATGGAGTTGTCAATTAAAGTCCCAGAACATTATGTCTATAACTTGAGTAGATGAAATCTTGAGTGCTCTGGGTTAAAATATTTTTAACGAATGGCCTTAAATTGTTCTCTCATAGCAGCATTTTTAAAAATGATCTTTTCAGATTTATCCATAAGCCTTCATTTTTACAGTATTGTTTGTTCCCTGTAAAATGTGTGTTGTGATGTATATGCCTGTATTGAAATCAAATAATCGTACACAAATTATCATAGAAAAATAGCATCAAGCCCTAATATCTTTATCATGTTCGGAGTCTCAGGCAGTTAGGAGAAATGCTTTTGGAGAAATCGTTTGATCTCAAACTGTATAAATACATTAAGTGTCTTGTTCTGTCTGTTATGAGGCTCTTGGCGTTTTATTCTTGATGCTTGTGCAATAAGCAAATGCTCTGTGGAAAATGGAAGTGAAATATTTTACATAATGATGATTTCAAAAGATTTTGATGCCCACCCTCTTTCCCTCAACAAAACTCAGCTTTTTCAATGATTATTGATAGTTAATTCGTAAGTGTTAGCCTTTAGTCTTATTTTAATTTTAATTTCCATTTTTTTCCCAGTAGTCTTGTCTTACAACATAAATATTAAAACCACTATAAAATAAAATAAATGTGGAAAGTGTATATAAGAATTTTGGCTTACTGTCTCTTGTTTGTTTGTATTTTATTGTAGAGTGATTATTTTTTATATGGTTTGGGACATTGAAAAAGATGCAAGAAGATTTTTTCAGACAATTGTTCCTTATTGTGGAAAAGGCAGAAAGTTTCAAATGTGGTGTGGTGGACTTTTTATAACACTGTTGAATTATCTGAAACACGAGATATGTCACCAAAAAGTCATTGTGGATATTTAGAGAATTGTTTTGTGCCCCTAAATAAGTGACAGATAACTGGCTTGCCTTGCTCTGGACTACACTTCTACATATACATATAAACTGGCTAGCAAAGGCTGGAGCACTAAATAAACCATAGGACTTGTCTAGCATTTTATATATTCAATAGAAAATCACAGATCTTTATAATTATATAAGAATGAACCTTAAATTCTGGAGTTTTAAACATTAAAAAAAATTAGGAGGAAAATTGTATATTACACTGAATTCAAAGTTCAGACTTGAAAATGGCTGCAGCATGTAAAATTGTTCTGTAATTCATATGTTTCTGAGTTGTTACAAAACAAAAATCTTAGAGTCATATATTGTAAAACTAAAGTGGATACTTTGCCACAGTAAACACTGCATTTATCCTTTGAGAAAAACTGCAGCAGTAACCATTTATTTGTGAATGTGTATGATGTCCAATAAGATTTACATGCAGCTTACAATTTTCAATAATGAAAATTTACAGGTAAGAGGATTTTAAATATCAAGAGGACAAGATTACTGAACTGAAACAACAAATATTTACCTATTACCAAAAAGTCTGCAAAGTTCTCCCTTTACCCAAGTATGTAGGAACATTCAAAACAGGAGAATGCTATGCCTTTCTCATAGTTCTGCCTTGTGTAGAACATGAGAGAGTCTTCTCTGTGGTGTCCCCCAGGCTTTGGAATAGCCTTGTTCTGGAGATTTGCCAGGCCTGGTTATAATGTGTCTCCTTAACCCAGGCCTTGGGTGTTTAGCTTCCTCTGAAATTAGTCCTGCATGGGCAAGTGTTAAATTTTAATGGTTTTTTATTGTTTTTAGTAATATTGGTTCCTATTGAATGTTGTGACTGAACATGGGTCCCTTTGGGTGAAGGATAGGATTCAAATCTAATGAAATAAATACCTTAAGTCAGTCATTAAAATGATTTAGATATGAATTGGACACAGAAACGCGCTGAGAGTCAGTGCAACTAACAAAGCACAACTTGATCAACTCTCCCCCACCCAGATCTAGCTGAGATAGGTTATTGCTTATGGGATATGTTTAAATCCTGTGTCATGTATAAAACATACCAGTACTCTATAAAGGAGTAGTCTAATGTTCACAGAAATATGGATAATCTCTGCAGGCCAAGTTGTTCTGTGTGTTGACTGGGATAATGGACAAGGGATGTGTCAGACCTTTATGGGTGGACCATGCAGCATCCAACAATGTACATGTTGATGTCACATGCTTGCACACAGGTGCGTATTGCAGGGCTCAGGCATGAAGGACCCTATATTGCCACTGAAGACATAAGCAGCAGTTGGGCAAGTTCTCTGGCAAATCTCATCCTGTATAAGTGAGACATCAAAAAGAGGCAAGGGTGTTAGGGACAGCACCTAACAGCCCTTCACTTTTAAGCCCCTTTTGTGTTCGAATCAACACAGGTTGGACGCTGGAGAATGGACTGGATCAGTGAAAACAAACTGAAGCTCAGCGCTGATACAATGGAGACACTGTTAGTGAGTTTTTCTACGTTCCAGTGACTTCAATGGTGAAAAGTGCTTTTCATCAGGAAGTACTGCAGCTACAGCCTTACCTGAATGAGAGCAGTCTGGATCGTCAATGTGGCTACACCTTGATCCTGAAGCTGGACTTGGTAAATAATGTGGCACTAGCTTTATATTTCTGGGAAGAAAGCAAGTTTGATTGTCATCAAGACTGCAGGTTGGCTGACCACATGGACAGTTTCCTTGGCAAAGATATTGAAGTGTTTTCCCTATAATTCTACAGAATGCTAAGGATCAACCCTAAAATACCCTGTTTTCTAGGTTATAGCAATACTGCATGCTTCTGAGCCCAAACCAGATTGCTGCTGTAGTTGACCTTTAAAACACCACAAAGCTTAGAAGCATGTTTGAGGATGATGACAGATGTGGTACGTAGGAACATAAGAGAGGCCCTGCTGGATCAGGCCACAGCCCATCTAGTCCCGCATCCTGTCGCACACAGTGGCCCACCAAATGCTCATGGGCATCTGAAACAGTGACAAGGACAAACCTTTGCCTGCTCTTGAATCCCAGCAAATGGCATTAGAAGTGTCCTGCTTCCATCCACTCCCCAGTCTGAAAGATGTACCTAGGGCATTCATTCTAGTAGCCATTGATACATTTGTCATCCATAAATTTGTCTAACCCTACCTTGAAGTGATCTAGACTGGTCTGTGTTCACTTCCCACATATGGAACTAATTGTCCAAATGTGCTCCCCTAGCTCCAGATCCAACATTTCTTTATACGTCAAATGAAAACCTAACTCTTTTTTAAAAGAATGTCAACTGGGAACTTAGAAGCCATATTCAGCCTGTCCTACCTAGTTGCTCACAGCTACTATTGTTATACCCCCAGTATTTGAAAAGAGCTTTTGTATATGATGCACATAGCATTGGAAGCTGTTTTTAAGAACTGGGTTTTGTTAAGAAAACGATGATCATTAACAATAATGGTTTCGCAGTGTAGACGGCTGTTTTGCAAGATGGTAAGGCAAGTGATGACTGTTGTTGGGCGTTATTGTAATCCTACTTTTGGAAGTCTTGTGCAGCAGCTATACACATTATGGGATGGCACAATGTACTCTGCAAGATAGAGTTTAAATATTTTTAAAAATGAGCAAGAGAAGCTGTTTATAATAGTATGGTTTTATTCACAAGACTAAAAAAAAAAATCTAGATTTTCATCTCCTGCATTTAAATGGCAATAAAGACAATTTCAGTAAAAATTAAGGGCAGTTAAAAGGTCTCTTTAATTGGTTGCTGCATTTATATCATTTGTTAATTCGCCAAAAGTATTAAAAAACTCTGCCATTTCCCTCTGAAGAGTTTCGTTCCTTCTTTCTGCGTCTTCATGTGCCCTCTCTGCATTGCGCATCTTAATTTCCACCAAATGATACCACTTCCGTTGCTGACCCAGTTTTGAATGCAGATCCTTAATCTCTAACTGCAGTTCTTTGTTCCGTTGCTCCAGGCTGTTGGCATAAGAACAGACAGTGCAGTTTTGCCCTTCACAATCTTTTTCTCCCGGCTGTATCGTGAGATATAGTAACTTTCAAACCTTGGTGCTTTTTAAAGCTTTGGTTCCTCAAGTACTACAGAATAAGACAGCATTTAAAGGGTAATAGACTCTGCTGAAATACTTTGATCACAGGTATTAAAGCTGCCATCTATGATCAGACAAAGGTTTTAAAGCCACCATATATGATAATCTGTGATCTTGTCCCGATCTTGTTGTCTTTTAAAATGATTATTTTCACACATCACTAATACAGCTATGTTGGTCAGAGGAAAACAAGGAATATTTACTCAGCAATCTTGACCTCACTACATTGGGAGAAGCGAGTATGTCACCAAATATATGCACTCAGATGAAATCTGAAAACAAACATTTTCTGGAGGAAAATATTGCTGGTACTCCTGGCTCTGAAAGACAACCTCCAGCTTTTAACTGAACATTGAAAACCCCTGGCTAAAACTAAAGCACCTACCATTAAATTCATTCTTAGCAATTTCTCAGTGTGAATTGTAATTTTTATCGATGCAGCCCAGTGCACACACAAACACAGAAGAGTACAAAAAGTTCCGCTACATAGAAAACAGGTGTGCTACGTACAGTATATATCCTAGGCAACACAGAATTTAATAACAGGTATAATCACTTCTTTCTAGGTAGGACCTGGGAAACCGAAAGAGGAAAGAGCCATGAGTAGAAATTGTACAGATGGGGATTTTACCTTAAAATCTTAGCTTCATACTCTGCCTTCTGCTTGGCCATCTGCTGCTTCAAACTGACAAAGACACACTCCACAGTATTTGGATTTGTTGGTGTCTCCTTGCCTGGAAGTGGACATTCACTGCTGTTGCTCATTTGCCTTTCTTCACAATCACCCAGGAGCTCCAGAAAGCTTGATGTAGCCTTGTTAGTTCTGGGAGATCTGTGCACTTGCCACCTGGCACCCCCCCCTCTCAAAACTCGATTTTCTTAAAGCATTGAAACATCTTGGCAAAGCTGGCAAAGTCTTTCTAAGAGATCTCAGCAGTACAGGTTACATCTGCGCTGGAGAGGTGCATACAGCAAATGCAATCAGCCTGGTTCTAGGTTTGAAAAGTCTGATTCTGTCTTTCTTTTTCTGCTGTCTGGCATGAAACTTCTCATGTTAGCTGCAGCTGTTTGAAACTTCTCAAATGCTTGGAAAGGATCCATTCTGTTGGAGCCTGAATCTTGTGTCTGTTCCAGACTCTGTTCTTGATATGGCATGGGAACGCCTCAAGTTGCTATGCTTCAGATGGCCTCCTGCAGTAAGGGGCTTGTTCCTCTCTCTCAGAAACACTGTCCTTTTTATTACCCTTCCTCTTTCTTTTTTAAAAATCTCTGTGCACTTTGACAAACACTGACTCACCCAGCAGTTGCTCACTCTTTGCTTCTTCTAAAGATTCTGCAAAGCTTTCAGAAGCCGCCCAGACTGTGCGACTTAGTAAAACTTTAGTTCAGACTCCCGGTTGATTATGTTTTGGCATGGATGAGCAAAGCTGAATGGCCATGCCAGCTCCTAACTAATTTTGTTTTTCATTAAATTTAGTATGTGGCTATCAGCCTTTGGTCAAGAAGACAAAATAATATGTTTACACAAACAAGTTTAAAACAAAAACCATCTACATGTACAAATAAAACATTTTGAGATGTGATTAGTATTGCAAGAAAATCAACTTTTTCCTGCAACATTGCTAATAGGTATTCTATTTTAGTTCCATTTCTCTTTTTTGATGAATGGCTGTTAAGCCAGCTGTTTTCAGTGCGAGGGCTCCTGCTTTGCACATATAACATCCCTTCAGTGCCTCTAGATTTAAACTTGTTGGAGCTGGGGCTTAAGAGTGTTGGCACCCCTCAGCTAGATGGCACAGGGCTTTGATGAAGAGGCAGCTTCTTGTGTTCCTAATCCCCATCTACGAGTGGGATTTCTCTGGGATTGCTTAGAACCATAGTAGTGTAGTGGCTATGGCATTGGACTAGGAGCAGAGTCCCTGGGTGACCTTGGGCAACGGACGGTCCCCCATTTTCCACATACCTCACAGGGTCATTGTGAAGATAAAATGGCAGTGAAGAGTACAGTGTATAGCATCTTGAATACTCTGGAAGAAAGGATATAAATGCTAATAATTAAATAAAACTATTATTTATTTAGTAAAAATATGAAATTTGCATTTTAGAAAAAAAAAGTTCTTCAAAGTACAGTTTTAAAAATCAATACAGCCAGAAACTAGAAATCAGTACAACTAAAAACATGCAAATTATGAAGCCATCTTTGTTGGCCTTCCCAGCATCCAGTGGCAAAGGCTTTGATGGTGCAGTTGTCATCAAAAAACATGAAAGATTATAAAAAATTTAAACAGCAGTAATTTTAGCAGATGGTGGAAGCAGACAACAGCAGATAGGAATCTGTCATGTATGCATGCCACTGTTCAAAAAACTGAGGCTCAGTGATATATGCTGGGGTGACCATTCCTTGGCAGTGATTGACAAGGGCTCATGGGAACTGCAGTTTTAAATGTGTAAGAAAATATAGGGTGTTTTTTCCACTGTCACTAGAAGTACCCATTAAGTACCCATTAATGGGTACAAAAATGCCATTACGTACCCATTAATGGGTACTTAATGGATACTTCTAGTGACAGTGGAAAAAACACCCATAGTTTCCTTCCTTTTAATTCATTATTGTACAAAGAATGAGCAGCTGTTTGTTCCCCTCATCTTATCTTGTACACAAGAATTGAGCATGACAGCAAAGAGATACCTACCATACAGGCTTATCCATTTACAAACCTAGCCCTGATGCTACGTCAATTTGGCTTTGTTGGTAGGGAATCTGGGGAAATGGCCTGAAGAAACTTGGGCTTTATCTCTATGGGTCATCTAAGCCTCCCTGGAGAGCATTCATTCCATTCCATTCCATTTTTATTTGTATACCGCCTTTCCAAAAGAACGTTTGCTCAAGGCGGTTTATAACAAACAGAAAAAATATATAATGAGAATGCATCAAAGAAATACAGCAAGTAAATACAAGTAAAAAAAAAATCAATTTCAATAACTAAAACATCAAATATATATCATAAGCAATGTACAAAATTCTAATAATAAGCTATATAATCCAAAAAATAATGATAATAATGTTTACTTATAACACTCTTTCCACCACAGGACAGAACAACACTTATAATCAACAACTTAGATCAAAGAAAGTCTTTTGCCCAAGGCAGTTTACATAGTACAGAAAAAATACAGCATCAAACAGTACATTGCATTTTATAACAACTAATACATTATGGAATCACAAATAATACATTGTATAACAATAAACTTATAAAGCAGGTGTGACGCCAACAGCAGGGCTTTCCCCTCTTGTCCATGCCATTGTACGGGCTGGGAGCCTCTGGCGTTTTTTACTCCTGGCGTGGGTGTGACGGCCAAACACCGAGTTAGTTCATCTCCATCGCACCCTCTACTAAAGGGGCACTTGACTTGAGGGTGCTTGAGAGGACTTGAATGCCACTCTAAGGTGAAAAAGATTTGATGCATGAAGAGCAATTTTGAGGGTCACTTGTCACAGAATAGGGCCCTTGTGATGGTGAAATGTGCCATATTTGCTTGAATACCTGCTCACTCTGTAAAAATTGGGTGAGGAGATCCTCCATTTGCAAACTCGGCAACTTGAGCAACAAGACTTCGGAAACACCAGTGTAGCCACCAAGCTCCTTACTGAGGCCATCTGAGGCTGCAGGGAATCCCCCTAGAATGCCTTCTGCTGGCAAAATGGAGTCACAGCCTTAATCTCCCTCTTTTCATTCCTTCACAAATATCATCAGTCTGATTGTGTGTGCCCCTAGTCAGACAGCAAAAGATACGTGGATCAAAAATGAGTGAGACAGAATGGCCATTTCCATATGTGTTCAGTGATTTGACCTAAGCCTGTGGCCTTCACGAACTTTTGTTCCCAGCCTCCCCAGTTCCTGATCATGGCTGTCTTAGTGCCCAGAAGCAGCCCACCTCCACAGCCACTTCCAGGTACATCGTGAATTGGTACCAGACTCCTTGCCCCCAATATGCTAGACTAGCCCCTCATGGGCCTTATGTGCACAAGTTACTTATGCGCATAACCTGGAAAGCTGCGTGGAGAGCTTACAAGGGGTTGATGACTGAAGCAGACTATGGTACCACTTTCACATCATAGCCTGGTTCAGCTCTTCGACCAGTGCAGTTGCAGCATTTGACTGGGAAGTGGGTATCCTGATAGAGTAGACCATGGGTGTTTTCCCACTGTCACTAGAAGTACCCATTAAGTACCCA
>MTQE01000401.1:9461118-9479106 GCA_014337955.1 Aspidoscelis marmoratus | reverse complement strand
ATATATATATATATATATATATATATATATATATATATATATATATTTTGCTTCTCCATGTATATAAATAGGTCATGTTGCAGTTACATAATTTGACATTTTCAGTAACAAGAAGAGGAGAAAAACACTCCTTTGGTATTTTATACTACTTAACAGGCTCTAAGTAGTGTGTCCTCAAGGGTGAGGATGTGCAATAAGTTTCCACAAATTGCCAATTCTCAATGGGTGAGAAGAGAAAATTGGAAAGTCTTTTAAAAAAAAATAGACATATTTTATACAAGCTGAGGGTCCTCTAAGCTCTGCACTAACAAATTCAAGAAGTCTGTCACGGCTCTTAATGACTGCATACCACATCCTCCATTCGCATATTCTGGAGCCTCAACAAAGTGTAATTATGTAGCTGGAAATAATTCCATGGGAACGAATCAATTTGAGTAGAATAGTGATACTGAAGGAGGAGAAGAAAAAGAAGAGTTACCTTTGTACCCCACTTTAATCACCCATTTAAGAGTACTCAAAGCGGCTGACAAACCCTCTGTTTTTTCTCCGCACAACAGCCCCCCTGTGTGGTAGGTGGCGCTGTGAGAGCTCAGAAGAGAGCTGTGACTAGCCCAAGGTTACACAGGTGGTTTCACGGAGGAGTGCAGGATCAAACCCGGTGACTGCAAATATTAGTCCAGCACTCTCACCACAAGACCAAACTGGCCCATGATTGGTTAAAGCATGCACAAAGGAAAAAGGAAGAATAAACTCAAAATCTGAGCCGCTAGGTGTGGTTCTCCTGATACAAAGGCAGTTTCCATACAGGAAAGGCATCTATATGCCAAATGCCTTTGTATGAATTGCCTTTGACACAGTTCTTGCATTTGAATGGTCTTAAAAATGGTAATTCCACACACAGAACTTGTTTAACAGGCAAAACAAAAAACAGCAAATGAGCTGAACTTTATTTTTAATTGGCTCATCCCTAGAAGCAGCAATGTGTCACACAGAAGTTGCTTCTCTGTCAAATCAGTGTTGCATGTTGTCAGAGTGACAACAAAAGGCAGGAGCAGCTCTGTTTTGATTAACGGTTCCAGGAAGCTCTTTCTCTTCTCCTTTAAACTGACTGGCGGATCCAGGCTGCGTAAATTGGCCTAAATGGAATTGTAAGAGGTTCCGCTCCATAAGGCTTTGGGTTTCTTGTTATATGATCCAAAGATTCAGCAGTCAGAAAAGAAAGGAGCAGGAATGGCTTAAAACACAAAAGGAAAACACTGGCATCCTTGCTTGTTTTGACTATTAAGACTTCAGAAGGGAGAGTTGAAAGAGATCTCAAGAAGCAAAGCAAACAGAGGGAAAAAGGGAGAGCTATCAATTCCAGAAACAACATTTCCCCACTTGTCACTGCCTTTATACTTTTTAGAGGACCATCAACAGCTGTTTCATTCATTATTTAGGACTGAAGGCACAAACTCACCAAGGTTCCCGATAAAAAGCACTGATCTCAGTCCAAAACTGGTGCACAGTATATCCCTGGATTGTTTAATACTTGCTTTCCTAGCTAAATGTGAAATTGAAAGGAATGCTTTCGTGGCAGATGTGTGATAGTTTTATGAGCCCAAATCTGCTTCTTCTAAATTTTGACAAGCTTAAAACAGCAAGCAAGTTCTGAAACTCTACATCCTTAAAGGAACTGAGGGAAATAATAGTTACTTCATATAAAAGATTTGCACTACAGCCGACAGCTAATTTCCTTAATTAAATAGTCATATTTAGTGAGGATACAACACTGTCCATTCCCTAGAATTATTTTATTTTTACAATGTTATAGAGGTACAAGCTCCAAAATGGGATTTGGGCCTTATACTAGTTCAGGTTGCCACATCCTTAAAGTATTATTATTATTATTATTACATCATCATCGTCATCATGTCAATGTAAAAAATCATTCTGAACCATGCCTGAGCCATAAGCTCAGTACCAAGCAGTGAATGGAGTTTCTCCCAGCTATCTAGTTAATATATGTTATGGTCTATACTAGCATTTAGTTAAAAGGCAAATTGGATACACAGACTCTCTATTCCTATTGGTTATGTTTACTTACAGGAATCTCTTTTTCATCAGTAAAAGCTCATTCTATGAATCAGTCATTGTTTCTCCCCAAGCCATGAAGTGAATGGGAACTTCATTGAGATCACCAAGAAAGTAAATTAAGCAACCATGATAAAAGATGTTAATAGAAAAAAGAGCAACTCTTACTTATAATGAAGATGTAGTAAAATGTCTTCAGTCATGGTGCAGATTAAAGGACTAGTTTACAAACATCAGGAGGGCTAAATGTTACTTTCCTTGTTCCAGTGGTGCCACATGCTAGTTATGATTCTAAACCTTATTTGTAAAAATTGTAATAGTGAGGCTGCATTCACAAGTAGCAAAAAAAGCATCTTAAGAGTTCCTTGTGGAGGATATCATGTGGCCCTTGGCTTCTCATTCCCTTAGAATGCTCATGAGAGAGAAAAGAGATAGGCTGGTGTGTGAAGGATGCCACCTGCAAATTACCTTTGAGGCACCTTGAGTGCTTTGTTTAACTGAGTACAAGCCCTTCTTGAGGTTGCACTCATTTATTACTATATCACGTGAAGCATTTCAAACTAAAGGCCTGCAGCTGTGTAGCATATGGTGTGACAATGGGCCTGGGGTAGAAGTAGGATCACCATGCAGCTCTACTGATGACAGTACCCCAAGATCTGACACTCAGTGCTACCAGCTTGTTGGTGTACATCCAGACCTTTACTCCTTACAGGTAGCAATTAAACAGCACCTGAACTACCTCCCCTGACTCAGAAGGAATGGAACAGGAGTGTCACCAGTGCGGTAACGGCGCCTTACTTCACATCTGTTGTTGACCTCTCCCAGTGGCCTTATATGGGTGCTAAAGAGCATAGAGGACAAAATTAACCCCTGAGAAACTCCACATGAAAGTTCCCAAGGTGTCAGACTAAAGCTCCCTACTGCTACTTTCTGCAGTCTGCCTTAGAGATAGAAGAGAACCACTGCAAAACAGTGCCTCCAAGGGCAATTCTGCACTGGCATTTATACTGGATCAGTAAGCATACCAGGCAACCTGCACACTGAAGGCCTGGAGAGGAGGCTGCTTTAGACATGACCAGCACAGAAGGGAGATTCCTGATACATTTGCTGGTCTGTTATACCAACCAGAGCAGAATCACCCCAAGTCCCAATCCCCAGAGTTTCTCCAGCAGGTAGGACTGATCAGTGGTATTGAAATCCTCTGAGAGAGCAAGGAAACCAATAGGGTTGCATCCCCTTTTGTTCCTGTCCTGGTAAAGGCCATCCATTACGGTGACCAAGGCTGTGCCAGTGCCATATCCTTGCTTGAAACCAGATTGAAATTAGTCTAAGACAATCCATTTCCTCCAATCACACCTGCAGATATCTAGCCTGTTGTCATCCTAACTTTACTCCATCCTCAAATCAATCCACATAGGAAGTGACATAAGTCAGTTTTCATAATGATACTTTTGGGGGAAGATTTGAAATGACTGAGCAAATATCCAAGGATATTTTGTTCAAATCATGCCGTTAAACTAAAAGACTTAGGAATACTTCCCAGATTCCTTTGTTTCAATATAGCAAATTAATTAGCAATAGCAATAATGCTAATAATATAAACAGCAAATGTATTGATGTTTAAGAGACTGCACGAAGTTTGAAAAATATTAAGTGATTAAGCGGTCTCTGGCATATTGTATATATTTCTTTCCAATTTAAGAAGCCATGCATATTGTATTAATGTTTGAGTTTTGGTTACTGTGTTGTATGTTGGAATGTTGTTTTTGCAGATATGATTATTTGTACACTTTCGCTATAGTGTGTTCTTGTTCTTGTGAGCCAGTTGGGTCTAGTGGTTAGGGAGCCGGTCTCTTATCTGGGAATACCAGTTTGATTCCGCCCTCCCCCATGAAGCCAGCTGAGTGACCATGGGCTAGTCACAGCTCTCTTTTGAGCTCTCACAGCCCCACCTATCTCACAGGGTGTCTGGTGTGGGAAGAAGAATAGAAAAGCTTTGTCAGCCACTTTGAATCCCCTTAAATGGGTGGGAAAAGTGAGGTAGAAAGCCAACTCTTCTTCTTCTTCTTCTTCTTCTTCTTCTTCTTCTTCTTCTTCTTCTTCTTCTTCTTCTTCTTCTTCTTCTTCTTCTTCTTCTTCTTCTTCTTCTTCTTCTTCTTCTTCTTCTTCTTCTTCTTCTTCTTCTTCTTGTATGTTAAAATAAATTTTTTAAAAAGTAGAAGAATTTTTTGCTTTGGCCATGATAGGAAGATAATATGGACGAAGGGTTTGGCAGCTTCCAGGTCTACCCTGTAGGCTGCTCCCATGGAATCAACCCTAGTTGTTTTTCCTTTGAGCAGAGCTGTCATTCTTGTTCTGAGGAACTGAGTGATGATAGCAAGTACGAGCAGTATGTGAATAAAACCCTGTGAAGCCATGCCAACAGCTTAGAGTGAAAAGAAAAGAAGCTGCATTTCAGATGCAAATGCAGGTCCAGCACATCATTGTTCCAAACAGATGCATATTTCAATAAAAATCTGATTTCACTTTCCACAAAGATAGAAGTGTCTAAAAATTCACAATGCAGGCCGGGAATGGGACTGCTCCCCCCCCAAAAAATGATAAGCTAAGCCTTGCAGGTGGTCATCCAAAATCATACAGATCCCCAGCTGGTTCGCTGGGTTGAGGAAACCTGCACTGGCTGCTGCGCCATCAAAGGAAGGAGATGTAGGCCTTTGAATTCTCTCCACTTAAATGTGAACCGTGAACCAATGGCGATTCTAAATTTCAACTCAGCAGAAGGTTGCTTTCCAAAGCTGTATCTTAGATGGCAGCATGGCTTCAGAAGTGGAAATGAATAAATATTTTCCATTATTTTGCTGCCACTGTTCTCAGAGCATCTGGCAGATTTGCCTTCATGAATATTTACCTACATACACAGTGAAGAGGGTGAGTAAACAGGCAATTTTAGGTATTCCACAGCAGATGTGGGGAATCCATAGCCATCCACTGGCCCACTGGGATAGTGTTTCTGGGCTAAGTGTGAAGAGCTTAGCTTCCCTCCCCCTCTTGCCCTCTTGCCCTCTTGCCCTCCTTCTCTTCCTCTCTCTCTCTTCCTCTCTCTCTCACACACAGAATCCATTATCTTTCAGTACTTTTGGAAAAGTGCTTTTGAAAAAACAAATTGCACTTTTCCTAGCAACACCTCTTGGCGCTATTTTATTTGCATTTCTGTTTGTTTACTTATTTGTTTTAGCTGGCCTTGATTCTTAGGACCCTTCTGCATTTACCATTAAAGTGGTATAGCAAGGGGTCCAGGAGCCTCCCTTCTGCACTTTGGTATGGTCCAAAGGAAGCCCTGTCTCCTGCTCATATTTTTCCTGCATTGGACAGAGCATATACCAGACTAGGCAGACTAAAATGACCACCTAGTCCGGGATACTAGTAGATATATATTTTTAAAGGTCTACCCGTGAATTAATAGCTGCTAAACTGGAAGGCAGAGGCATGCAAACACAGCATGCTTCCATAGTATGATTTCCCACAGAGGACCCATTTCCTGGTTCAATTCCACACTCCTACACAAAGCCAGGTGGGTGACCTTGGGCTAATCATAGTGCTCTCTATGAGCTCTTACAACCCAACCAATCTCACAGGATGTCTGTTGTGGAACAAAGAATGTGAAGCTCTGACAGCCATTTTGAGTCCCCTTAAAAGGGTGATATCAAAAAACCCCAGCTCTTTTGTTGGTGTACATCCAGACCTTTACTCCTTCGTGGTGGTGTTTTCAATGAAAATTGCTTGCTTTTCTTTGTGATTTCAAGTATTCTGACAAGGGGGAAAATATTGTTTTTGTTGTTTAAAAACACAGCACTTTTGCATTCCTGGATAAAATCATGCATGTTAGGCATTACAAAAAATATTAAATGTTGCTGAGTGAAGGATTCATACTTACAGACAGAAAGGCCCACGGTGGCAAGGATTCAGTGTAACTCAAACTGTCATATTGCAAGCCAAAACCTCCCTTCCAAAAGTGGTGTTTTCTGACAGATTTAAATAGGCCTTGATAAAAGGAGGCTTAAATGGCATTTTGGAATAGCTTCCAACATTTGTCCAGTCATGTATCATGTGAACTGCTCACAATAACCCAAATAGAAATAATATGAAAATGGCCCCTTGATTTCTTTTAAAGCATTTTAATTTAGCTCTTTCTTCCATCTTGTCATTCTACCTGCATTTGCATGATACTGCAAACTAGCTAGGGATGTGCACAAATTTTTTTCCTGTTTGATTCGTATTGAATCAAATGAAAAAAAAATGTATTTGTTTGAATAGATCCCCTTTGAATTCAATACCAATGTTCGTTACAAATCCAGTTTAAATCCCTTCTATGAATCATCTCTGAAGCCCTTTGTATCCCCTATGTATATGCTCTGAAGGCATCAAATCCATGCGCAATCCACTTTTAATTCACTCTGAATCCGCTTTGAATCCATTCTGGATCTGTTGCAGATGTGACTGGAGCAGCCACTTTCCCGGGTTTACAAATGTATCAAAGGATTCAATACGAATTCAAATATCAATATTTGAATGTACCAACATTCGATTTGAATTCCAGTGTCCAAATTCAGTCCAGTTCATATGACTTTTGGATGTGATGAATATTTGGGCGCATCCCTACATCTAACTACTTACCGTGCAGTGAAAGTTCTTCCTCCTGCACTAAGGAAAATGAGCTATACTGCAGAACGACAATGAAAGAACCATCTGATTCTGCTCTGGAGACAACTGGTCACTTTGCTGAGTGACACCCTCACCTGATCCCTGCCACCACCAGTCACCTTGAAATCTGCTCCAGAGGTGGCAGGGTGCTGCCCAAGCACCACCAGCAGGTAACCTCCTCCTTCTCACCTTCATGAATGGAACAAAGCTTTGAAGGAAGGCACAAATGAGCATAGCCAATATTTGGTTAGAATGCAATCTTTGAACCTTCACAGTCTGTACAAATTGTGAAGCTGAAGAACATGTTTTGCTCATCCCTATGCCCTGATCCTGGCCTGGCCTCCACATTGCATGCCAAGGCAGTGCACACAGAGTAGAAGCTGCCTAAAATTCTCAGGGCCCAGGTGCAAGGTAGGCTTTACTTTAATGATAACTGTCTCTGCTTGTGTTCCTCATCACTCTCTGCTTTTGCTGCTGTTCTAACCCTTTATCTTTGGTGCATTTGAATCTCAGGGTGAATTCCCACTCATGGAATAAAGCAATTTAGAAATGGTTTGGACCCTCTTTGTTCCCATTACCAATCCATTTCAGGGTTCTTTTTTTTAGGATTATTTGGCTAAAAAACAATAAAAAACACCTGTTTTTTCAGGTGTTTTTTTTCTGTTTTTGCTTTTAAAACGCTTCTTCCTTATTGCTGTGGGAACACTACAGCAGTATTGGGACAGATGTGTCATGAAATGGGTGGGATTTCATCCTGCAGGACAGCCCCTTGTCAGTTAAAATGCCAGGTTTTCCCTCTACAGCAGAAGGTGTCATTTTCAGACAGTAAAAATTCACCCGCTTCACATCTTATAACAATGTTTCCTTTTCCACCCATGCTTCCTCTCATGCACACCTATGCCTAAAGATCAAGGAAAGAGGCAAGAAGGAATCTTGCCCTTCAGAAGCAGTCCTGCCTGTGTGATTCTGCCTATTTCCCTCCCAGCCTCCTCCCTTGATCTTTAAATGGGGAAAGGGGGGAAGCAAGGAACTGGCAGCCCTGAGCCCTTCCCCACCCTCTCACCCGCCCACCGCGGCGGCATCACTGCTCGCTCGCTCACTCACTCACTTGCCCAGGGGAGAGTGCACAAGTGTGTGTGTGTGTGTGTGTGTGTGTGTGTGTGTGTGTGTGTGTGTGTGTGTGTGTGTGTGTGTGTAAATAGAGGGGGTTTGATCACCGGCTTTTTGATCTCCTAGGTGTTTGTGTCTTTGGACCCTTTTGAAGAAAGGAAGGAGGCTCAGAAGGGAGGGGCAGCTGGGATTTCCCACCCTTAGCCACGACATCAGATCAAACCCAATGGGGAGAGAGGGTGGGCAGAGGGTGGGGAGAAAAAAGGTTTGCTTTCCCCAGTGTGTTTTTAATCCTTTTCCTGTGGGGCACATTTCTGGGTTGACTGCAATTGCCAGATGCTCATTTGCATCTGCTCCCCCAATGTTTTATATAATTCTCATAATGTACTATTCCGTTTATATATAATTTTATATTATTTAATGTATTAGTGTATTAATTTAATGTATGATGTATTACTTTGTATTGTATTGTATTTTTTTCTTATTCGTGGTTGCTGTAAACCGCCTTGAGTAATTTATTAGAAAGGCGGTATACAAATAAACTGAATGAATGAATGAATGAATGAATTTTAAAGCGCTTTAAATAGTGTTTTTATTCCATGACTGGGAACAAGGCTTCGCTTTAATTTTGTGAAGGAGCTTGAGATCCCTAGCTGTTGCCTAGACCCTAACTAATCTGCCTTAGCAAGAAGTGTCAGGTGCTTTTCTACCACGTCCTGGAGGAATGCTGTTTTTTTTTATGCAGTAGGGCACTTTTAATTGAGTAACAAGTATTTAAGCAACTCATGGCATTTCACACTAGGTGTCGATGGCACTAAGTCTGTTTCAACTACCCAGACTGTATGTGGGCTTTCAGCAGTAGTTTGCATAAAGGAAATGAAACAGAGTAATTCACAGGTGGTTTGCCAATGATTCCTCAGGAGATTGCATCAGATAACCTTGTGATTTGGGCACTGTGGCTTCAGCTTCATGAGCCACCAATGATGTAACTCATGGCTGTCAGGAAGTCACTGCTGGTTTATGGATAGGAAACCCGCTCACACATCTGAGGTTCCAAAGTGGCCTCTCACCTCTGACAGCAAGTATGGCTGGAACTCTGGTAATTCAGACAACATGACACAAAATGCTAGCCAGCAGTAGTCAACTGCTTGGGAATGGGAACCCAAAGAGTTGTTCTTCCACTCTTGGATCGATGTGCCCCTTCTGTAACCTGGAACAGGAAATGGCTGCCTTGGAGCATGGCCCTTTGCTTGTTCTGAATCTGGGTAACCTAAGGTTGTCTTCAAACCTATGTGTAGACCCAGCTGAAGTATAAATTTCTGTGTCCACACTGGGCCAGAAGACCAGCTCAGCAGACCCCCTCCCCCAAAAAGGTCGCATCCACACTGTGGACTAATCTACCATATCCATGCCTCCTAGTTGAACACTGCATCTACATCAAATGAAGCATTGGGCTGGTCTTACATAGCTCACACCAACCATGAACCACTTGTAAATGGTCCACACAGTGATCTAGGCTGGTATACCAGACCAGTCACTCATGTGTGGACAGTGCACAAGTGACTGGTGCAATATACCGTGGGCTGCTTCTGGGCACCCAGGTAAAGCAACCCCAGCCAGCAAATATGGATGTTGGGAATGAACCATGGTCAATCCAAGATGGGATTCCTGCAGTCACTTGATCCAACCGAGGATACAATGCAGGATACTGCGCATCATGCACAGGTGGCCAAAGAGTCTGCAGTTCCCTATCTGCATGTGTAAGATTGTGCTGTGTAAATCATTGCAATCTAAAACTGGTTAACAGGATATTCCTGTACATGAATATTGTAATGTTCAGTCACATTACATTCAACACGCCTTCCAAGGTGATAGACTTCTCCCCTCAGGAAGCCACTTGACGGAAAGAGCACAGAGAAAGCAGTTAACAGGGAGGCAAGCAGGAACATGAAAATGGAAGGAAGGAAGGAAGAATACAATTTCTTTAACTTATTTTTTTCCCCCAGCCATTTTGTTTCTCTTTGGGAAACCTCAGCTTTCTCGAGCCTTTATCATTGCACTGGGCTTCTGTGCTTAATTAATCTGGACAGGGAGTATTGAGCTCTTTCTGACTGTAGCACAGAGAAATCTTCAGTGGTTTTGGAACAGAACCTGATATTCCTAGTGCCAAGGAAAGGCTAGGGGCAAGGTGAAGAGGTTAATTACTTTTATAGACTTAGCAAACATCTGAACATTGTTTTCTTTTATCAGTAATTAGTGCTAGACTCATTCCATCCATGCATGGGAGCTGTTTGCTGAATAATTAGCAGTCCAGACAATGCATTGTCTGGGTATCTTTTCAACAAAGAAGGAAGGATTCAATATGAGAAAGGAAACCTCTGATTAAAGTATAAATCACCACAGAAAAGGACACATTTGACCCTTTCACACAACAGAAGGAAGCATTAAACTCAAAACTGTCTCAAAACTATCAGAAAATGATACTGTATTTTATTAATCTTTCACTAACACATTTAACTGGACTGTTATCTTATTTGACCTTAGCAAGCACTGAAATAACAGAGGAAAGATCTGGAGCATGCCAGAAGGATGTCTGGCACATGGTGACTACATGTCACCATGCTCCCAAAGAGGACTGTCACAAGTCCTATTTAGCTGCTGAAACACTTCTCACAATAGAAAACGCAAATGCTGTTAATATTCAAGACAACTAACAGTTGTAATGGTATCTACGCTTTACAATATTTTACTTCCCATCTAACCTCTAAAATGTCTACTCATGCATTCACTCAAGCAAACTTTCCTCTTAATTTGCTTTAGATATAACACCTTAACAATATTGTGCAAATAAAAGGGTATAGTAGTTATTCCTTTCCTTCCTCTTGTTATCTTCCTTCCTTCCTTCATCATTTATTTATTTATTTATTTATTTATTTATTTATTTATTTGCATTTTTATCCTGTCCTGTACCCAAAGTTCTCAGGGTTACAACAATTAAAACTAAATATAACAAAAGGAGCATATTAAAACAATAACAGTTTCTGAAAGTGGGGAGGAGAAGCTGTTTCCCCATTTAGCCAAAAGCCAGGGCAAAGAAGTGTGTCTTCATTACCTTCCTAAACATGTATAGTGAAAACGTCTGATGCATCTGAAGGGGAAAACTATTCTATAGTCTGGGAGCCATGACTGAGAAGGCCCTATCCCAGGTGCCTTCTGTACAGCTTAGGGACTGCGTTCACAGCTCCTTTTCTCTAGACTCCAACTGAGTTTTATTTTTCCAATCCACAGTTCTCAGGCAGTTCAGTGTCATCTCAAACCGCAACCTCTGCCCTTTACTTTCAGCAGCTTCTTTTACTCTTTCACTAAGTTTTCTACTGTCTTCCTCCAGCTGTTTCCTGCTTTTCCACTGGCATCACCCCTCTGTCGTTCCCTCAGCCATCTGCTTTCCAAAGTTAGCTGCATTCAGATGTTGGCTGCCTATTTGACAGAATCAAATATAGAACGTAGTATAATAAATAACCAATGTCTGGATGCAGACTTGAGGACTCCATGCCAGTTCTTCTCCATCTTTCCCAGTCAGCCTTCTCCTTTTCCTCCAACTCTCCTAACCCCTGACTCTTCTTCCTTCAGTGTTCCAAACCACATAACCTCTTCCCATTCAAAGAATCCTGTAAACCACCAAACAGCCTGCCATAGGACCCGGAGCATAGCAGCTGCATATCGCTGGTACTTGGCCATTCTTTGGGATGGAATCCACCTCTGTTTGGAGAGTGGAAAAAATAGCTGCTGTTGCTGCTAAGCAGAAGGACACTGGCAGCAGGATGTCAAGGAAAAGACTCACACAAACAGAGATGCATTCAATTTGGAATATGATTTATTCAGATAACTCACATGAACACAGAGGAAGACTGCATGCTATTTTACAGTGCCTTATTTTAGGGTGAGTTACAAGGCTTTTATATAACACACTTGTTGATTTTCCAAGAAATATGAATCAGTTATGCCAGCCAAGCACTAGTTTCTCTTTGGGGGAATATTCTAGTGTACCTCTCCTTGCAACAGTGCTTTATTGCCACATTTAATGAGCTCATTACAATTTTCAGTGAAGCTTACAATTTTGTTATGCAGACATTGATAAGGAATACCTCCAACTTTCCAGTTATTTCCACAAGGATCAGCTTACATTTCTAGAAGTTTGCAAAATGCTCCAGCACAGAATTTCCAGTGTTGAGGAACTTTCCTTTCCTTTCCTGGCCTTGAAATTAGAATGGGTCAGGACGCACCACCTGAAGGGATGCCCATCTCACTCTCTGGGGTTGAGGAAGATACTCTAGCCCAAGAGCAATTCCTTCTACGGGTGCCATGTAGATCTAGGTACTGATACTTAGGAAAGAGAATGGGCTGAGAATCTTCCCAGTATTTGGGGGGAAATGAGTATGGATGTGGCCCTGCAGCTGCAGAACGTCTCCTTCCAAAGCTCTGGAAGTTCAAACCAGGATGGACTTTGGAAGCTGCAGCTTTTTGATATTATGGGAATTCAAATCAGGGTGTGTGAGCTTGTTGATCCACAGCCTTCTGTCAGCCACCCTTCCACAAACTGCCTGCAGAGACCTAATTCAGATGACACGGCAGCAGGACATCTGTATGTGGAACTTTCCTTGCTGTACTAATGCTGCTTCTGGGGAAAAGAGGACCCAAGATTTATTTTATGTACATGAAGACTCAGCAGCAGCTCTAGGGCCTGCTTACAGGCTGATTTATTGAATTTTCATAACCTTTGATTAGCTCATTAAAACAGGCCTTTGGGATAATACAGAGAGCATGCCATGACCTTCTCCTCTCTTACATCTTTTCAATTTAACAAGCACCAAATAGAGTGAAGAAACTTTACAGTATGACACTCAGCTTCTCCCCACAAGCTTCTTGAGGATCCATTAATGCATGCTTGTTCTAGTGACACCAAAGCCAACTGCAAAACCAGCTGGTGGTGATGCCATTCAGACCACATGGGAGGTGATACTGTTACACATGGACAGCTGAAAAGCCAGATATCAGGGATCGAGGTGAATTCAGTGTGCTGCAATCTCATCCCTTTTTAAAGTAAGGTGAAGGAAGAAAAGATTTGCACCACCTCACTGGAATCAAGTCCATCCCCTGGGCAGGCATTTTCTACCTACGGAAGGTATGGAACACATGTATTGTTTCAAGCCCCTTTCTCTGAAAAGGAATGGTGTTTGTGATCCTCCAGGGGAAGACACGTGAGTGCCACTCCTTGATCAGGAAGTAGACACAGTTTGTAGAATGTCATGAGGCACACTGACAAATGCTTTTTAAAAGTCCAGGTTAGGGTGAATAATATTTATTGCATTCACCAATCAGCTAAGGGGGGTTACCTATTTAGAAAAAGGAGATAAGATTGGATTGACACTACTTGCTCTTGATAAATCCATTCTAGCCTCTAGCATGTACACATTGTTTGCACAGTGGTTACAGATTAGCACTTCTGTGATATACTCAAAAGTCTTCTAGGGTTGTGAACATTGGATTGAATGGTAGTTTCCTCCTTCTTCTGCCATGCAAACTGAGATAAGTAGCTATTCTCCAGAATCTTTTAGAGAAAAAAAAGGTTCTGACAGCACATCAACTTCCTCCAGAACTTGAATGCCATTCACTTGGCTCAGGAACCTGAACACATTCAAAATATAAGTGCACTTGAGCATCTGTTAATCTGAAAATCCAATCCAATCCTAACAATATATTTCTCAGCTTGGAATCCATGTCCTCATCTTGAAGAAGACTAAAGCTGCTTCTGCATATGGCGAAAGGGATGGAATGGTTTATATTTTTGAATTCTGAGAAAGCACTAAAAAAACCATGAAAAGGCAGAAATAGGGGAGTGGTATTACAGTATTTGATCAATGCTTGGAGTAGAATGAGACTTTATGGGCCACCAACCAAACATTGTTCAAACCTAAAGAAACAGGTTGTGACGGTTTCTGGGAACAGGCTGCAGACTGCTTTGCTTTCTGGTTTGCAGGCTTCTTGCAAGCTGCAAAAGCCAGCCTTGTTGCGAACAGTTTGTTGCAAACCCTGGGATTTGGGCTGCAAAAAGAGCGGGAAATCCTGTGCGGGCCCTGTTGCAGTGATTGGCTGGAGTAAGGTTTTGGAGGGAAAAGCTGTCCGGGGATCTGAGTGCTGGAGGGGCTAGAGAAGGAGTTCCCACCAATCAGGCTGGAGGGACAGCAGCCCTTGTTAGGAGTCTCCAGCAGCATTTTATTGCGGCTAGAGCCAATCAGGATCAGGGGTGTGTGTATAAATGAACACAGAGTACAGCAGAAGGAGTCTTCATGCTGGGACAAGAGCTGAAAGGAGAAGAAGAGCTGAATCCTGAGGGAGCTGGACCAGTAGCTGACCAGTGGGCTGTTGGCTGAGCGATTTCTGAAGGGGACAATCGAAGATTGGGGCTCCGAGGGAGACTTCGCTACCAACTGACCAGGCTGGATGATCGGTCAAGCAAGGACGGACTGGGCCTTGTGATCATCTAGGGCCACGTTCGGGTACACTGGCTTGGCTTGAGCTGTGGCAGAAGCAAGCCAGAGGGAGAGGAACGTGGAGAGGTTTGTCTTTTAAAAGGGGAACTATTTTCCTTTAGAGAAAGGGGTAGCTCCTAGCCTTAAGAGACTTACTGAGTTAAACCTGAGTTAATCCAACAAATACTTGAACCTTATAATCTTTTTAGTATTGCTTGTGTATAATAATAAACTTGTTTTAGTTTACTGTTGAAACGCTTGCTACCAGTGTTTTGTGTCCACACTGTAGTATTCACTTGGCCGTTGCACGAACCCGGCATCCTAACAAGGCCAAGCTACTCCCAGAGAGGGCAGGCACTTAAACCGGATCGCTGGGCATCGTGGCACAGGTCCATGGGTAGTGGAAGGAGAGAGACAGAAGAATAGACAGGGTATGGCATGTGGCATAGATAAGGTGGCATGATCAGCGGATGTTTAGTTTGGAGGTGAATACCGGAAGGAGTACTTGGATAACCTGAAGGGCTCATATGTGAGCTCCATGAGCTTGGGACCAGATGGGCTGTGGCCTGATCCAACAAGGCTCCTCTTCTGTTCTTAGATTATGGCAGATCAAGGAAGAAGGGTTGGCTTCTCTACCCCATTAAGGGGACTCAAAGCGACTGACAAAGCTTTCTATTCTTCTAACCACAACAGAACACCCTGTGAGGTGGGTAGGGCTGCGAGAGCTTAGAAGAGAGCTGTGACTAACAGAAGGTCACCCAGCTAGTTTCATGGAGGAGTGTGGAATCAAACCCGGTATTCCCAAATAAGAGTCTGGCTCCTTAACCACTAGACCAAAGTGGCTCCACCTCCTGATGTTCTGGCACTGACTACATTAGATACCTAATCTAGGACTGCTTTTGTACTTGGCTTCCAGGAAAAGTGTGTGACAGACTAACCTGTGTCTGATTGCTGCAAGGCACTGCCATCTTGCATTGAGAGCCCAGTGCAACTGCATGAGCACCGTCGCTGTCGCCACAGTGATGATGACACTCTGCGCATGTACAGTCATATTTGGGAGTCATCTGAGGTGCTAGTGTGCTTGCGCAGCACCTCAGATGACCCCTTGTATCGGAAATGGCGCAAATGTTTGTGGCGCTGGCCACAACAGGAAAGGAATGAGATGGGGAAGGTTAGGGTTGGGAAGCGTAGTAGATAATAGGCTAACATCTAGCAAGGCAGGAAGCATTTCTGCATTGTAAACACCTCCTGCAAGTGCAGATGCACCTTACCAGATGTTACCCTAGCGTGAACTATGGGGCCAAGTGCAAATTGGTCTTATATCTCTGGTAGTACAGTGTGAGCTTCACAGCCATGGCACAGGTTAATCCAGATCAATGCTGTCTGCTTATCCATAACTCTCCACAATTGAGATCAGTACGTCAGGCTATTGTGGACCCACTGCTCCAGATTAACTGCAGGTAAGTACCAAAATAGTCCCTGTCTATTTCTGCTGCCTTTGGAAGGCTACTAGGTACAAAAGAACTACAGTATGTTGCTAGAATCCTTTTGTTTGGCTTGTACGTTCTAAAGTTCTACAAGCTTAATCCAAAGGATTTAGCAATGTGATGTTGTGTAATTGAACCTGTATCCATAGTGATGAAGAATAAATGATAGAGAATGTTCAGTGGGGTCTATCCCCAGGAAAACATGAAAAATATAAGATTGCAGCTTAAATGAAATGTATATTACATAAGTAATACTTTAAACCAAGCTCAGTGGATACTTTCTTCAAGGTATTGTCTGAATGAGAGGCCTGTGTGATCTTTTTAATATCCCAGATGTGCTCCAAATCTCCAAAAGCAATAACTTTGATATTAGACTTTTGGAATTAGGAGGCATAATTCCCAAGGCATTCCGTGGGTGGCCAATAATTTCAAAAGCACAAAGAAGCCATGCTTTTTAAATGTACACACACCTTTATTGGTATCAATACAAGCGGTTCATTCTATTTCAAATACAATATCTTCAGCAAGCAAAGCAGTTTTAATCACAACAAGAAGAGATTAGACTAATCAGATAGATTGCCACTGTATTCAGAATTTGGAAAGGACTCAAAAGACTGCCCTTTTGTTAAGATACATATATTAAACACCTGCCCTAGCAATCAAGCTTTGCTGTTACTGAATTCATATGCTTAGATTTTGATTCCACTATGGATTTAAAATGAGAAAAGCAGGCATATAGAAAGCTTCTTGTTTAAGAATAAAAATAGCTTGACAGCAATGTTTACCTTGACAGGGGCCACTGCACAGCAAAATAGGCCAGAATACAAAAGAAGACTGTAAAAGAGTCTTGTGGGGCAGTGAAGGCCATTTGACCCCCTCATTGTTTTGGCTTTAACACCATTTACTCCCCAAAAATCTCAGTGGTTGCGATCTCCAATGCACAGGGCAGGAACGACGAGAACAGGACATGAAACCCCACCTCCCAAATAGCCCGGGACCATTCCCATGTGCAGGCTCAGCTTGCAAAGCAGTGCGTGCCGGGACACCAAACCATGACAAGGCTTGTTTTTTCCAGTACCAAATTTGGTATGGGTTTGGTACGGGTTTGGGCAATTTGTTCCAGATAAATCAAACCAAATCAAAAGTGCATGGGGACAGCCCTTGCCGAACCTGATTTTGATTCAGACCAAAAAGTGCATGGGGATGCACCCTAACAGTGTCCACATGTGGGCTGAAAACTGCTCTCCCCAGCATGTCCAGGTGAGTGTTGGGGACTTGCCTGCTCTAACCAGCCAGGTGCCTGAATCACTGCATGATTCCCTGAGCCTGGGAAATGGCATAATCACTTGCTCCACAACACTGAAACCTCTTTGCCCTGGCCTTTGGTTAAATGGGGATATACTTTTCTCTTCCTACTTGCAGATGCTATTGTTTTAATATATACTATTATTGCTTTAATAATGTTTGATTTTAAATGTTATTACCCTCCCAGAGACCCCCGGGCATAGGGTGGAATGAATGAATGAATGAATGAATGAATGAATGAATGAATGAATGAATATGGGTCTAGCTTGGTTCCATTTACAAAATGCCATTAGTACTCATTCTATTATGTACCCCTCTGACTGCAACTCCATGACAGAAATGAAACACAGACCACATCCCCATTACAAGCTTATTTCGCTTTCCCTAAACAGAAATAATAGAACCGGATGCAAACGCGAATTTGCCTGTTCCCATTACTTTTAACTTAATCATGTTCAATCCGGATTCTGAGGATCGTACATGGCATACGTGACTCAAGGGGGGACTCAAGTGGCTACTTTTTAAAAGCCACTTTTCAGGGCTGCCCTGCCCTCTTCCTCCTGGCATGGACGCGGCACCCATAAGGGACCCCTTCACGGAGCCTAGCTGGGTGGCTGGGTGGCTGCCACTTCTATGGATGGAGGGAAAATGGCAGCGGGCAGCCAGCAATTCTTTCCCCTCCTCTCCCCATAACTCAGGGCACACAGCAGCAGCGCCAAGTAAAGCCCCTTTTCTTTAAACATTCATACAGAACCTCAGCTGTTTTCCTCCCTCCCTTTCCC
>MTQE01000401.1:9415411-9438647 GCA_014337955.1 Aspidoscelis marmoratus | reverse complement strand
GGTTTCAACAACATGGATAAGTGACAGAACTTTTGTCAGGCACTGTACATGGTGGTTTTTAGTTTGCGATTTTTAATATTATATTTTTAATGTATCTAGCACAAGGTTATAGAAATCCTGTCTCACTAGCAGCCACTGAAGAAGGCATTGCCAAAACATGTATGCCAGCAATCTGAAACATCATTATCTAGGCAGACTCCTGGCTTCCTCCATTTACTCTTCTCAAGAACCTTACAGAGTCTTTACAAGAACTAGGAGGCTATTCTCCCAGGAGACCCACTGAATGGACAATTCTTGGGCACTATAGGAGCAATTTATTTGATCTGTGACTGCTCAGGTCTTTTTATTGTTCTTAATATTTGTAATATTTTATCTGTTTTTTTTAAAAAAGATTTATATGTCCTTTTATAATTTTATCTATTCTGAAAATGGGGAAAACATCAAAAACATTGTGCTACCACAGTAGTACTATACCAGACACAATTTATCATCCATTCCTGTTGCAACCATAAGTGTTTGGTACACAGCTGTATGTATATCATTGTCTATAGGGTTACCAGTTATAAGCATATGGCTGCCATGCATTATCTGCCAGAACCCAATCAACTGTAGTATATATGTGTGTTGAGAATACTATATTCCTCTTATGAGCCTGGAACAGAAAATAACATAATACAAAAGAAAAATATAATGCTTTTGATGGTGTACCGTGATTCCAACTGCATCTGCAGGTGCCACTGGTGGCTACGTGTACCTATAGGTAGCTGAGCCAGCATATATTCTTGTACCTGGTCTTTGCCAATTGATTTGTATGAGAAGTAGCACAAGTGTTCCAATACTCTGTGGAAAACAGCAGTTAATAAAATTCAGATCTTGTTTCCTACATCCTTTATAATGAATACAGCATATCAAAACAGAAAAATGAGAGAAGCAGTTGCTGAAATTTCTTTTGCTAAGTGAGCATTGAAGGTACAGAAGGGTTGCTTTCCATTTTAATCCAAGATATCATAGTCTCCCATTAATTGCCTTGTATTTAAATGTTAGTTGGCAACAACTTCAAAAGGTCTTGAAGAATGTCCAGAAGAGAAGGTGGAGTGTGCATCTATCTTGTTCTTACTTTGCACTATGTTTTGTTCCTAATCTATATTCAGTTGCCAGTGGCATGGCTGTGTATAAATGCTCTGCTAGGCAGAGTTGAAGGCTGAAGGGCAAAATCATGGAGGTTTCCAGGAATGGGAGAAGAGGAGAGCTTGGACAACTGGGAGGTGAGAAACATATTTGGAGGACTCTGGAGAAGTGGACAAAGCAAGGGATGGAGTTTGAGGATCTGTGAAGTCTTTGGAGAAACATTGGAGAGCTTGAGGAGGCAAGGAGGTGTGAGGGAAGAGGGTTTAAAGAGTTTATAGGGGTCAGGTGGGAGGTGAGAAGAGGGGGGAGGGGTTTGCCAAGTATGGAGAATAGGGTTACCATGTGAAAAAGAAAAAGCTTTTATAACTTTAAAAGCCTCATGGAAGAATGAATTTGAGCTTGGGAACAAAGCTCCATATAAAAAAAGAGCATTTCTGCACTTAACCTTGAACTAGTCTAAGATGTAGACTATGGGCTTCCCTTCTGCATCTTAGGCCATGTCTTCACGGCAACCTTATCTCGGATTCAAAACGTTTTCAATCCTCGGAGTCCACACGGCAGTTTGGCTTAACATGCTTTTCCCGTGTTAAACCACCCCAAAGCGTGGTGAATCTCAATCCTGATTTCAACAGGTCTCACTCCGGATCGTGCACTTGAAACGTTTTACATTTTTTACTGTGTGGACAGTACTATTTTAAGAGATGAGAATCCATATTTAGGGTCTCCCTCTCCCAATAGCTTGCTTCCAAAGACAGTGATTTCAGTGTAAAAATCCACTTAACAGGGATCACTACACTGTAGCGATGGAACCACTTCACACCTTGATGGCTGGAATAACAATGTTGCAATTTTGGGCAATTCTAGCTCTTTGGAGTTCTGACTTTAGAAAGGGAAAGGGAGGAAAGCAGCTGAATGTGAATGTTTAAAGCAAAGGAGCTTTAGTTGCCACTGCTGCTGTGTGCCCTGAGCAATGGGGAGAGGAGGGGAAAGAATCGTTGGCTGGCTGCCCACTGCCATTTTTCCTCCATCCATGGAAGCGGCAGCCACCCAGCCACCCAGTTAGGCTCAGTGAAGGGGTCCCTTATGGGTGGCGTGTCCACGCCAGGAAGAAGAGGGCAGGGCAGCCCCGAAAAGCGGCTTTTAAAAAGTAGCCACTTGAGTCCCACCTTGAGTCACATGCACCACGTACAATCCTCAGAATCCAGATTGAACACAATTAAGTTAAAAGTAATGGCAACAGGCAAATTCATGTTTGCATCCGGTTCTATTATTTTGGTTTAGGGAAAGTGAAATAAGCTTGCTGTGGGGATTTACCCATAGACTAGTCCAAGAGAGATCCCACCCATTGCTGGTATGCTCCATCTATAAGGGATAGAACATAATCCAGATCAAGAGGCCCTAACCTGATTAAGCGGGTTTACTAACAGACCAGCAGGCCCCAATCAGGAACATGGAGGCATGCACAAGGCACGCCTCCATTTTCCCAACTATTAAGGGACCCATTCCAGTGGTGTGCCAAAGCATGCTGCCTAAAATGCCCCCTTAGGGGTTCTGAGTCTAGATATTTTAGTTCCTAGGCCTTTGGAGACCTCAGAAGCTGGCCCCAAAGCTCTATAAAGGCAGTGGCTAGTCTGGACCAGTGCCATCATGCAGACGGCACTGTTCCAGAGTGCTACATGTGGTGATCTGGACCAGCCAGGCCTCATCCAGAGCATGGTCCTTTGAGTGCAGAAAGGGCCATAGTGTCTGCTTGGTACATCATAAGGGCTCAAGGAGGGTTATATATTACAGGTTCATTGCCTGGGCACCAGAACCCTGCCTATTAGAGAAGCACTAGAATAAGAGCTGTGTAGTTATTCCCTCCCTCCCACCTTTTTGAAAGGGGATGTGTGTCTATATTGTATCCTATGTTTTATATTTTTAATGGTTACATTTATTTTAAGATGTATATCATTTTTACATAGTATAATTGCAATTTTCATTTTGATGGCAGTTTAAAAATCTTAACAGTTCAGGGTAGTCGAAAGCCACCCTGACTCTATCATCGGAAAAGAAACCAACTGTGTAATGAAAATGAAGATAGAAGCATTCACAGAGTCTATCTGTAATCAATGCAGAGTCTTTTAATAATATTTGCTTTCACTTATGGCCTCTGTTTCTAAAGTGAGGCAGTTAGGAAGGAACACGGTCTTGCCTTGTCTCCAAGATGTGAAACTGCAGTCACAGAAATCTGGTCATTCTTAACAATAGAAAGATTCTTTCTCAAATCACTCTGGGTGAGTTTGCTAAACATGCACGCTTTTCTGCCCTTAGCGATACATTGACTTTTCCCAGGCAATAAATTCAGTGATGGTTCTCTTTAACAACCTGAAGATTAACTAGCAAATATCTCTTTAAGCCACTCATGTTAGTACTAATTGAGAGTGGCAGCTAGTGCTGTATTCCTATCACACAGGTAATTATCATTCCAAGCACTGACAGAACACATTAACTCTACTTTCCTCTCCTACCAGTGCTCTAATAGAGTCTAAACTTTCACCTGCATCTGCCTCTTTCAGCAAAATGGAGCTGGGGCATTTCTAAAATGGAGGCCAACAGTGCTAATTTAGGCAAACCATTGTGGGTAGGAATTACATTCATCACATGGTGTTTCTAAAGAGATGTAGGATAAGCTTCTAAAGAAGCAGAGAATGCTTATTGTGCCATGCACAGAACATTGTGAACCTGAAAAATGGAAAGATTACTGCATCCAGACCCAAGGGAAGAAATACCGTATATTCCGGCATATAAGACGACTGGGTGTATAAGACGACCCCCAGTTAAAATATAGAGTTTGGGATATACTCGCCATATAAGAAGGCGACACCCTGCATATAAGACGACCCCCGACTTCTGAGAAGATTTTCCTGGGTTAAAAAGTAGTCTTATATGCCAGAATATACAGTAAATAGAATAGAGAAGACTGTACTTGGTGAAACACTTCTCTTCCACTGCAGCAAATTGCTATATACTTATTCATGTCTTAAAAGCACGGAACGGAATATCGCCCTGGCCAAAGACACCGCCAGCCTGGTCTGGTGCCGCCCTCGAAAGGGGTGAGGGAAGACTGAACCGGGGCTGTCCCGGTGTCCTGCCTACTGAGCTGTCAGTGAACCCCTAGGTGCCAATTGCACCCAGGGGTTCACACCACACACCCACACATGTGCAATGCCTCCTTACCTCTCTAGGCCCGGGGTGCTTCTCGCGCAGCCTGGAGAGCAATGTGCTGCTCTCTGCACAGACGTGAGCACTCCGGTAGACAGGCCCCACGCTGACCTGACATATCACCGTGGGGGAGGTCTACTGCTGCGTACACCTGCACAGAGAGCAGCAGATTGCTCTCCAGGCCACACAAGGAGCACCCGGGCCCAGCAAGGTAGGTTAATTGCACACGGGCCTGCCAGCTGTTGGGCTGATTTCAGTCCAGTGGTGGCAGTGGGGGGAGGGTCCCACAGTGGTCCAGGAGGGAAAGTGCAAATGCTCTCCCTCCCATACAGCTGTGGGACAGCCTGGGATGGCTGGGAATGGGTTTATATAATCTAGAAATTTATATAATTTATACAGTGTGTTATTATCTAGTAAATTATAATGGATCATTGAGAAAGTGAGGAAAGATCATCTGTATGAGAAAAAATGGTTATGCAGTGCTGTTTTGCATAAACAATTATAAAACAACTAAATAACAAAAGTATAGAGAAATTTTTGTACAATAAACTTCCAAGATGTGTTGTCTGTGTGTGTAATAAAAACACAAATAGGAAATATTTCTAAAATAATAAATGATGCCAAGCATCAAAATGTCCAGAGTTTGCCTCTAAGAAAAGCACATCTTTTCATTAAATGCAATATTTATAGTAACATGAGCAGAGTTCTCCTCACAGCACTTGGCTTCCCCTTTCGCTGCACTTCTAATATTGGGCACCAAAATCTGCTCCAGAAAATCTGGATCCTCAGCTCCTGCCGTATCTGACGTTTTGAAACAATTTCATATTCTATCATTTTCTTTCTACTAGTGACTGTTTTAGAAGGTGCTTTTAAAACAGAACAAAAGAAAGGAATAAAATCCCGAGAGAACCAAGGTTTGTAATGTCCCTTGATAGGAGGGGCATTATAAATAAACGTGATGATGATGGTATTGTTGCATGGATAAGAGAATTAAATTTGAATTTGAGTGGACTTAGGCTGCCTCTCCATAGGCCCGTATGATGATGATGCAGTGGCGGGATGAAGGCCATCATAGGCTTGCCCTGACCTCTTAATTTAATAACAAGATTTCTTGGAACTGTTGCATGATAAATTAAGGAGGCTTCCAGGACATGTGCACTAAGGCCAGCTTATAAGGAGGCCAGAAACTTGTTCTCCATAAGCTGGTCCTGTCGGAATCACCACCATGAACATCAGGAGTAAGAGAAGAGTTGGTTCATACCATGTTCCTCCATTTATTGTTGATAACAGAAGGCAAACTATGCCGGTTTGCAGAGTGTATATCAAGCAGAGTACCAGCAAGCCTTCCCATCCTCCACCATTGATAAAGGTCCTTCTAACAGTACCATTACTGGGATAACAGTACCCATGGCCTATCTATGTTGAGAGAGACTATGGAAAACACAGGATGTGTTAGGAATGCAAGCAGGCAAAGGAACAACATAGACATGCAGTGGCCCTAGCCAGAGCTCTTACAGGTAACAGCCTTCCAGCAGGCGACAGTAGAAATGGCCAAGCCACACCAAAAGACATCTGCTTCTTCAGTGGACTTACTGAGAGGTATGCTGAGATGCAGCCTTAATAGTTCAGTAATTCAGGCCTAGGTCCAAACACACAAATTTACACCATTATATAAACATCCATTCACAGTGTGCATGTTTGTGTGTGCAAGCACCATACGTGCAGGTGCATAAGTTCAAAAAATGTGCAAATGATATACTGAATGCATTCAAACCATCTACACCCCTGTTACACATGGACTGAGTTTGTTAGAACACCTCAAACCCAGGCCTTTTATGATTGCACTGAGCCTTATTCTGGATTATATCCCAGAATAGTGCCCTGCCATCCACATGCTAACACTGCACTAGCATGTGGATGGCAGGGCCCCATTCCAGGACATAATCCAGAATATGGCCAAGTGTAGAAAGGGCCTCAGCTTTAGATCATAATAGTGGCTGCCCCTCACAGCTTTCTGTGTCCTGGCCTGATGCAATTATGATGCATTTAAAGCAGCAACTATTTTGCAAGTCTTTAATAAATTCATGTTTGTAAGAGTAGATAGAAATTGGCAAGTTAATTTCTAACTTGAACCTCTTCAGTTGAATTTTCCAATTAATTTTTAGGCCTCCCCAGAGAACCCCCAAATAATTCAGTCTCTTTCCCTCCCCACAGCCAGCACTGACTTCTCAACTGACCACGCTGGCAATCAGTTGAATTCGCATTCATTGACATGAAAGTCTATATCATTTTCAAATTTTATGTAGACAAACCATCATAAAACATACCTCTAGAAATATTGGGAGCCCTAGCTCTGTAGGCATAAAACACCCAAAAGCATAATGCCCAGCTCGTTCTTAAAAATCGTTTTAGAATGTAAAGATACCACCCTGCCTCAGGGTAAGATTGCATGCATATCCCCTGTACGAAGCTGGATTAAGCGGATGTGCTATTTGCACTGGACTATGGCTAGGATAGCATTAAAGGACGATGGGGTCGTTTCAACTTGTCCTTTGGTGAACAGCTATTCTAGAAGCTTAAGAAAGATACAAAAATGCAAAGCAATGCACTTGTCATGATATTACTTCAAAAGTGTAGCAGTCTCTTTTTAAGCCAAGCACACCACTGAAGCTTCTCAGATAAGATTCATCTTTGGCTTGCCTGCGCATCGACTTCAAAGGGAGGTTTTCCTACTATCTGATGCTTTCTTTCTACGGCTTATCTGATGCTCATAAATTATCAATAGACAGTTGAAGCTACCCAGGTTCATGGAGGGAACCAGGTAATTATGTTTGTAGTTCAAAACAAGCCCTGTCAGTTTTAATTAGGCAAAGCTGAGAGGCACAGGGGATTTTAAATTCTATTGCTAGAACTCCATTCTGCACATAAGTAGATGTAAATAATCATAATCATAATCAGCACTGATGAAAGTTTTCAGAGTGATGTTAAGGTTCTTGCGTCTTGACTCAATGAACTCAGTACTAGGGATGTGCAAGAATACTCGAAATATTCATTATTCGATCGAATTTGGACATTCGAATTCGGAGATTTGAATTCAAATCGAATGTCCAGACATTTGTTATTTTAATATTCAAACGAATACAAATATTTTGAATCATTCGTATGAATAGTTTGGACATTTAGTAATTTTTGGCTACATCAGCATGACTGCGCGCACTCCAGGGACATATTTGCACTTAGGCCTCTGGTATGCAATTAGGACAGCTCTGGTATAGATGCTCAGTACTAGAGCTGTCCTAATTGCATACCAAAAGCCTAAGTGCAAATATGTCCCTGGAGTGCGCGCAGTCATGCTGATGTAGCCAGATATTACCACGTGGCAATTCCAGCTTTTACGTCAGATTACCTCTCTAGGACTGTGGAGGGCTGTCAGTAACCACAGATGACTGGCATGTGTGGACAGTCCTAAATCAGTTCTTGCATCTTAGGTATCTGAATGGAGGTAGGTCATGCCACACTCTTGTACCCTGGCCCTATGGTTTTTCCATTTCACTTTGAGTATACAAATAATAACCTTTTCTGCACTAGCCCTTATGCCAGATTATGTCCTGGAACAGGGAGTTGAATCTACATGCTGCTGCAGGCTATAGCAAGCCCCACTCCGGCCATGCTGTAGTTCCACAGCAGGTGGATGGCAGGTCCCGATTTTGGGATATAATCTGGTATTAGGCCCAGTGCAGAAAGGACCAGTGTGATAGAAAAAAAAAAGTGGAGTTCATATCTTATATAGGCAAATCCATTACTTACATTTAAATAGGCATTTTCTTAAATAAAAGACATTCATATTATGTAATGATGTTCATCCCCTACATAAGAGATCGAGACATTTGCTTTCCTTTTTTTTTAAGGTATTGCAGAATAGGGACAGAATGGACTTTGCAGTGCAGTCAGTTAGGTTGTACTATCCTTTTCTAGTAGCAAATAGGAATTTATGCAGGAAAAAGTAACAACTATTGGGCTGATTTCTTTCAGCTGTATCATTGTTACGCCCCAGCAACCTGAAGTTACTCTCCTATGAGGGAACATGTAATTGCTAGTCGGTAATAAAGGCCGTGCAATGTCTGACTGACATACTTTTAGCCCTTTGACCAACTTCCAAATTCCCACTGAACTCAATTTAGACATCCCAGTTCACTTGCTGATGTACTCAGGCAACATATTGGGAGACATCAGTGATAGCGGCGTCCAGCCTGAATTGATTCCTCATTGGCTTCCACGCTCAGACATGCCGAATACACTAGAGCTTACTGTCAGGAGCAGAGAATGGCAGTCAGTATAACCTTTGCACTGTGAAATGGCGAATTAAATTGAAGAGAACAAGACCAGAATAGGTTTCAGGTGGAATTGGTTTATTACTTGTCCACCAGTACCATTTAACATTTGCAATATATATGCTGAATGAGATATTCAATCACCAACTGCAGCAGCAGCAGCAGCAGCAGCATCATATACGAGGCAGCTTTCGCCCACATTCCTGTAGGAAGAGAGAAGCAGGCAAAGAGCTCTGTTCCCTGACAGGAAATGAAAACAGAAAATGTAGTCCTGCTGTTTGCAGGCTGATACAGTACTGGGTGCTAACGACTGAGGCAATCCCAGGTTTTTACATTGCTTATGGTATTCTTGACCTCACATGTAGCTGTTTTCTTATTCATACAGCCATTTCCCCCGGATTCAGCAACATTCTTTTGATTTCCCAAGCCTCTTCCAACAAAACATTGTCTGGCTTCAGATCTCCTTAGTTTCAGCAGGACAATGGCTTGATGTGCTTTCAGCCGATATGCACTGTTGAAATTGTGGTAACCTGGAGGCAAAAACTTTGTAGGTTGATCATTCATGGCAGTGTCACCATTACTCATGGACTTCTCCAGCATCTCACCTTGCACACTGGCCTGCTCATTCCTCCTGCGCATTCCTCAAGCAGAAGACAAAGGCAGAACCTTCACTTGCTCTCAAGTCCCTGCAAATGGCCTTTAGAGCCATCTTGCCTATCTCTCCAACCTGGAGATGATACCTAGGCATCCATTCTAGTAGCCATTAATATACCTATCCTGCATGACTTTGTCTTAGTTTTTCTCAAAATTATCCATGCTAGTTGCTCTTTGGGTATTTAATTCCAAACTTCTGCCCTAACTCTCCTGCCCCTCAGCTTCATACAGTGGCTCCTGGTTCTAGTGCTGTGTGATAAAGAACAGAAGGCTGCCTCCAGGGCCTGCTAGGAAATAAGTTTTGCTTCCTGGAGCTACATAGATTTGGATACCACCTCCCACAACACACAGAGGTGAGTGTCAATTTCTGGAACTGTGGAGAAGTAAGTAGTGCTGCTTCCCAGGGCTGTACGGAAGTGAGTAGTCCTGATCAAGGTCTCTTAGGCAAAGGAACTACCACCAACAGCCGGCAACTGCCAGTTTGGGCTGTTGAGCTGAAATTGACAAGAGATAGGCATTGCCAGACAAGAAGAAACCATATCAATGGCACCATCCATATGGGGTCTGGACAATGTCAGGATCTGGAATGGTCAGCAGAAGATTCACAGGAGCCATTGCAGGGGTGAGAACCACAGCACTGTGGGTGAGAACCACAGCAGGAAAACAGCATTCATCTTGCTGCGGATTCCAGATGAGTCCTCAAAGTATTCAGGACACCATTTTGATTCTTTTCACTGAAAGCAATGAAAGTAGGATTGGGCCCCTGTTCAACCTTGAGCATCATCTCAGCTGCATACAGTTTCACAGCCTGTTGCTATAGCTGGATGGGACACATAAACACAGCCAGAAAAGAAGAAATGCTCTTCAAAAACAGCAGGGCTGTGCATAGATTTTTGCTGAAGTTCACTTACGAGTCTACGGTTCAAATTAGGTATGTGCACAATTTTTTTTATGTATGTTTGCTTCACATCAAAGCAAATGTGAAGGAGATTCACATTTGTGTGAACAAAGCCACTTTGAATATGGTAGGATTTGAATCTGCTGAGAATCTGTCCCGAATCTGCTCTGAATCTGCTACAGATATAACTGAGCAGCCACTTTGCTGCCTCCCCACCTTCACAAATAATGAAGCGTCAGACAAATGGACAAAAGCATCCGCTTTGCATTCGAGTTAATCTTTGAATGTAACCAATGTTCTATTTGAATGCAAATTCATACAAATCCATATGAATTTGTACAACTTTTGAACCTGATGAATATTTGTGCACTCCCCTAGTTTAAATGGACCAGATGTGATCAAATAATGAGCTTCCAGAAGCCCTGAAACCTTCTATATCCTTGATCTTCATTTTTAAATTGGACAGAGAGCTATCTGTACACTCTTCAAAATATAGCATTCTCTAAAGCAGAATATATAGCCAGCCAATTTTAGCAACTTTTATCCATCAGAGGACTTGCTTAGATCCTTGCCTGAATCTTCAGACCTTGAATAACCCTTGCCTTGATACATCCCCTAGATTTCATTTACTCTGTTCTTACTGATTTTCAGTAATCCTTGAAATCTTGCCACCAGGCACGGTAGTCATAGGTTCATCACCAGAACAAAATGTAAAGTGCTTTTATTCCTCATGGTGATTAAATATGTGCTCTGTGACCGCAAAGCTGAAGATTTTTCTTAATCTGCGAACACATCTTCTAGGCTCAGGGAGCTGTGGCATTGGCATGCACCATACACAGCAGCACAGTTGAGGGATTATAAGCTGTCGATAAGAGCCTGCAGATGAGTTGATGCTGTGATGCTCGGAGATAAACAGTCTGTGCCATTTTTAAAGCTGCATTTGCAGAAGGAAGCATAATAAGCAAACATCTAGAAGGCTGTATGGCTTTTCTTAGCAATGCTAAAACCACTGTTAAGAAAAAAAACCTTTCGTTTCAGCACCACTGTTTACAAAACATTTGCAAAATGGAGACAATATTGATTGAATAGGTGATAAAAACAAAGTGGAAGCTGAAGATGCTGAGGCGGCTCAGACTACATAAATGATGGCCATTTATTTGCTATATTTTATATCTGCTCTAAAAAAGAAAAGCCACTGGTCATCTTACAGAACAAGATAAATACATATGTATTTTAGAATATTTTAAATGCACCATAAAATAGAATAATGCTGTCACTGTGTCATGGTGGGGGGTGTTCTCAGAGCCATCACTGTTAGCGGAAGCTTTGGTGGCTCCTGTGCTCTGATAAATTTAGGCTATTATAATGTTCACTATGTACCTTTGTACCTGCTCCAAAAGCTGCAACTAATGCAAAACACAACAGCTGGATGGTTGAATGGAGTGCCAGCTCATGCACCCTTCCATAGCCTGCACCAACATGCGGATAGCAGGTCCCTGTTCTAGGATATAATACAGACTGAGGCCCAGTGCAGAAGAGGCCACTATGACCTTATCTGGACCAGCTGTAATATCTGGACCATTTTTAAGGTTGGGCCTTATATAATTCATTCAGCAGCCTAAATGAAAAGTTATGAAAACATGAACAACTGTGGCTAAGCTGTCTTCATCCAGGTAAGGCCGCACAAGCACTCTATGAACCTAATCCTGCAAAGGGAATGTAACCCTGTTTAATCAACTATAATAACAAATAATCTTAAAGTTAAAAGCCTCCCTCAAATCCCACCCCAAAGCAACCAGATACAGACACCGTCCTTTTATGGCAATGGAGTCCTAGTGGGCTAAGTGGTTATGTGTTTCCTTCTTGTGGATCCTTTTAAATCAGGAATGATAAATGTGGGGGCTTCTATGTGTCCCTATTGTAGAACAGATCTATATCCACTATCTGGTGCACACACAGGGGGCCACTCGGGGGCCACAGTATTTTCTCTGGCCAGAAGTGGGGTGGGCAGCCAGTTGCTTGGACCGTGCCAGCAGGGAAGCCCTAGTACCTTAAGAGACCACAGAAGGGCAAAAATAAGTTTTAGAGGACAGAGAAGGTATGAATGATTATAACATTTAACTCAAAATTAATATTGCAGAATCAAAAGACGGACTGGAGCACAAGTTTAGAATCATAGCTGTGTCTGCATGGCATGCACTACTCCACACCATGCTAGCTCACACTAGGTACTTTGGTCCTGTGCCTGGCAAGACTTGGCTGCCAGCTTTGGAGGCTGGGCCCAGCCCTCAAAGCCGGCACCCAGATTTCAGTTTCACAGTTTCTGGAAGGGTCTGTTTATCATATTTTGGCTATGGGGGATGCCATTCATAGGACTCAGGAGTCCAGAATACAGAGCCTGGTCTGCTGGTCTTCATCACTCTCTTGTAAAGTTCATTTCGGGGTTGGCCTTATTCTGGCTTTTATCATAGAAAGGATGAATTACTGTGTATATTTCCTTCAGTATCTTAAGGTAAGAAGGATATGAATTGGCCCATTCACAGTCGGAGGGACCTAGTGCTACTCCACCAGATTTTTAGCAACCCAGAATGATCCTTTTAGAAGAGATAGGTTGAATGCAGCTGAAGAGGACAACAGAAATGTGGTATGTGAATATAAATGGTCCTAAATCTCCATTAGCATTTGTCTGCAAATGAAGTCAAAACAGTAATCGGTATGTATAACGAAGCCATGGGTATGGCTTCATTATAGGTATGTATAATGCAGCCATGCTACAGGTGTGTTCATGAGCTACAGGCTGGAGAAATCAAGTGTGTGATTTCATTAAGATTTTAATTAGACCTTAAACAAGGTCTAAGTCATTGTTTGCTAATTGCTAATACTTAATACTTCTAAATAAGCTATTTTGAAATCTAAAAGTGGGAAGCATACCAGCAGGTGTCTCTAACAACAAATAATATTACATTTTGACCGCATCGTTTTATAATCTTAGTTTGAGAGGAAAATGTTTTCCCTGCTCAGATTTCTTGAGCTCCATTGAGCTGGCCATTCAGGCAACCTCAGGCTGTGTTCAGAAATAACAATAGGAGCATCACGGAGGCACTTCAGAGAGACAGTATGTAACCCTTGTGTTCCCAAGCCTTTTTTAATCCACCTTTTCTAGGAGGGAGAAGCAGACTGGTGGGTGAACAATCCCACCTCAGAACCTTCTCTAAGCTGCCTCAGAGGCGCCTCAGAGATATTTTCTTTTTCTGTGTCTGATCACAGCCTCAGATAGGATCTTGATGGCTCCACTGCTGTCTTCAAGGCTGTTGTTCTCAAGTCCCAACGCCTACACTGAGGGACTCCTTTCCCTCTGTGTACAGTCATACTGGGCCTGCATGCCAATGATGCAAGTTTTGCTGTGAAAACCCAGCTCAGTGCACAAGAAGTGCCCTCAGAGTCCCTTCTCATGCATTGAATGCTTTCTGCCTCAGAGGAGCACTGAAGTTTCACAGTTCACTACCCTCAAAGCCTTTGGAGGTATGTTTGAAAATGGATGGACCTCAGTGACCATAAAATATGGTTTGAGTGGCCTGTGTAGAAACAACCTTGATCTCATAATGTCATGAAAAAATGGACCTCAAGGATGATGCTGTCACTATCTGCTAGCCACCATGATTAAATTACAGTAGCTTGGGCCCGTGAAGGACGAATGTTTTCAGCTTGTGTTTTATAATCTTATAATCTGACTGGATACTGGAAAAAAAATCCTATAAATTGCTTCATTTGGACTCATCTCAATTGCTTGTGATGGCTCATGAGGAGCCAGGAAACAAGATGAGGACTGGGCTGGCACTAGGAGGTACAATGTCCATAACGCAAAAGTGATGGGATTAGGGATATGCACAAATGGGTTTTTTTGGACTTGATTTGTATCAAATCGAATGCAAGAAAATTTGTATTCATTCAAATAGATCCCCTTTGAATGTGGTAGGTTTCTATTTGATACAAATGTATTCGTACAAATCCATACGAATATCTGATATAAACACATATGTATCCCATATGTATCCCATGACATATCCACTCTGAAACTGTTAAATCTGCCCTGAATCCACTTTGAATCCAGTCTTAAACCATGTCGAATGCACTTTGGATCCGTTGCAGATGTGACTGGTGCAGCCGCTTTCCCGCCTCCCTGGTTCACAAATGTTCCAAAGCATTCATATGAATATTCTGAAACATTCGTATGAATATGAATGTCAATATATGAATGTTGTAACATTCAATTCATATACAAATGTCCAAATTTGTCCATATTCATACGAACATCAAATGCTATGAATATTTGTGCACATCCCTACACAGGATACTTGGCCAAGGCACTTTGACACAAACATACAATTTTGTCCATGCTGGTTGAGCATTAATCTCCATTAGACAAAACCAAGAATTCAGTTCCAAGTGTGTAAACCTGAGATCTGCTTACAAGTAACCAGAAGGCAGGCATGGTGAGTGGGAACATAAAGCTAATAGAATAAAGCAGCAAGAAATAAAGATGGGTGAATGCACGTCTTCTGATCAGTGTGTAGCTGGAGCTGGAGTGTCTTGCTATGCTTTTAATGTTCTTAAAATCAAACAATAAAACACAGTTGTTAGTCAGGTGAAATACACATTCTCTGAGCAGCCAAAGAATCGAGGAGCCCAGCTGTGTTGTGCTGATGTGCCGCGTCCCTCAGAAAAAAGCATGCCTTCAAGGTACTAGATAGCCCTAAAGCAATGTTGTTAAATGAGCTCCCCCTGGTCTTGCATTCCATACACAAAGGGAAACAGTGCCAGACGAAGCCTTAATCAAATCTGTCAGCAATCGTAATGAGCCGCATGAAATCAGCCTTTACTTTTATATTTCTAGAATGGGATGAACTTTGCACTTCCCTGCTTTTGCAGAGTTTTAGGCACAAAAGACGTTCAGGGCTACATCATCATACGTAATTTTTAAAGCTAGAACATTGTTCAAATAAGAGAAGGCCCTGACCTCTCCCTATCGAGCACAATGTGCTTTATTTCAGATGCATCTATTGAGCTGCACTTCAAAGCATCAGATTTGGTAACAGTCCCATGTACTGTACACATAGGTAGGGCATCCTTCCTGCAGGCGAAGGAAATGCCTAGGTAAGCAACCGAAGGATAGAATTTCAAAAAGACACTCACAGAAATGCTCTTTTTGGCCTTGGGAATGCTCATATAAATATAAAGGGCACTCTTTGGTCAAAAGGTTATATCTTCACTAAGCTAAACCCTTAATAGTACTCTTGGGCATTTCAGTCTTATCTATCCAAGATTGCATCTACTTGGCCAAAATAGGGCACCCAGTGAGGACTCAAGAGGTGCAATGTCCATACATGGACTTACCTTTCAGGCCTACAGTCCACAGGAGCACCCTTCCCACAGTGTGGAAAAAACAACACCAAGGATGTTTGCCATTTTCATTTGGCCCTGGTGTTGCTCTGCAGAGGGATGGACAATAATAGTAGGGGATATCTTACCTTACTTGATTTCTGTCTGGTGACATTCAAGAATGGACAGAAGACAGCCAAAGTTTGCAGCTAATTCCAGTCCATAAGAACATAAGAGTAAACCTGCTAGATTGAGTCCCCGCCCATCTCATCCTGCATTCTATCTCACACAGTGACTCACCAATTGCTTCTGGACATTCCTTCCCTTAATAGGGTCAAAGATTATAGAACTAAGGCTCCACAGCTTGGAAACCTGGTAGGGCAAGGAGCAAGCAGATGAGTACATCCTACACCTTCGCTGGCAATCTCTTTCTCTACCCAGCTGTGGGGTGCAGCATTATCTCACAGAGGAAAAAGGACACTCACATTGTTCTATCAACTGTTCTGTGTCCTTCAGTTCAAATTATCAAAGGCACTTTCTGCACTCAGCATTCATTCATATAAAGGATTGTATAGTCCCCTTCTGAGCCTAGGGCTGCATCCCCATGCACATTTTGGTCTGAATAGAAAACAGATTTGGTAAGGGCTGTCCCCATGTAAAATTGATTTGGTCTCCAAACCCATATCAAACTCATACCAAATTTGGTCCTGGAAAAAACTGTTCTTGCTGTGGTTTGGTGGCTGAGTGCGCTTTGTTTGGGAGCTGAGCCCACGCATGGAGACGGTCCCGGGCTATTTGGGGAGGAGATTAGTGCTTGCATCATTGGGAGGTGAGGTTTCATGTCCTGTGCTCGCCATTCCTGCCCTGTCATTGGAGATTGCAGCTGCTGAGATTTTTTGGGGAGTAAATGGTATTAAAGCCAAAATGATGAGAAGGTCAAATGGCCTTCGCTGACTCACAAGACTCTTTCCTGTGACAAATATTCCACCCCCCTTCCCTGTTCGCCAAGGCAGGCATGATAATGGCTTGATTTTTCTCCCTTTTCCACGACAAGTATTTCACCCCCCTTCCCCACTTGCCAAGGCAGGGATGATAATGGCTTATTCATGGCTTGATTTTTGTCCCCGATCATGGTTCCCAGGTGTTCTCATGGGGATGCCGAGGTGCGCAAAACTGCTAAACTGCCACCAAACCTTGTAGCAGCTTTGGTCAAAGAGAAGGGTTTTTTAATTATCATTATTGCCATTCAATCCTAGCTTCTCTGTGTCACTAAGGGGGGAGATGTGGCATTTGATGGCATTCCTACCTCTTGGGGCCCTCAGAAATGGGTCCTGAAAGTTGTGTTGGCTTTGGGGGTGGTGCAGGGACTGGTCTGGGTCAATGCCATCATGCGCTGTTCCAGAAACTACACCTATCTGTGGTTCACAACAGCAGTCCTGGTTGGTCCAGAACCACTGGTTAGGACCACAGAGAGGTAAATACAGAAAGGGTCTGTTTCTTGGTTGCTTCAACAGGAGCATTTTTTTTAATACTGTAGTATATGATTGAGGTCAGCAGTTCCTTTTTTAAAAACAGCAACAGTGTAAGCTGGTCTTCTTTCTTGTGAAACCTATAGCTGATACTTTAAAAAATCTTTCGAGCCTTGGCTTTATGGCTTTAAAGAACAATTGATATGGTGAAGAACTCATTTCCTGCCTTGCGACCCTGGCAGAAAATAATCTGCTGCATAAATCTTCCTACATATGTCAAAATAGTGTTTAAATATTTAAAGCAAGTAGAAGTACGCACAGATTCCATTTATTGCAAGGAAGGTGACTCTAATAAAAGTGGGAATTAATAAAGTATTAAATAATTATGGCCTCAGTAATCTAGGTACTTTAAAAAGAGTCAGTGGTTAGCCTTGGACATGGATCAGAGGTGGCTGCTCAACAAAAGTCTGATGCTTGGCAAACATTCAGTCACCCCACTCCCCCCAACCAAACATAATCTGCTCAGGCTAGCACCTTATCCCTCCTTCTCAACTTAAAACCATTACAATTTTTTTTAAAAAAATGTGCTCCAGTTGCCTACATTTTATTAACTGCCAGTTGTTGCCTTCATAACCTGTGATTGGGTGCTTAGGAAAAAAGTTAAGTCCCTGATAGGCAGACAGGCACAGGTATTTCTGAACCTGAGATAAACACAGGCAGACAGCTCCTTACATCTTTCATTGATACTAATAAAAATGAAAAAAATAATTGGACACATATGATTGGGGAAATTCTGGAGTAAAGGAGTTATATTTGGTTATGAGTCCTTAAACTGAATTTGATCAGAGCTTTGAAATTTGGTCTTATAATTGGAATTAAAAAGAAGAAGCTGGACCATTGACTTGGAAATATTAATAGGCCTTGGAAAGATATTAATACTCCAAAATATTTCTAAAAAGCAAGAAAAGCTCTGTGAGGTTTTGGAAGGACAGATTTTTTCCCCCGTGGTTAAAGATTGCTGATTAAGCAATTACTATTAGGCTCCTGAGCAGAGGAAACATTTGGGTTCTCATGACTTATTTGATAAGATTAGAATATGCCTTGGGCGCCAGAAGAAAAAAACAGACTTTGCTTATTTACATGGGTTAAGGATTAATCACGGGGAAGAAATAAGGATGTCTTTTGTTTTAAGAGAAAATAAATAGGAATAATGATTTCTGAGGTGGATCCTGCAAAATATGCTGAATTTTGGAATTTGGTCTTTTAAAAAGATTTTCCAAGCCTACATGGGCTATTAACCATTACACATATAGTTACATACATTTTTAACTGGTAGAGGAAACAAGAAAGAGAGAAGATAAGATATTTTGGAGCTTTATTGCTCACTCTTGGGAAAGACAGGATTAATTGTTCACATAAAGGGATTAAGTCTTTGGACAGTTTGCAGAAAAATCTGAAGAACCAGTTTTCCTCTCAGGAAGAAGGCACAAGTTAATCTGTTATCTTTTGGGAAGAAAAGAGAAGTCAGGGAAAAATTCTAGTATCTTTGGAACTAGAAACACATGGGCATTTTATTCATTAACAAAAGAAGGGAGAATCAGCAGTTTTATGGCACAATTTTTGGCATAAAAGGAGCAATAAGACATGGCATGGAGACATGTGAGATCATTCCCCATATGTCCATAATGTTTTCTGCTTTTGAAAAAGGGGGTTTGCTTACCCCTCCCCTTGATTTCCCCCCCTCTCTCAGCTCTGCTGGGGCTGATGAAGTTAGCACTTTGGAACCTCTCTTCCACAACTATAGGCCAGACAAGGCACTGGAGCAAGCTGTAGTGCAAAAATGGTGCCAGAATATGTTCCAAGCATGGAGTACTTGTAAGTGGTCCACACAGATTCCAAGCTTATATACTGAATCAGTAGCTCATGGATGGATGGCCCATGAGGCACTTGGTTTTGTATATCACAGCTGGGACACCAAGCACCATTTTGCTGGGCATTCACCCAACACACTTTGACTGGCAACTACAGCCTTTTCAATGCAGGCATATCCTTTTTTTTAAAAAAAATGAAATTATAAAGAACATAACAATCTACAACCAACAAAAAACATGACAGCTAGCAAACAATAAGAAAATCAACAATTTCTGTGTTACAGTGTTGTTTCTCCTGTATCCAAGGCATATCCTGGCGCAATCCAGCAGTGGCCTGGCTGTCATGAGGCAGATTGCATTATTTGGATTAGCACAGCATGCGGTAACCTGCACCTTACAGAAAGGACTCGGAGCCCTTCAGGCTTTGTACTCAGACCCTGTGTGGATTCTGCCTCAGCTTTAATTTCTAAGGCTCAAAGATTAGCAGCAGTTGCCATAAAAAGAACTGGACGCACTCCTTCATGGAAGAAAGCTGATTTGGCTCGGTGAAGAGTAGCACAGAATGTGCTGCATCCCTAGCAAACACAAGAGCTTGCAAGTGTTGGAAATATGCTATAAAAAGAACTTTGAAGCAGAGCCAGATATTTAGTTGCTTCCAGCACCAGTATGTGAGCAAACACTTCATTCCCAAGGAAGAAATTGCCTTTATTAGCCTCGAAGGAGGAAAGCAAGAAGGCTGATGGTGTTTGAGAAGTTTGCACTTGAACATCAAGGCACTTGTAATAGCCATCCTGCTTGCTTGCTTTTCCCTCCATGTAGGTAATTCTTCACAAGACAGCAAGAGCAAGACAAGCAGTTCTTTGAACTACATGACTTGGTTTGGGACTGGGAGCTTATGCTAAATACACTGAATTAACTGTCAAAATAATCACGCAGAACTTGAAGGGGCAAAAGATTAAATGCCATGTTATTTCTTTGCCTTTCATTTGTATCAGTCAACAAGGGATTTATTGCACATTCTAAAATCCATATTTTAAATGAATCACAAATAATCTTCTGTTGACTTTGGTCAAATAAAAAGTATTATTGCACAACACAATCCCTTTGCAAAAAAAAAAAGTAGGTTAAATGCAAATAGAAAAGTAAATACATATTAGAATTTCTCAATGAACTGTACAATCTGCAGGCTTATTTTTGCTTTTCATTTTCTGCCTAGAGTTTTGCCATTTCTTGAAAGTAATATGTATTGGCCTCAGTAAATATTTGGGAGCTGACAGCTTTAATTTCCAGTTCATGCATGTGTGTATGTGTGTGTCCATGGACACTCATATGCACATAGATGCACATATATACATGCGTAATTTAAGTACTTGCCCATCTATTACTTTCTTACCACTGTTCTTGCCAAACTCAGGCATAGAAGAGAGTCATCTAGGCTGCAGTGCTTTCATACCAGCATTACTACCACTACCACTTTCATGCCACTACCATCAAGTCCCCTACACTTGGTCTAGCTCACCTCTTCCCATTTTCCTCTTGCATGGGCAGGCACAGTTCCTTCAGGCATAAGCACGTAAGAACGCAAGGGGAGCCTTGATGGATCAGGCCACAGCCCTGCTGGATCAGGCCATAATGTCCAGTCTCACATAGTGGCCCGCCAATTGCTTCTAGTATCTCAAGCAGAAAACAAAGGCAAAACCTTCACCTGCTCTTCAGTCCTTGCAAATGGCCTTTAGAGGAATCCTGCCTGTCTCTCTGACCTGGAGACACTACCTATGCATAGTGATGAGGCATGTTTTTCTTCATTTGCTTTACATCCCTAATATTGACATATAGGGGGTAGACAGAAAATATTTTTACGAAGTCATGGGAGCTTATTTTTATTCTTTGCTACTCTTGCCCTTTACATTTACTTGTCCGAGAAGTTTTCAGGCAAAAGCTCAAATCCAGAATATTTTGTTGAGATCCATGGGACAGGTCACAACAGTGTTTTAGAGCTGCTGCTTGTACTAAGAAGCCAAGTACAAATTGGCCTCAGCATCTGCCATGTTATAACTCAAGCCCATTTTTCTTAGCCCTGTATTCTGAAATGATAAGGAACAGGTCATGACTCTCTTCTCTCAGACAGTGTATTATGTATATACACTGGCTATAGCTGCACCTTCCAGTCTTCTCAAGACTAAGCCCATCTGCTTCTCTCCATGGGCGATCTTGCATTTCCCTTCCTGTCCACCGGACAGGAAAGAAATGCAATCAACTAACGTTAACTAGCCTGTCCCCCCCACGATCAAACACTTACCTCCCATTCGATCACCAGCTGGTCCTCTTCAGGATGCCACCATCTTGAGTGGGGCGCCCTCTGTGACATTGCATGCATTAGCACCATCGCCATGACAATGCTGACGCTCTGCGCAGTCGCTGTTGTGTCAGGAGGGCGGCAGAGCTGCCAACGCACTTGTGCGGCAGCTTCATTGACTTCCCCATCCAGCTGGATGTGTGAATGCTCCTGACTGGATGCAACAGGTAAGTAATTGGGGAAGGTTAGGTATCTTGTGGAGCATGATTTTGTGCTCCAAAGCTAGTTGATAATTAGTCAACTTCTAGGAAGACAGGGGGCGCTTGGAGGCTGTAGTAGCCTTCTCTAACTGCAGATGTTCTTGCCTAGATGTTGCCTAATTATCAGCTACGGGCCGAAGTGCAAAAAGGCCCCTTGTCTGGGGCCTGCCATAGTCTGCACAAGCATGTTAATAGGAAGTCCGTATTCTGAGATATAATCCAGAATAAGGCTCAGTGCAGAAAGGGCCCAAGAGAAAGAAAGAAGTTACCTCATCAAGAATAATTCTGCCAGGACTTTTTCTGAGAAATCCACGCTGGGTTCTAGCAATCTCAGAATTGCTTAGCACCTTTGCTATCTGTTCCATGATCTTCCTAGATACTGATGTTAGATTGACTGCTGTGTGGTTTCTCAGATCCCCCGCTTTTGCCATTCCTGAAACAGGAATGATCTTTTACTTAATCAGAATTGCACTTGTCCTTCAGGATTTATCAGATATAATAGCTACTGGTTCTGGCAGTTTATTAGCAAACCCCTTGAATATAAACCTTCTAACCCAGGATACTAGAACTCCTCTGGGATAAAGGCTTTTCTTGACTCACTAATCTACTTCTGCCCCATGATCAACCTGAACAAGTAGGCTGTTCCTCACGCTCACCCTTGAGCAAACTTCAGCCAATTCTTAGATTATCCAAGCAGAAAAACCCAATACTTTTCTAGACTTCTTCACAAGTTTTCTGTGTCCTGGCCTATTACACCAAGCTGTTCTACCAAATACCTGCTGCAGAAGATAATAGGTAAGTGGAGAACAGGTTCTGCATTAAGAAAGGTCATAAGGTATAAGTCAGTACTTTTCCAATCTTATAAACATTTCACCCTTATGTCTTTTTCCTGATAAAGATGTGTGCACCCTTATCCCAAGCACTTTGCATTGTTTTACAGCAGAGAAAAAAACATCTTTATAGGCATGGAAGAGCACCAACCTTGGTAAGAATGGAAAGTATTTTATTTGCTAGCTAGCTAGCTTGTTTGTAATTCAATGCCACCCTTTACCTGAAGGTCTCAATTTAGGTCACAATAAAATAATAATAAATGCAGATTAAAAAGCATGACTAAGGCCCTGTCCCCAAGCAATTTAAAGCCCTCTAAAAATCTTCTTTTGCCTCTGAGCGCCCTCATGCCCAGCTTTTCAACAAGCTTCCAGCGCTACAAAAGGAAGAAAATCCACAACAAAAAAAGCGCACTTTAAAGAAGAGTTCCAGCACTCTTTTTGGAAGTCTTGGGTTTTCCTGGCAGCATTTACCATGGGGATGCTCCATGACAAAAGGGGCAGGGATTGCTGCCTGCACACACAGCCATAAAACATTCACACATCTCCCAGAAGTGCAGCAGCTTCCCTTCCTTTCCCTTTCTAAAGCTCAGATCTTTCAAAGAGCCAGAATAGCACAGAATTGCAACATTGTTGCAATTGTTATCAGGTGTGAAGTGGTGGATTGCTACAGTCACCACTGCTCTACCGGGTGGATTTTGACAGTGATCTGTGAAAGTGTTGAGAGTGAATGAGTGAACGGTCGCGCGACTGATAACTGCAGCCACTGCCTTTGTTGGCATGGGAAGCTATTTTGGGGGGTGGAGATCTGGGAGACGAACAAAGAACTGATGGCTATTTTTCCTTTGAACTTGTTGGGGGTTTCTTCGTGGTTGTGGCCGCGCAGAGCGCAGTCCCTCCCCATTCCTGCTGGCACCCT
>MTQE01000401.1:9390557-9402255 GCA_014337955.1 Aspidoscelis marmoratus | reverse complement strand
AAAAAAAATCATTGAAGGAGCATATTGGCATGTTGTTCTCTCCCTCCAACTCAGTATACTGCATGGAACAATAATTAAAGCAGAGTTAAATACCTTTATATAAATTACAAATGACGGATCCTGAAATGCAACCCAATTAAGACAAAACAGTTCATAACCTACCCATTGACACCCAAAGACACATGGAAACCCAGGCAAAGGGAGTGACTTTTACCCACCCCAACATGGCAACTTCCTTTGGTATCACCACACTGGTGGTGACCCCACTAGTGTCAGGACTCCCACCACAAGTAGTGAGCATGTACAGGCCAGCAGCACCAGTCAGCTCTTGCAGACTGTCACACTGGAGTGACCGGGAGAAGATGGTCTTCTCCTCTGGGGTAGGGCTTTAATGTTTTTTTGTGAGGATTTTCAGTGAAGGTTGGGATGAAACTATAGAAATAGAGGCCTATATCTTCTCTGTTTCTTATTTGCTGAGATGCTAGAAACAGTACTATTTATCATCTCCCCATATTAATCTCTCCATAGTTCTGTGATCATTTGCCAAAGCCTTTCAACAGATGCTTCTTTCATCAAAGGGATGTTGCTTAATAAGGAAAGGGCATTGATAACTGTAACCCTTCAGCAATTGAATTTTAAGGAATTACTCCCTAAAGCACTGGTTCTCAACCTGGGGGTCGGGACCCCTTTGGGGGTCGAATTATCCTTTCAAAGGGGTCGTGACGAGCCTCCCGCCACCCTTTCCTCCCACCCCCCAGCCGCTCCGCCCCTGTGGTTGGGGGTCTCCACAACATGAGGACCTCCATTAAGGGGTCGCGGCATTAGGAAGGTTGAGAATTGCTGCCCTAAAGAGATTCACATTTAAAAGCATATTCATGCTCATCCAGCCATTTTTATATATTGTAGCTACAGTGGTACCTTGACATACGAGTTTAATTCGTTCCGTAACCTTGCTCTTATGTCAAATCGCTCGTATCTCAAAGCAATTTCCCCATTAATCCATTCCAGCTCCCAAAACACCACCTCAGTTGTTTTTGTTATGTACTGTACTGTATTTACATACTCGTATCTCAAATCTTGCTCTCATCTCAAAGCAAAATATCACTCACTCGGCGGCTTGTATCTCAAAACACTTGTATGTCAGGGCACTTGTATGTCGAGGTACCACTGTATATCATATCTATTTGAAGGACGTGGAATGTCTTTAAATTACAACATTTGTAAGGTTGTATAATTGCTTGTACTGTGTCCTAAAAAGCCTAGACAGGATGAGATGAAGACATATGAATGCTGCAGGGCTATTTCGGCTTGTTGCTTGTGGTTGTGGGTGGTGACACCAAGGGGAGGGTGGATCACCACTTTGGGGAAGGCAAGCGCCATTCCTCTTGGCCCAGATTTCTGTATGTATTGGGGTATGGGTGAGTAGGTTATGGAGTGTTTTGTTTTAATTGGGTTGGAATGAGGAATGCTTTCTTATAAATAATGAGAGAATCTGCACAGATTGCCTGCAACAAAAATGAGGGCTCTGGTAAGAGAACAGGGGATGGAGTCTGCTCTACTGCCAAAAATAGGAGGGGTTTGACCCTAGCCACATCAGCTCCTGTTAAATTTACTTGATGGGCTTCTTAGTAGGGAGAGTTTGGACAGGTTTTTATGTACTCCCCCAAGCTCTTCCTTCTGTTTTCTTACAGTCTTGATCACAGATCCTCTGAGGGGGATATGGGAAGAATCAGTGAATTTTCAATAACTAGCATCTTGGGGCCCGTCCACATGCTCAAAATAATGTGGAAGGCTTCCGTGTCTGCCTTGGGAGTGTCCGCATGCAAAGCCATAATACATGGCACATGGGAGTCAATACGGGTTAAAAAAACCCCTCTCTTCGCAAGTGTTTTCCATCCGAAATAGAGGGTTAACATGTATTGCCCAGGGGCCATGTGGACGCTCCTGGGGGACGGTTTTTAAACAGAGCCACGGAGCTGCGAAGGGCACTCACATCTGCTTAAAAACTTTTCCCCTGCTCTTTTCAGCCTGCAGTCAGGTGGGCAATTGGGGCACCCAGCCGGGCAACTGACAGGTGGTAGAAGGGCTGAAAAGAGCAGGGAGGGATTTTAAACAGAGACGTGACACCCTTCGTGGCTCTGCGGCTCTGTTTAAAATCCCTCCCTGCATGGAGACAGGCACATGCGATTAAAATCCGCATTGCACCAAACCATATGAGGACGCTTTATTGCGTGTTACAATGTGGATTTTATTTGCACGTGTCCAAATCACATCAGCCAGCTTGCATGCGGATGGGCCCTAGGTCAAAATATTAATTCCAGATGCTCCTACCTGGATTTGAACTGGAACTTGAAACTTGGGTCCTATCCATATTCCTGTCCAAGTACAAGAAGTCAGACCATTAGTTTAGCTTCTTTTAGGTACTAATAACTTCAATTCAGATACTTGTTTTCTGCTTGCTATCCTGTAAGCTTACAAGGGACTTATTTCCTCTTCCTCCCAGATGTTCCTGAACTATAGTTCCTGTCATTCCTTGCCATTCATCAAACTGTTTGGGGCTGTTGAAAGTTCAGGATAAACTGGAGGACCACTGTTGGAGCACACAGTGACCCAGCAACTGCTTATGGGCATTCCTCAAGCAGAAGACAAAGGCAAAACCTCACACACTCCCGGTTCCCTACCCATCCTGCCCATCTCTCCAACCTAGAGCAAGTACCTAGGCATCCATTCTAGTAGCCATTGATTCACCTTTCCTCTGTGAATTTGTCCAATCCTTGCTTAAAACTATCCAGGCTGCTTGCTGTCACCAACTCTTTTGGTAGTAAATTCCATAAGACCCTTCACTGCAAATTCCTCAAGCAGAGCAGGGAACATTGTACTTTTTTCAGTAGTGAAATGAGATTTGAAAAGGGGCAGCCAAACTCCTTGGTCTGACCGTGGAAGTCAACCTCATGGCTATTCACTGAAGGAAAGAAAAAAAAAACACCTCCATACAAGAGAAAAATGTGCTCCATTGTCAAATCTCATTGTGGCATGAATCCTTGAAATCATTTCCACTCCTCAAGATCAAATTGCCAGTGAAGAAGAACTGAGCTCCCTTCAATAGCAATGAAATGAGTCCATAAGGATTTGGGATAAGCATCCAACTCTCATCCAGTCCTTGCCCTTCAAAATCATTCAGTGGCAAAGAGGTTCAGTCTTCGAAATAATCTTTTTTTCTCATAGACGCTTTAATTGAATGACCCACAGAATCCGTACTGCTGGTGTGCTCTTTGTTTCTTCATGCTATGGTTAGGGTTTATAGTGTCACACTGCGTTACTGTGTAAATGAAATGATTGACTTTGGTATAATTTGTGAGAGAAGACTGAGAATGTTGAGACAGGTATTAAGGAATACAGCAAAGGAGAAATGGAGGAGAATAGGGATTCACATTTATAATAATAGGCATTGTATTAAAATACCCAGTGTAACAATTGAAATGTTAAATGATAATATCTTCCTGTGAGAGGCCTGCCTCTTTCTATCCTGGTGTCTGCTGGGTGGGGGGTATATATGCATGGAGGTACATATTCAGTTTAACTATGGAATAAGGAATAGTACTTAATTATTGTTGTTTGGGTAAAATGGGTATCTAAAGAGTACCTTCTCCTATATCAGTGATGGCCAACGTATGATACGCATGTCACAGATAACACGCCAAGCCCTTCTGGGTGACACACATGGTCACCCTGGCACCTGGGCGTGTAGTGCTTGTTTGTTCTTGAAGTGTACAAAATACCAACTTTCAATTGAAGATTTAGCAAACAAAATTCAGCAACAAAAGTCACTAATGTAAAGAATTATTTGTTTTTGCTTTTAATAAAATACATATATCAAAAATATAACTTTTTTACTAGAGCTACAAATATCACAAAATTATGGATATTTCTTGATGTGACACAGCACCCCAGTTAAGCTAGGTTTTCTTGCGAATTTTGACACACTGAGCTCAAAAGGTTCGCCATCACTGTCCTATATAGACCTACCCATGCATTGAGATGTCAGAGTGCCTTCTTATAGTTCCTCCTCTCTCAAAAGTTTGGGTGGTAGGGAGAGACTTTTCTGTGGTGGCCCCCAGACTCTGGAACAGCCTTCCTCTTGAGGTTCTCCAGGTTCCTATATTATATGGTTTTCATTGCCTGATTAAAACATACCTCTTCACCCAGGCCTTTGATGTTTAGCTCCTTCTGGATGTGAGCGCAAGTGTGAGCACTAGTCACCCTTGGGTCATTGCACTCCTTTCCTGTCCAGTGGACAGGAAGGGTAGTGAAAAACACCTCTGAACTATGTTGAAAGCATTTTGGTGAAGGGCAGTATTTAAATAAAGTTGGTTGACCAGTTAGTGTAGCAGTTTTCAGGAGTCTCCGTCCCAAAAGTCTTTTGACAGTCCTCAAAGTGTCATAGAGAAATACATTCCATTAAGTAGCAGTAGTTCACAGAATGGGACTTCAAGGCCGCGTCTCCATGCAAGCCATTCGGCTCTGATTGGGCACTCATGTGACTGGGTGCGGGACCGAGATCAGATGTTGCCCATCCCCATACCGTTCCCGGCAACACGGGCTGGATGGGGGCTTGGTGTGGATACAGCTGTCCCCATGCAAACCACACCAAGACCCAGCATGGGGGAGCAGCACCATCTCCTCTCCGCCCCCTCTTTCCTCACTGGAAGCCAGATTAATGTCACCCCACCCCTGTGCCACCAGCTGCAAATGTCACATCCTCCCCCCTTGGTGGCACATAGAAGCCAGGACTGAATGGCAAAAATAATATATTTTTTTTAAAAAAAAAACCAGCTATTTTAAAATTTGCTGTGTAAAAGGGAGAAAAATGTGCCATTATCCTACCTGCCTTGGCGATCACGGAACAGGGGGTAGAATACTTGTATAAGAGAGTCTCGTGGGTCAGCGAAGGCCATTCGACCCCTTCATCATTTTGGCTTTCCCAAAAAATCTCAGCAGTTGCGATCTCAAATGTACAAGGCAGGAACGGTAAGCACAGGACATGAAACCCCACCTCCTACTGACCCGAGCGCCAATCTCCTCCCCAAATAGCCCAAGACCATCCCCATCTGCAGGCCTGCCTCACAAAGCAATGTGTGCCGGGACACCAAACTGATGAGACTTGATTTTTCTAGTACCAAATGTAGTACGGATTTGGTATGGGTTTGGGCAATTTGGCCTGTGGAAATCAGACCAAATCAAAAGTGCATGGGGATGACCCTTGCCCCCTGATTTTGATTCGGACCAAAATGTGCATGGGGATGCGCCACTAGAAAAGTAGGTGAGGGATAAGATATATTTAGGAGCAATGCAATAGGAATTCAAGAGAAGCATTTAAATTTGTCTGGATTTTACACCTAAACACTATACTGCATAGTTTGTTCTCAAGGTTGAAAAGATTTCTCAGAAACAGCATACATTTTTATTACCTTTCAGCAATCAAATGCTTCTGAGCAACTACTGTTGCCCTGTGATTGAACGTGAATTATTGCTTTATTTATCAGGGTGATAGGGAAACACTCATGTAGAGAGGACAGATGTTAAATAAATCAGCCAGCAGGGGGGTTGTCCATATGAATCAGTAGCTCAACATCATGTTATTGGCTCGAGGGAATTCAGATCAGCAGGAGAGGCTCCTGGAACAGATGGTCTTGGTTTGATTCGATGAACGTCCGGAATTAAAGAGAAAAATACAGACACACCTTCCAAAAATAGTTTACAAAGGTTGGAAGATAAAGCCCCGTGTCCTGTGATGCAGACATGATTTTTAGTTGCATACGAGACCCCTATTATCTGCTGGGTTTTAAACTCTCATGGAAACAGGCAGTATTAGTTACATTCTAGGAAACAGAGGCTTTTCGCACTACACCTGTTCCTAAGTAACTTCGGAAGTTACTACACCCTAAGTAACTTCTGAACGCTTTCACCATTCACACACAGGAAGGCAGGAATGCGTGTAAACGCGTTCCTGCGTGCCTGTGTGTGAATGCTGAAAGTGTTCCGAAGTTACTTAGCCGGGAAAGGCCGGCCAGGGGTGGGGATACGGCCAGCGAGGCTGCCTCCGATTGGGTGCAAGCACCCAAGGGGCGGGCAGCGCTGTCAGACCGCTTGCCCCACTTACCACGCTTCGTGCCGGCTCTGTGGGCCCCAATCAGGCCTGTGCAGCTGACACGAAGGTGCCTGGGCATCCGGGGCAAGCTCCTTATGGGGCAGGACCCCTTCGGAGATCGGAGCCCCTGGCTCCGGTCTCTGAAGGCTTCGCCCTGACCCTGATCAAGCCCATCTGCGGGGAGTAGGTGCCTGGATTTAGGCGCCTATGCCACGCAGATCACCCCCCACCCCCCGCACGCACCCCCGACCGCGATCGCACCCATCTTCAGGGTGTAGATGCCTTGATGTAGGCACCTACACCCCAAAGATGATCCCCCCCCCAGGGCCCGGGGACGACAGGCACGCGACACAGGTCCTACCTGCTCGGTGCCCGTGCTTGAACTGAGTCCAGGATGCCAGGAGCCCGCACCACGTGGGGCGCTGCGGCCCCCTATTGGACAAGCAGTTCATGATCGGGTGGGGGTGTGGCTGTGGCTGTGGACCCCTCCCCCTCCCCTGCCCAAACTGACTGACATGCGGGCTGGAGTCCCCGCTTTCCGCTGCTGAAATTGGGTTGTGATAGACCCAGTGGCAGGCAGCTGGGGTTCGGCCAGTCTTCGGCCTCTGAGGGGTGCAGTCACCTTGACTGAGGCGGCTGCACCCCGTGGAGGTCCCCTGGGCCCAACCCCACCAAGGGCTGTGCACCTCCTCTGCACATCTTACCTTTTCAGAGTCCAGGTTTGAACTGGCAAGCCCTGGGTGGGCAGGGCTTGTTGGGTTTGGAGTGTGGCATTCTGCATTCTGCGCAGGTGTACTCCGTGGTCCAATCATGGGCCACAGCTTTTCTCCTGCCTTCCATTTCTCAGACCTCAGAGTAAAAGGAGCAACTATTTTCCTGTCCCATAAGCTTGTAGTACACACTCAGCACCACCAAGGAGCTGAATTATTTCCGCTCAATGCAGCGCCCTTTGGGCATTATGGTGTTTGCAAAGCACATGGTGTTAAAAGGACAGCTCTTCTTTTCCTGTTTGAGGATTTTACCCACCTCCGGCCTTAGGATGAGACATTAGAAGGACCTCTGACCTGGAAGACAGCACCTTTTCCTCCAATCACCTCCCCTGATGTTGCATTGATGTGATTTCCCCCACACTCCTTGGGACTGCTATATAAAAAGACCTGCAGCAAGAATAAACTGGAGCCTCTTTTTCCAGCTACAGCTGTCTCCCGACTCTTCTTTCCCTCCCTGTATTTCTTATCTGCTGGGTCCACCATTGCTGGGCAACCACATGGCAAATCACCAGGGCTCTTACTGGTAGAGCAGCCTGGCTTTAACTATCACAACATCCAGCATAAGAGCAGCAACCCTTGCAGCTGCAGATCTTCCTCCTTGGCCATTTTAGGGCACGTAAGCCAGATATGTGCAACTGAATTGCATGTTTTTTCACAGCATCCTTTTCTTTCCAACTTGAGGGCATGCCAGCAGGTCTACAGTTACAAGAGGGCTGGAGCAAAATGAAACAGTGGCTCGAGGCAGTAGGTGGGACAAATAGTATGCAGTGTCTTTCCGTTAATTGAAGGCAAGGCTGGGCTACCATGCTGGCTCTTGTGTTTTGGGTTTAGCATCCCAAGGCTGTTTTGCTCAATAAACTGGTCTACAAAAGAGCCAATCTCTTTCCCACACACACACACAGAGTCCAGGCTTTCTCAGTCCCTTCCCCCCTGCGAGAGAAGTGCAGCAAAGAGACAGAATGAGAAAAGACATAAATGTTTGGCAGCAGAAAAGGAAGAAGCTGAGGTTGTCCAGGGAAAAAGCTATGAGGCTGAGATGGCACCATGCTACCCTGTCCACATCACAATCCTTCCTTAATTATACCCACATTCCTCCTGCTTACCTCTCCTTCCCCCCACCTAGTCCCCCTCTCACACCCACCCACTCTTCCTCCTCTTATGTGCCATTGGTATCTCAAGGACATTACTTCCCTATGCCCAGCTTCCTCCATCTTCACTCAGTGGACGGGCACTTCTGATTGGGTTCAAATTCAAACCATTTGAATTGAACTGTTTGGTTCAAACTAGTTTGATTTGAACCAAACCAGACCCTGTTCAAAAGGGTCTGGTTCAGTCTGAACTACCCCAGGATTGCTTGATCAAACAGAACAGATCAATTCAAAAGGTTAAAATTTGACTGCGCCTTGTCTTTGAAATAGGGCTTTTCCCAATGTATTTCCAATGGCTTTTCAATTTTAATAGCAGACTGTTCATGAACTGCTTGACCATGGGGCTAGACTGAAATCAGTTCAGGGAAGTTCAGTTCAAAACATCTCTTGCTTTGTGTACATCTCTGCTTTGCACTGTAGCAACTAGCCTTACATTTCTACAGGCTATGTTTTTGTTTTTGTTTTCTTTTCTCCAAATCTGGATGAAAAAAAATCTGGAGAGTTTGAAAGTTTGCACTATTGTCGAATATCAGTGATCACAGTTTCTCCTAATAAAAGATACTGCTCAGCCCTTGATTTTGAAAGATTACATTCAGAAGTATTTATCCCTTCAATTATCTTTCCTACCTGAATTGTTGGGCTCGAGGTCTTGTATTTCTGTCTGAAATGATGTTTATTTCTCTCCTAAATTCTAAAAACATAAACTCTAGCTCTGAGCTGAAATCAAATATTGATCACTTGTTTTGCTTAGAAAGCAAGACCTGAAGTTGTCCATAGCTGTAAATTCAGCTATGCAAATGAGAACACTGATTTAATCAAGAAGACATGGGCACACAATTGTTGCATTATTCCACGGATTTTCCCATTAGTTCAGGAACTGGCTGTCCTTGTAACCTGAAATCTGCTACAAGATTAAGCAATGAATATTTACTATTTGGGGAACTTGTAACAAACCACATTTAATAGCAAATATGGCTCTTCCTAGTTGCATGCAAGTTGTTCTTCAAATACTTTACTGTAGTGATTGATTCACCTTTATTTTATCTTGACTGTTTTGTCTTTTAATCCTAGTTATTACCCTGCCACGACTCCAAGATAAATTACTTGCCAAGAACTAAGTAACTGCTTGTTTTTTATTACAAAAGATTTCCTCCTTATTTTCTAGCAATTTCATTGTGAGAAGTGATCTTTTTCGGGCTGGACACCTTTGCTCACAAAGCAAAAACAGAGCAAAACAGCCAAACCCGCAGTTCCAAAATAGGTGCAGACAAAAGCTTGTTATTCGATCGAGACAGGTCAAGTGGTATCAATGGAAGTTACAGCCATAAGCTTGCCATTTTCATCACCTCTGCCTCCACTGGAAGAAAATAGTTTTCCACCCTCCATTTGGACTTTCCTGAATGGGAAATCCACAAATAAAATGGATAGAAAGGTAAAGGCGTGAGCAGTCAGACCTGAAGATGGAATGAAGAAGGTTTAAAGTGAAGATGTAACCAAGGCCAATGTTTACTCTGTTTTGGTCATTAGTATCTAAGGCCATTTCCACACCATGGCTATTTCTCCGTGCTGGCCATCTGGCACACTTTGGGACTGCATGGGCTGGGCACGGGACCAGGAATGCATTTCGGGCATCCCCATGAGATTCCCAGCCACGCAGGACAGGAACGGGTTGGGCACAGATGGAGGCGTCCCAATGAGAACCGTGCCAAACCCTGGTATGGCGGAGCAATGCCCCCTGCTCTCCGCCCCCTCTCTCCTCATTGGCAGACAGACTGGCATCAGCCCACCCCTGTGCCACATCCCTCTCTCCCTTAGTGGCATGGACAGCCAGGACTAAGGTGGGAGGCACAGAAACAAGTAAAAATAAAGCTTCAGTCATAAAAATAACTTTTTAAATAAAATTTAAGACGTCGAAAGCCGCTACAAGTTTTAGTGACAGTAGGCACTTGAGCAGTTGCATGCACCTCCGCAACACCAGGGACCACGAGAACGGCCGTAAACTGAAAATCAAGCCTTTATTTATGATCGCCTTGCAGATCAGGAAAACGGGGGTTGCAAATGGAACAGGAATCAAGCCATTATGCAGCCTGCCTTGGCATTCTTGAAACGGGGTTGGAATTACCTCTGTGAAAATGGCAGAAAATTTAAAAAGCAAACCGTTCTCCAGCCTGCCTTTGTGATCAGCATTTTAAAAAGTCAGCGGCCGTGATCTTCAATGAACAGGGCAGGGACAGCAAGCACACTCCACCTCCCAACGACACAAGCACAAATATCCTCCCCATTAGCCCACTAGTGTCCCCATGTGCATTCCCAGCTCGCTGAGCAATGTGTACCAGTCCCTCAAAGTGTGCTGAGACTTCTTTTTTCAGGTATCAAATCTGGCAACCTTCTGGCATGGTTTGGGAGGGGTTGGCATGCTTTTCGCAGACCAAATCCAAAACCCATGGGGATGGACAGCGCCGATCCCGCACTTGGAACCGTACCAAACTTGCATGGGGACAGGGCCTCAGTGGACTATTCCAGCCCAAGATGTGTGGATCAGTTAGCACAGGACACATTAGCATGGGTTACCTGTAGCCTTCTTCAAGGGCTGCCCACACTCAGGCACCATAGTTACTGCTTCTGTTCCCAGACTTTGCATTTTCCAGGAGGGCTCTTTTCAGGGACACACCATTTCTGGTGCTACTTTCAGTGGTGTTTCCAGGAAACACCAAGAAAGGATCCTCCATTCTAGTCTGGTCTACTTGAGTGTGCTATCTGCAGTGCGCTCCATAGTCTGGAATATGGGCACTGACCCAGCTTGGACCTCTTCAAAGGGAAGGCACCATATCCCAGTCCACTGCTTTGTCCAATTCAAACAAAGTGTGATGGGTGTGTGTGTGAAAACTGCCGCAGTCTGTACGAATGTATGGGTGTCAGGCTGTTATCCTGGGAAAGAGCCTAAATTGAAAATCTTTCCTGGTACATGGATATTGGTTGCTGAAAAGACTTTATGATGAAGGTCAAAACATGTTACATACATACTGTACTGACATATTTCTGGACTATTCCAATGAATTTCTGAGTTCTATATTTTAAAAAATCTACTTAATATTATAACCACAAATGCAATTGTATAAAACTGTCTGGCTGTACACTGGACAATGCAGTTGTCTTTGGTACATATCTAAATCCCTTTAACACTTAGAACTGCTTGTTTTTTTGTTCAGTCCAAGGTTTGTCCTTGTCTCTGCTTGAGATGCCCATGAGGCATTTGGTGGGCCACCGTGTGCAACGGGCCGCTGGACTAGATGAACTGTGGCCTGATCCGGCAGGGCTTTTCTTATGTTCTTACATCCTGATGGGCCTGAAAAGGAATGTCACTGAAAGGAGAGGCAATCCTATTATTGGGCTGGGAGTGGCTGCATCCAGGCATTGCTTATTTATTCTGCTATATTTGGTTATTCTGTAATAAAGAATGGATATTCCAGAACATCTTTTTCTTATTCCAGAATATTAAAATATAGTGGAATAAGTAAGCAACATCTGGAGGCAGCCACTGTCAGGCAGGGCTCTGCCAGACCAGTTTGTGCAGCCCTGCCTTGCTAGCCATAAAGCAGCCAGAAGAGGGAAGTACCATCTCTGCCAGCCCT
>MTQE01000401.1:9378539-9390082 GCA_014337955.1 Aspidoscelis marmoratus | reverse complement strand
GAATGAATGAATGAATGAATGAATGAATGAATGAATGAATGAATGACCTCATGGGCAGAGTATAAGCCTCGGCAACTAATGTAAATGACCATATAGTTAATTGTATGAACCTCCCTTGTATGTATAGTGTTGGAATGTATACTACAGTATATAAAGTAAAGGACTTTTATTATTTGTTCTTTGTATATATTATAAGTAAGATGGAGGATCTGCTGATGAGAACATTTACACTTAGGCAGGAAAGAGAAGGACTGGGCAAAGTCCAGTGGTGCCAACAGATAGACAATTATTATTCAGAGGGAAATGGTCCCATTGGAAATGTGTTCAAAGGGATGGCCTGACCAGGGAAAGCATACTGGTCAAGAATGAGATGTTGCTGCTATCACTGAGCTGCATGGACCATTGTTACATCATTCCTATGTGTGAGCTGAGTTTATTTTTGCCAGGGGAAACAATCATCACAGGTACACTGTGTACAAGGCTGCTGCCTCCTGGCCTCAGAGCTTTTCAAAGCTTTGACATTCCCCCCCAGCATGGTTCAGCACTGGACAGAAAATGGCACTAGAACTCCTCTGTATTCCTTGAATGATGGATGATTGTTCTTTGGTAACTTTCCCTTGTCTCCTCAGGCAGTGGCTTTTCCCCACTAGTCACCTGTCCTTGGTGATCACTTCCTGTTGAGTTGATCTGATGATGTTACCATACCTGGTGGTGAAGTATCTTCAAGAAAGATTAATCTCAGAGAAACCCTCCCATGTGGTGTTCTAATCCTGAGCATCAGATACTCACTATTATCACACCATTAATGTACTCAGCGCAAATCTTAGGGATTCTTCAACTCTCATCTTCTCTCTACTTTATCTTTTCAAAGCATGATAGCAGAATTTTGTTACCTCTCTCCTCCCCCTCCCCGTATTTATTGGTTGCATGCCTGATTCTTTCCAGGGAGAAATGATATATATGGATGCCCTTCCCTTGTGCATTCATACTATGGCCTAATAGGTGCCGTGCTATAAGACGGGTTGATTCGTGGTCTCTTAATATTAGACCTGTCAACAACACAGCACACACAACCCTCAGGGAAAAATCAATAATGGTTAGCCTGTGCCCATTGATTTACACCATGTCTTCAGTGCAACTTCCACTATCAAATGTATTGAGTGTTGTTTTACCCCCTATTTAAGCAGAGATGGCTGGCTGAAAAATATTGCACCATTGAAAGCGACAGTTACATCAAATGGAAAGAAAAGGGATTTAACCCCTCTGTTTCTAAACAAGAAGAAAGGTAGATGCTCTATTAATGGCTGTGGCTAGAGACAATGAGTTATCTGGGCAGTTTGGGGACGGTTTCTTTTCCCTGACCCTCCTGCCAAAAATGTGTGAAAAAGAGGTTTAGGGGTTTTTTGCAAAGCTGCCCCAGGGCCGGGGGGGGGGGGGCATCTGCTTCTCTCTGCAGCCTCCCATATTTTCCCAAGACATTGGATACAAGATTCCTCTTTGTTTTCTTATTTTGAGGGTTTGCCCTGGCGGCAGTTGCAACAGATGAGAAAAAGGAAGAGAATTTGGAAAGAAAATTACTGGTCATTTTGCTGATGTGTTCTTTCACTCTGAAGGTGGACTGAAGTTGGATTAAACCTTAGGTGTGACCACAGCCAGAGAGTGTGCCTTTCCGCGAAACAGCGCTATATCTTACCTGCCTGGATGCTGCTGCTATGAGCAGCCATCTTGGTCATGGCCACTGTGCATGTTTGGAGGCTAAAAAAGGAAGCTACGCATGCACAGGGGTGGCGATAGCACTCCTCTGGGTATTTCATGCTGTCAAAATACACAGATGTGTGCATCACTCTATCATACACAGGCAGCACCAGAGTGTGCTGTCTATCCAACAAGCCATTTTTCCAAAGGGGCTTTTCTCTGTGAGCCAGTTTGGTCTTGTAGTTAGGGTGCCTGACTCTTATCTGGGAATCACTGGATTTAATTCCGCCCTCCCCCATGATGCCAGCTGAGTGACCTTGGGGTAAGCCCTCTTCTGAGCTCTCCCAGCTCCATGTACCTCACTGGTTGTCTCTTAAGGGGAGAAGAACAGAAAGCTTTGTCAATCACTTTGAGTCCCCTTAAATGGGTGAGAAAAACAAGGTAGAAAAGCCAACTCTTCTATTGTTTCTGCTGTTGCTTGTTAGTGTGATATTCAGCCGGCATCTGGAGCCAGCCACAGTTACACTGTTGAAAATCCCTTCACTGTATTCAGTAATTTTGATTACATATTCAGTTTGCGTATTGGTATAATATTTGTTGTTCCTGGAGATGACATTTAAAAAGCACACAGTTGTAAAAGAAAAAAAAAGTGTACTCTAACAGCATAATAAAAGCACTTGTCTTCTTTTCCTTTGCTTTCAGTTTGATTTACCAAGCACTATTTAAATACTCTGCAAACATAAACCTTAAACTTGCTAGAGTTTTTAATATATGGTTCTCATATGAACTCTGTGATTAATGCCCTTGTTCTTTAAATGCGATCTTCTATAGAGGTTTGGTACCTGACAAAGCATATTTTGTGTCCTCAGTAAGATGGAGTGTACATTCTGATGCCACAATGATTTATTCCAGTTCTTGTCTCTTTGGCAGGATTTCATAAATGCCAACTTTTCCCAAGGTCTCATCACAATTTATGTCATACAACTGCCTTTTCCTCCAGGTTTGGCACAAGGCATTCTTGTGCTTGCGCCTGGAAGGCTGGTTCAGTGCCTAAATGAAGGCATCTCAAACTGTATCACTTAAAATAGAATCCAGTGTGTGCATCAATCCATACCGATTAGAGGCTGGAACTACTCTGGGCACGTATTGGAACATAAAGCTAGCTTGTAGTAAGTGAAATAAAATAGCAGGAAGACTTCACAAATACCTGCTTGTACCCGATCACCTTTCTTTTCCATTCCCCAAGATCCAATAAATTGAATTAAATATGGATAAAATATTTAATAGCGTATTTAAGCAGGATAGAACCTAACAGACTTTCTGGACTGTAGGCATGTATATACATGCATGCACTTTCACCAAACACTTTAATAAAAGTATCAGAGATTGCACTTAAAACTTTCTCTCACACACTTGTTTGCACTACCTAAATCAGATGCCCCTATGACTCTCCTATCTATGGTCAGGTGGTTCATGAATCAGTACTATGAGAGCTTTGGGGAATGGGCAAGGTTCCATTTGGCACCCTCTTTTTTATCTCCATATGAAGCCTTTTAAGCTTCATATGGTCTAAGATCAATTCTGCACTGGCCTGTATATCAGATCAGCAAATGTACTAGGAGCCTCTCTTCCTCATGGTGTGGAAGAGAGGCTCCTAATTCACTTGCTGGTCCAGTATACCAGTCAATGCAGAATCACCCAAAGTGTACATCAGGAAGATTCAAGGTAAGGTTACAATCACAGCCTCTCTCCTCGTTGCCTTCATGCCAATGCTCAGCTCATAGGACAAGCAGGTTTAAATTTAGATGCAGAGGCAAACGAGGTGAACACAGTCAGCTGTGCTAAGAACTGCATTATTCCAGAACCTTTTCCTCCAAAACCTTAAATGCTCTCCAATAGCATCAAAATCAAAAGATTACTCCATCTCTACTCTTCCCAAAAAGATTGGTTTGCACAGCAGTCAGTGTTCCTCAGTTACATTTTCTGCTTGGCATTCAGAAAGTAGATAAAAGGTGAATTTGCACCTTACTAGAATGCTTTAGGTATCTGCACTTGTGGAGGCCTAAAGCATTCAAACCTTAGCTAATACTTTACTAAGCAGCAGTTAAATGCAAATGGCCACCCTTATAGTGGCTGTCACAGAGCCCCAGAGATGGCACCAGCATATCTGCACAGCACCGTCACCAGGGCAACCTGGCCATAACTCATGCAATCACACCTGTGCTGCCAAGTCATGTGCCGCCCACATATACCTCTTCCACCAGGAAGAGGTGCAGAAGGAACATGCGGGAATGAACTAGGCCTGCCTGTAGTGTAGGTATGGAGCAGTTTTAACTGGCCCATGCTTAAATGGTGCAGGAGGTGCTCCTGTACACACAGAGCCTTTTCCAGTAAAGAAACAGCTCCATAAAGTGCAGCAGCTCCATCCCAAAATGTCCTCTGTGTTTACCAGTCACCTAAGTGCAAAAAGGCTTCTTAAAAACTATATCTTAAACATTAGTTTTTGCTTAAGCACAGAATGTGTACTGAAGTAGCCTTTCTACCTAAGGCAAAATATTAGAATCAAATAGGAAAAGTGAGCATAATCATAGAGATATCCCCTATACAAAAAAAAAAAAAGCTGTTGCTTATTTTACTTGTTCCCTGTAAACTGTACCACCAGGAGGTAGGCTCCAGGCCTTTGAACTCTCAACAATAGTACAAATAATATGTGAAAGTCAGAAGGAAGATAAATGTGCATTAGAATATGCTATTTGTGGTTTTGTTAATCACAAGTGTCAAATATTTGCAAATTGAAATTAAATGGGATCTCAATAATTGGATCCCATGTATTCATGAATTAATGAGGTCCTGCTCAGTTCTTCACCATATTTCATAGGCTGCATCCAAGTCAAACTTCCAAGGGGACGGAATCTGGAGCAGGGGTGAACAGTGCAGTGGGCAAATGCCATTTACTTCCCCACCGGCCTGGACTGCTGCCGGATGCAGAATTTCTCTTGCAGCAGCGATTATTTCTACCCAGACCTTCTCCAGAGGACCAGAAATACAGCTGGGAGCTAACCCTTCATGCAAAGGGCCCAGGCAAAAATCCCACTAAATAAGTCACTCCTTCCCCCTCTGTGGGGAAGAGGGGTGTGAATCAGCCTTCCCAATCTGCCATCTCATAAGTTGTTGCCACATTTTTAATGATTCTTTGCAACCTATTTGTTGCACCAGCTCACCTCTCCCCAGCATCATTCCCCAGCCTCCTCCCTATTTTTTGCATCCTCACAGTGGCCTTTGCAACCCTACTGCTAACCCTCCCTGATGACTTTCTGACCTTGCTGGCTGCCTCTTCTCTTTTCCAGTGGCCCTTTCTCATCCACTCCCTTTTTTTTTTTTAACTGTCTGCCATATTCCCTTATCACTGATGCTGCCTTCCCTCCTCGGTTTCCTTTTCAGATTCAGCAGCTTGTTTGAAAATACCATCTAGTACCAGCATAGTGGAAGTGGTCTTTCCTTATTCTACGCGGGGTAGAGAATTGCCCTATACATTAGGGATGTACACGAATATTCATAGTGGCATTTGGAATTCGATTGAATGTGCCAAATTTTGACATTCGAATGCGAATAGAATGTCCCAAAATTTGAATTTAAACATTCGATTCAAATTCTGGGACTATTCGTTCAAATTGAAGATCCATACCTTTCCCGCATCTGCACACATTTGTACAGCTCCGTACGGGATGAAAACGGGTTGCATATGAGATAACTACGGGATGCATACGCACGTGTGCAGATGCATGCAGATGTGTACGAATCTCGGGAAGATGCATATGGGCCTCTACACATCTTGTTGACATCCATAAGTGCAAACTGGAATAAAAAATTCGAACAATAGATTCGGATTTGCTTAATTCACATTGAATTTTGTTAAATTTGGATTTAAATAATTCAAATCGAGTTGAATTTTTTATTATTCGAATCGACTCAAATAGAATGTCAAAAAACATTCTTGCACATCCCTACTATACATTGGAGACCCCCTACTATACATTGGACACCATGTGCCCTTTATTCACAGCCATCTTGTTCAGATGAGGAATAACAAGGTGCACAGGATACATCAATCATCCGCTTCTACCCTTCCCTCTCTACATATCCCATTACTGCCCAAACCTTGTGGAACCATAGGCCCTTTCTGCACTGGGCCTTCCATATTATATTGCAAAATAGAGATCTGCCATGCCCAGGGTCTACCATAGTCTGCACTAGCATATGGCGGAGCCCAATTCCAAGACAGAATCCTGAATAAAGCCCAGTGCAGAAAGTGCCATAAAAGCACTTGAGGTTATGAAGACATATCACAACTCTATTTCACATGTAAGCTTTAAATTATTTAATACACCATGACACTCCATCAACAAGGTTTTTGCAAGCCTGCGTGGCAATCTGTCTGCAGGGTAGTGATCAAGGGAGATAGGATGCCTTCAGCAGCAGCTGGTTTCTTGCTCTGCTATAACCAAAGACATGCCAGACTCTTTCCTTCATGGAAGGGGATCTGACTTCAGAGCTGTCAGAACCACAGAGAATGATTCTTCTCCTTCTTCTTTGAAAACAATACGTTTCTACAAAGTAAGTATATAAATTTTTAAGTAAAATGTCTTTTTCTGGCTGGTTTTCTGTACCATCTAGATTCAAGGTGTCCTTGGTTCGGCCTGATCTCCATGTTTTTTTAAAGGTACTTAGTCTACATTTAGTCTAGTTGTTCTTTTCTAGAATGAATTAACTGAAAGAAAATGTTCAGAGGTTTTAGCCAAAGATCAGTCCTCTTCCTGTGTTTGTTCAACCAATCAAGGTTCCTGAGCTGCTTTTATTATAGTGTTTTCAAACATGTGGCTGTCCTGCATCCTGATCCTTCTATTACGATCCACATGACCTTTGGGTCCGACCCAGAGAAATGCAATGTTATACTGAAGCACCAGATATAAGAGAGTCCAGATATAAGGTTGCATTCCCACAGGGGCAGGATTCAATGTGGTGATGAGTCATTTTTCATGAACCATGCATGAGCTAGCCCAATAGCAAGAGGCATGGGAACAAACACACTGCACCTCTGGTCCCTAAAGCCTTTCAGCAGGCCTAGTTACTAGGGGCTTTTCGTGTGGGCTGGAGCTGTGAGCTTTCCAGGAAAACACCTTTGTGCCAGGAATGGCCTAAGAAGCCAGGCTTTTTTATCTGATGCACCCCACGTGGGCAGCCATCCACCCCAAGAGTCAACTGCCTTGAAAGTAAAAGCAGGTCAAACACCCCAGGGGTCAGATGGGGGCACCCAAAAGGCACCCAGATATTTGGATTCTGCACTCCTAGGACAACTAGGGGGTGTCTTATGATGGCCATGTGAATTCAGCTTAGGTTCCACATTTGCTTACCTCATCCACCCAACTTTAGGCTAGACAGAATTGGAAGGGAGTGTCCTTTGCTCTTGGCCTGTCATTTCTTCTGAATGAGACGATTCCCACTTAGACTACATACAGAAGCAAGTCAAACATAAGAGAATTATTTTTTACTCAACTGGATAATCTGACAGATCATATAGTTTAGTTCATATAGGTAAAAAAGATTTGACTAGACAATTTACTATTAAAGCACTGGCAAAATATATGAGCTGAGAAAGGCAGAGACATTTGTTGAAATGGGGATAAACCACCTCTGCCACAAACCCTGCTTTTTCTTCCATTTTCTTGACAGAAGCAGATTAATTTAGTAAGAAGGTCATAAATATTTGACAGTAGAAGTGGGGATTATTACTGATTGCAAAAGCTTTTTTTTTGTGCTAATGATGCTGTAATGATCCCGCTTTTTGCAATCTGTAATGCCATTGGTGCTACATTGCTCAGAAACAAATCCATGGGGGAAGCTGGGAAGATAAACAGCAATTGAAAGTTCCACATTAAAGTAATTGCCTTCAGTCTTTCAAGAATAAACATGGAGTTTATGTTTCCCATGTCTACAGGACTTCTAAAAGCTATCGTGTCTACCTAAGGCTGATTATTTTCTAAGAACCACAGTTTTAGGCACTGAAATTATTTATGTAATATAATTTTAAAAATGTATATACCACACCCTCCAGCAAAATTGTCACAGTTGTATACAAAAATGTTTCGATAATACAAACACAGCGATGTCATATTACAGAAAAATTAAGACAAAGGACCTCTTCACACTTACACAATGGAACAATCTAGGCCTCTCATTGGATTGCTCTGTCTGTACCCAGCCACCACTGCGACTCACCTGGGAATGAAGTGGACTAATGTTTCTCAGGTACCTGAGCACATGAGGCTTGATCAAACACAGCAACAAAACAAAACAAAACAAACAAACAAAAAAACCAACCTCACACAAAACCAGACCTCTGCTGTGCCTCAGAGAAGACTTCAAGATGGTTTTTTTCACATACCAGTCTCTCCCTCCTCTGCCCCTGAATTTTCTTTGCTAGAAAAGGTATATTACAAAAGGCTTAGGAACATGAGGGGCACATACTAATTTCTCTGAGGCACCCCTTTAGTTATGTCTGAATATAGCCTGAGTTTGCTTTTAGCATGTAGACAACCCTGTTCAAATGGCGTATGAATGCATATCGAGGTGGAATCTGGACTGTGCTCAGTGTCATTTGGTACAGAAAATTAAAACATTCTTAAACATAGTAGAACCAGGAAGTCAACTAGGGAGGCTATGATTCCTCCAAACAAGGAGAGAAATTAACTCAACACTGAATGAATTGAGGAGAATTGATGAGGAGCTAAATGATGTACTTGCATCTCTCTTCATAGTAGAATATGAGGAGTAGATCCCCGAGTCTATGCTCATTTTCTCATGAGCAGAGTTTGATTAACTGAATTGAGGAAACCCATTATAATAAGAGAAGCGGCAGGGCATGCTGGACGTATAGGTCTTGCTGGTCTACAACCAAAATTGTTAAAGAATCCAACAGTGAATTACAAATTTCTTAACATAGGTATATAATCCGTCATAAAGCTCAGTTGCAGAAGCTGAGCAAATGGAAAGTGGCTCAACTTCTGGGGCAATTTCTGAGGCCTTTTCTCAAACGCGGTTTTGGAACACGCGGAAAACAGCCCGGAACGTGGCATTCGCATTGCCGCGGCCGCATTTCCATCCCAACCTGTTCTGGGATGTCCTCCGCGAGTTCGAGGTGTAGAGCACTTTAAAGTGCTCTACATCTATTCCCGCGCGAACGAAGCATCTCTGGCCGTTCCGGGAAGGGAAGCATTCACACATGCTTCCCTCCCTGACAGCCATGGGCACACACACACACACCCGGCAGCATTGGCCAAAAATCAGCTGAACAGCTGACCGAGGTCACACTAATGACCTACCTTGCCAGGCTCCAGGGGCTAGGGCTGGGGGGGGGTGATCTGCACGGTGTAGGTGCCTAGATCAAGGCGCCTACACCCCGCAGATGGGTGCAATCGGGGTCGGGGGGAAGCCTTCGGAGACCGGAGCCACGCACTCTGATCTCCGAAGGGGTCCTGCCCCATAGGGAGCTTGCCCCAGGCCCCGTGATGGGTGCCCGGGTGCCCAGGTACCTTCGTGCCAGCTACACAGGGATTGATCGAGCCCCATACAGCCCGCACGAAGCGGGGCAAGCAGCCTGACAGTGCTGCCCGCCCCTTGGGTGCTCGCACCCAATGGGAGGCGGCCTTGAGGGCCATATCCCCGCCCCTGGCCGGCCTTTCCAGGCTAAGTAACTTTGGAACGCTTTCAGCATTCGCACACAGGCGCGCAGGAACGCATTTACACGCGTTCCTGCATTCCTGTGTGTGAATGCTGAAAGCGTCTCAAAGTTACTTAGGCCACGTGCACTACATCAGTTCCGGATGTAGTGCGAAAAGGCCTCTTGTCTAGAGCTACACAATGCTGGGCAGAAATTTCAATGGAGGGGAATGTTTGAAGAATTTGGAGATGAAATAAGTTTGAAGATTCCACAGACAAAAAACGCAACTGTGTAGATAGCATGCTTTCCTTTTCTTAGCCACTAGGATGCAGTCTTAATAAACTAAACTGCTTCTTATGGATAATTGACTGATGGAGCAACAAAAAACAGAGGGTACAAATATTTCGTACAACAGAGGGTTGAAACTAGCAGAGTTCCTCAAGTTTCTATAAAATTGCTTCAACATATACGTAAAGTATCAGGAGTCAGTAAAGTGCAGAAAGTAAGTGCCAAACCCTCCAAAAAGATGCTTGTGTACCAGGGAAATGGGCACCATAAGGACAGAACAGAGATAATGCCAGGTCTTCCTTCCATTCTTCTCAGCACAGCTGTTAAAACATGGGGTGTGGGGGAGGGCAGAGCTGAGCATAAAGTGTAAATAAAACAAAATAAAGGCTAATAAAATGTTAAGGATAATAGGAAACACTATTACAAATAAAAATGCTAGGACTATAAGGCCCCTGTATAAAATGATAGCTTGAATTTTGTGCACTGTTTTGGTTGCTGGATCTCAAAAAGGATTTGGTGGAATTAGAGAAATTTCACAGAAGGGCAGTTAAAATACTAATGGGGCTAGACGGATTTTCCTGAAGTGGTTGGGCTTTTTAGTTTAGAAAGCAAGAGATGTTATAAAGGTATATACAATTATGCATTGCACGAACAGAATGGATAAAGAGAAGTCAGTTTCCTCCCCTTTCCAAAATGCCAGAATTAGGGTTGCCCAATAAAGAGTCATATTAAATTTTGGAACTCCCTGTCACAAGATGTGGGGTTTGCTATCAGCTCAAAAAGAGGTTTGATCAGTTTATGAAGACAAGGCTACCAACGGCATCCAGCTTTGATGGCCACATGACCTCTTCTGTCAGAAAAGGCAGGATGCTTTTAAAGGCCAGCTGCTGTGAAAAGGGCAAGGCCTGTGCATGTCCCCTGCTTCTTGGCTTCTAGCGTAACTGTTTCACCCCATTCTGACTTGCACCTTCTCAGCTGGAATAGGGACTTGCCATCCACATGCTGGGGAAGATTGCAACAGATCCCTGTTCTTGTTTATAATCCTGAATAAGACCCAGTGCAAAAAGGGCCTTTGGACCTTTTCACACTTAGGGGACTGGGACGGCTCCACACATTCTGAGATGCTGCATCATCACGCTGTGGTGCTGCCTCTGTCCCAGAGTGAGAGGCCATCCCAATCCTCAGAAGCTGTGGAGCAGTAAAACCTGCTCCACACTCTACCAGCAGCATCTTGGATGTTCTTGGTATGCTCCCAGACACAGTATCTGCTCCTGCGTCCATTGCAAATGCTGCATCTGGGTGGGGTGAGGTGGCTACAGCTGTGCAAACATGCATCACATACTGTTGCCATGGCAATGGCCCAGCATGCACCAGGCACTGCTGTGGCCATTGCTATGGCTATGCAGAGAGTCTGCAATGGACCATCTGCATTGGGAGGGTCACTGGGTAAGTTGAACATCAGCCACCGTCCCTGAACCTAAGTGTAAAAATGCCTTTTGCCCCTAGACGAACAGGCTGCTGGACCGGACTGGCCAGTGATCCAATCCAATGGGTCATATTTTATCTTCTTAAGTTCTCTTGTCCTGACTTTGAGAAATGGAAGTATAGTAAGAGTATGAACCGACACTGGTAAACAGCACCGGAAGAACCAATGAATAAAATGCATGATAAATGTAAGTTCTGTGAGAATATGAAGTTAAGGTAGGGTAAGGCAAATATAATAAAGGGTGGACTGAGGAAGTTTGCAGAGTTGAATTAAGCAATGGGCGAATCCCCACGGCATAGTTATCTCAAATTCAAAATGTTTTGAGTTCTCCTTGGCCAGACGGGAGATCGGCTTAAC
>MTQE01000401.1:9361850-9375400 GCA_014337955.1 Aspidoscelis marmoratus | reverse complement strand
TTTTTTTTAATGTAAAAAGATGTATTGTCTTGTGTAGAGATTAGGCTGCAGTGCCCCTCTCAGTTTCCTTTATATTATTATTTTTATTGTCTACAAGCAAAACGCTATCATTCATCTGAAGGATTTTCCTCTTCCCTAGAGCTGATCATAACTCACATCTGAGCGAGTAATCAATGCTCACTCATCTATGGGAGGCAACAGATTTGAAACTAATGTGAGTTTCTAGTTAGAATTCATGGCCTGAACCTGCGTGATGGCTTTGGCAATCCTATTTCTAAAGACTGTGCCACACGTTTATTTTCTCATTAGCATCTATTTTCCATTGTATGTTTCCAACAAAGGTAACCTTGGAAGGGGAGTGTGCTTCTTCCTGTCAGGAAGAGCCTGTGATGCTGTTTCAAAGGTGCATGCATGATTGAGCAGCAATATATCACCAAGGACTGAGGCAGAGACAGAATAATTCTCTATGGGTTTGAGGAGGAGAAGCGAAAATCTATTTTGTGGGCTTTTACATGCTGTATTTGTGTGATCATGTGCAGCGTGACAAGTTTTCTCCAAACCAAAACCAATTGTTTATCAGTTCCCGGTGAGACTTCGCCACAAACAGCAGCATGGCAGGTAGATGCATTTTAAAAGAACATTTAATATTAAATAGACAAAAGGAGCAAAAGGGGTTCCTTTAAAATATATTAAGAGGGGTAAAAACACTCAGACACATCCAATTGCAAAGATTAAGTACCATTTCATGAGTATACTATGACCATTCCATTTTCAGAAGAAAAATGTAGTTGTAATTTAAAGAAAAGTCATAATGATTTGCCAGTCAGTAGGGGTAATGCTGCCATGATAAGGTATCATGCATGGCATATTGATGCTAATTATTTATTTACAAACATATCCGACTTACAGGTGGATTCCTTTAGTATAGGAACATTTTAATACTAAAATGCTTCTGTAGACCATTTGTGAGTAGGAACCTAAGGCCATTGTTCATTTCACTGGGCCTTATTCTGGACTACATGCCGGAATATTTAATTAATTGATTATGTTTATATCCCACCCACCCTATATCCAAGGGTCTCAGGGCAGATCACAATAAAAACATTTTAAAAACAGGCAAAACAGATCGGCAAAAATACTGACAGCATCTGCATAGGGGGAGGAAATGCTGTTCCCTCAGCCAAAGGCCATGTGATCTGCATCTTGGTGCAAACTATGGGTGTTTCCGCACTCTCTGCATGGGGCTGCCCTTGAAGACGGTTTGGAAGTTGCAGCTAGTGCAAAACGCAGCCGCTAGAGTGCTGACCGGAACATCTAGCCGGATGCACATCACGCCAGTTCTAAAATAATTGCACTGGCTGCCAATTCACTACTGAGCCCAATTCAAGGTTTTGACTTTGACTTATAAGGCCCTAAATGACTTGGGCCCCAAATATCTAAAGGAACGCCTTCTCCCATATCGACCTGCCCGTGCCTTAAGATCGAGTGGTGAGGCCCTCCTGGTTGTTCCACCACCTTCAGTAGTGAGGCTGGTGGGCACCCGGGAGAGAGCCTTCTCTGTGATGGCCCATAGACTATGGAATAGCCTCCCCCTCGAGGTGCATCTTGTCCCTTCCTTATATATATTCAGGAGGGCGGTGAAGACGCACCTCTTTGCCCTGGCCTTTGGCTGAGTTGACTATATTTCCCACCCAGGCCACACACTATCATTTTAAACATAATGTGTATTGTTTTAAAGTTGTTGAATTTTTAAAGTTTTTTAAATGTACACTCTGTTTTTATCTGTTGCTTGAAGGTTGTAACCCGCCCAGAGACCTTTGGGTATGGGGCGGGAGATAGATAGATAGATAGATAGATAGATAGATAGATAGATAGATAGATAGATAGATAGATAGATGATAGATAGATAGATAGATAGATAGATAGATAGATAGATAGATAGATAGATAGATAGATAGATAGATAGATAGATAGATAGATAGATAGATAGAAACACATTAAAGACAAATACAGATAAGACTTACCTTCCACACAGGAAGCCGGATCTGGGACCCTTCGAGGTGGCCACTTCCACACACTGGCGCAAGACCTGTTCTTAATGGGGTCTCACTGCCGAAAGATCCGGCCTCTGGGGAGACCTGGAATATCAGGTCTTCAATCCGACCCCTCGTCTCGATCCATTTGGAAGCAGGACGCTTCCGCACATGGAGAGGCGAGGGGCCGGATGTGCCGGTGGCCACCATCTTGGGACGGGCGGAAGCAGGCCAGTCTGCCTCTGGAGCCTCTCCCCGGCACACTGCGCATCGGCAAAAATACGCAGTGACTGGCAGCTGAATGCTCCAGTCCTGCAGCTCCGGGGGCAGTGTTGGAGGTGCAGGAGGCTTGCTGCCTTTCGGAATGGGTGCTGCGGCCTCTGCACAGCACCCAGAGGATCCAGGCGGCAGGATCCATCCTCCATGTGCGTGTGTGGACGTGGGAGGCCTCTGTGGATCAGTCTCTATTTCAGACAGATCATGCGGAGGACAGATCGCTGGGAAATGGATTTTCTTTAATCTGTTTCTCAGCGGCCAGTGTGGAAGCACCCTATGGCAGGTCTTGCCTGGGGCCTGCTGCGTCTGCCCTAGAATGTGGATGACAGGCCCCTATTCCAGAATAAAATCCAGAATAAGGCCAGTGCAGAAAGGCTTTTGGAATGACAGTTTCTTCATGCTTACTTTAGGCGATATTTCACATTTCCTAAATATTGAGCTTGGTGAGGATGAATTTATATTGGAATAGCCACGGCTCCTCTTTTGCCAGACCATTGCAGAACGAATGCATACAAAGGATGCCAGTGCAAATTAAGAATTCAAGAATTCCTTCCAGAGACATGAAAGCCTTTCAGTCTCTGACATATAGTTTATGCATGCATTGGAAGCAGCCCACATTTTATTCCTTTCCAAACTCAACTTGATTTAGTAACATGGTTTAATAGACATTTTATTTTGGGCAAAGAAATACAGTAGCAACATTAACTGCATTCTCCTGCTAACACTCTTTCCCTCTCCTGATGTGCATTTTATTAAACTAAAAGAGGATGTTGCACATGACAGAGTTTATCACGGCAGGTTTTCTGGGAGGGGAACAGTTTGGCCCTCCCCCTTCTGAAGAGCATATTGACTTTGTCGGGGTTTTATATGCGTTTAATAGTGCAGTGTCTTCTACAGCAAAGGCAACCTCATTTCCATTCATTATGTCCAGCACAACAGATACCAATACTACTTGGAAATTGGGGTTAATGGAACTCCAGGAACTTGATGACATTTATGGTTTTGCTTAATAACCTCTAAAGAACATTTGGATCTGAGTGTGCCATGGGTCATGGGGCCAAGCATTCATTTTAAAATGCATCAATGTGCAGTGCTAAGCAAGTAAAGCCAATGGCTAAGTCCAGAAAGCTTCATGCATACACGTGCTGGCACAGAAAGGCTCTTCCAATAAATGGATACTTAGGACTATTACCTGCATACAGGTTTTGCAAAAGACTTTCAGGCAATTTCCTCTCTAAAGGGAGCTCTGGCAGTAAGAACTGGGTTAGCAATGCACATGTGCAGCATGAAATATATAGAGCAATTCACTGGCCTTGATCCATGAGGAAATTATTTGTCCATGGCTCTCTCTGCATAGCACAGGTAAAACACAAGCTCTTTAACAAAAGCCAGCCCTGCCCTCACACAGAGAGAACAGGGGTCACCACTCCATTGACACAGGTAGTGTTTCAGGTAGTCACTTTGCCAACCTATTTTCCTTTATTATAATCATGCCATGGAATGTATTGATACTAGATCAAAATCTGTGCAGACAAAACACATGCCAAATTTGGAATCCTAAGTTAGATCCCATAGTATAAGGTATTATGGAGCTAAACCAGGGGTGTTTTACCACTGTCACTAGAAGTACCCATTAAGTACCCATTAATGGGTACATAATGGCATTTTTGTACCCATTTATGGGTACTTAATGGGTACTTCTAGTGACAGTGGAAAAACACCTCAAGACAACTATTAGCGATTTAGATTATTAGGATTCAGGTACTATTATTGCAGGAAATCAGCACTATATTTAATCCAGGCTTTTGGAGCAATGGAATGGCCATGGCCCAACATGGTGTCAGGCCTGTCTACCAGCCCTGATACTGATACTTAAATCATGTTTGGAGTCACAATATTTTAAGGACTGCTCAACTTGCAGCCTGGTAGGTGTTGAAGAGCCACAAACAACGCTTTGAAAAGGCAATCTGCTAATAGTTGTTCGCCTTTACAGCTGCTTCAAATGTGTTAGTCACCAAAGTTTATAGATCCTGCTGCAGCTAAGGCAATGGTCTCTTTATATGGACCTTGAAGACTGTAACTTTTTAATGCCTGGGCTGTGGTCACACTGGGCGCATCCCCATTATAAGCTTAATCCAGTCTCCTTAAACCGAAATAATAGAACCAGATGCAAATGCGAATTTGCCTGTTCCCATTACTTTCAGCTTAATCGCGTTCGATCCGGATTCTCAGGATTGTATGTGGCGTATGTGACTCAAGGGGGGGACTCAAGTGGCTACTTTTTAAAAGCCGCTTTTCGGGGCTGCCTTGCCCTCTTTCTCCTGGCATGAATGCGCCACCCATAAGGGACCCCCTCAGGGAGCCTAGCTGGATGGCTGGGTGGCTGCCACTTGCCCGGAGGAAAAACACCATCACGCAGCCAGTGATTTTTTCCCCTCCTCTCCCCATTTCCCAGGGCACACAGCAGCATCAGCAACTCAAGCCCCCTTCATAGCCACAGCCTTTAAAACAGAACCTCCAGCTGCTTTACTTTCTTTTCCCTTTCTAAAGGTCAGAACTTTCAAAGAGCTAGAATTGCACAAAATTGCAACATTGTTATAAGGTGTGAAGTGGGTAGATCGCTACAGTGTAGTGGCTGCTATAAGAAGTGGATTTTTATAGTGGCTGTTTTGAGGGGTGGATTTTTTCAATGAAATCACTATCTTTGGAAGCAAGCTATTGGGGGAGGGAAACCCTATACACAGATTCTCATCCCTTAACACCGTACAGTCCCCACAGTAAAAAATGTAAAACGTTTCAAGCGCACAAACTGGAGTGAGACCTGTTGAAATGAGGATTAACATTTACAACGCTTTGGGGCGATTTAACACGCGGAAAGCGTGTTAAGCCAAACTGACGTGGGGTCTGCCAGGACTGAAAATGGTTTGAAACTGATATAAGGTTGTAATGGGGATGTGGCCACTTAAGGTTCAATCCAGCTTCATTCCACTTTCAGATTGAGAGAATATGTCAGCAAAGTGACAAGCTCTTTTTTTCAGTGTTAAATAACTCAGAAAATAACTCAGGATAGATAATGAGGAAAGAAAATTATTGGTCACTTTGCTGATGTGTTCTCTCACTCTGAAGGTGGACTGAAGCTGGATTAAACCTTAAATGTGACCACATCCCAGGCTTATCTAGGCCTGTTCTACACAGAGACCCTTAATCCATATTAAAGGTCTTTTAGCATGCATCTCGGCCTCTGTATCCACAAGTTAATTCAGATCACAGAGGCCCTACCCCCTGCTGATCCAGCACAGTCTGCATTCAGTGAAGTCTAATCCATATTACTGGTAGTCCCATTTAATCAGATCTACCCCAATCTGGAACACAGGAGACACTAGAAGACATTTCTTCCATATTTTGGGATTACTATAGGGGAAGAGGTGAAAAGCACACCCCACTGGCCCCGAGGCTAAGAACTTTCTTCCTAGCCATTGTAATCGTGGGGGTGTAGCTTTGAAGCTCATGTGAACTTCAGTTTGTGTCATGTTGGCAATCCAGTTTAGTGTCATCAGTGCTGAAGGTGCTGATTCTAGTCCACCCACACCGTGCCACAATCCAGATCACTGAGCCTGGCTAATCTGGACTCGCTGATCCAGAGTTCCTGCAGGTAAGTGCAGAAAGGGCCCTAGTCTAATACTGCCTACTTGAAGAGGTTCTCCAGTGTTTTAAGGTCTTTCTTGTCACCTGTTCCCCAAAATGTTTATCCAGAGAGATTGAGCTCTGGACCTTCTGCAAGGACAGTTTGTGCCCTCTCACCGAGTTGGTTCAAATCTGTTAGCATGGCACACAGATGAAAGATTTAGTGTGAAATCAATTTCTCTGCAGAGAAGCTGAACCATCATTAGCAAGCTGAAAAACCATAATAGTTTTCCAGTGTTAGCTGTGCAAAACATCCCTTTACATTTGCAGCTTGCAGAACTGAGAGCACCAAAATGCTCATTTGCACTTTTAAGATCATTGTGCAAAGTTGCATGATGAAGTCCCTTTTATAGGTCTGGCAATATGGGCTGGTGATGGGTGAGTTCTTGCTGTTGTACCACGGAGTTCTGGCTGACTGCATTGGCAATTCTATGCAGTTTTCTTGGCAAAGATACAGAAGTGATTTCCTATTGCTTACATCTGGGGATAGGCTTAGGATCAAAACCGCAACCCACTGCTTCCCATGCAATTTGCTTTACAAGCTTCAGCCACTCCCCAGGTGACTTCTAGCTCGGGTGAATTGCATAACATTCTGCAAAATGTAGGAACCATGTGCAAGACAATGAAAACCTCATCTGCACTTTCCATATTTTTGGGTAGATTCTGGTAGATGCTGTCTTTGTGCATTTTTGCACAGCAGCCAATAGGTATAAGTAAGGCCTGAAATATTTGCAACTTTCTTCAAAAATTGCATTCACACTCATAGCCACATCTTCCCTGAGAAGCAAAGAGCCACATGAGAATCTTTAGGATGCCACCAGCCTTACTATAATTTATTTTCTTACCAAAATCCACTCTTGCTTCTCTCTGGTGGCCTTGTTTCCTGAAATACAGGTAAAGCTTTTGTGGTTAATCATAAACCCTAGTGCTATCAGGAAAGGTGGAATACTACATCTGACTAAGCACTTACAGTGCCTCCACGTAGAGACAAAGAAGCCATTTGAGGAGACAGAGCACCGGGCCCTGTCCTAGCAGAAGGAGGCACACTGTTTGAATGGCTCCTGCTACTTGCTCTTGGCAACATCGAAACCTGGGAACTAAAGTTCCCCAGCTTTGAAGTTTCCCCACAGGGCCATTAAGCAACATGCAGGAAATGGCCCTGGAAGTCAGCTATTTTCAAGTGTTGCTTAACAGCCTTTAGTGGACATACCTAGACCCTTGAACTGCCATTGTCAATCTATGTGACAACGGCAGAGAGACATCCAAGGTGGCAACAACCTTGCAGTGCTCTATTCTGCCTGTAGATCCCCTGCCTGTTGGGCTCCTGCTAGGCATGCTTTTTGACCAAGTGGATTCTGCCTTAGGCTCTGTTCACAAACAGCAAAGCAAAATGGCTCAAAAGTGCCTTAGAGATGGTAGCATATGGCCCTTGTGTGCTTATCTTATCATACCTCTAATCAACCTTTCCTAACATAGAATATTCATGAGAGTGGGGAGGACAGATTGACAGATAAATGATCCCACCTGTAAGCCATCCCTAATCCACACCTCAGCTACATCAGTGAACACAGCCACAGTTCTCAGTTCTCAGAGCCCACCTAGACAAGCATGGGATGAACACAGACAAAAGGAGAATGTGTGAGATTTCCTCTACCCATGCTGCGTCTCAGGTGTGCTTTCTTTGACTAATCTCAGGCAGGCTGAAGAGAGGAGATAGGGCAGGGATGAAATGTGAGGTGAATGTTGTGGAGCAGAACCTGCCCACTGAGTGGAAAGGCCCCATGGCAGTGAAGGCGGAGATGGTGAAACCCTGATAAGGGCTACAAAACCCACAGCTCATGGGAAAGCCTAAGTAGCATGGACAGTAGCAGGAAAGATGGCTGCAGCTCCAGCAACGCTTCCAGCTCCTGCAACAATGCCTACAGCCTAATGCATTTGGAGGCCTTGAAAAGCAGCAGGCCTCAAAAAGCCTTTTCTGGCCTTGAGGCCACTGCATTTCAATAGTTACCAGCATCTCAATAGTTACCAGCAGCTGCATTATTAGAACTCATAAGAACCTAAAAGGAGCCCTGCTGGATCAGGCTGAGGCCCTTTTAGTCCAGCTCCCCATCTCACACAGTGGCCCACCAAATCAAAGTACGATGGGAGAGTCAGCAGGGACATTTGACCTTGACATCACTTCACCAGGAGAGAGAGAGAGAGAGAGAGAGAGCTTACCTTGGTCATACCATCATGCATTCAAAAAATAAAATTATTTTTCAAATATTTTTACATGCAGCCACCCAAACAATGCAAAGTGGCCCTATCTGAGCTCTTGAAGGTCCTTTTCCAAAGAAAGCAACATTGCTGGGATGCAATATAGAAGGCATTCAAGGCTGTTGCCCTTGACAGCAAGCGGTTAAGAAAGCAGGCTAATGTTTCTCCTGTAGTTTTTCTATGCAAGCTTATACAAAATAGATTTTTAAAAAATCTTTAATTAAGGGTGAGTTCCCATTTAAGGAATAAAACAGAATATACATTGAGATTTACATCGGGATTTGCATTGATATGTAAAGTTTGTTAAAAGGAAGCAAAGAGCATCTGGCAATCGGATTCAACCCCGATTTTCTGTCCCCACTCTAAACACTGAAAATGCTTCCAAAAATGGATTGGGGAAAGCGATTATTTCCCCTCCTCTCCCCATTGCCCGGGGCACATGACAGTAGTGGCAACTCAAGCCCTGTTCGCCCACTCACCTCCACAGCCACCATCCCCAGCAGGGGTTCCCTCCGAAAAAAGCACCCTGGCCCTGCTGCTGCTGCTGGCCCCTGCACAGATAGCCTTAAACATTCATACATCTCCCAGATCCTGCGGCAGCTTTCCTTCCTTTCCCTTTCTAAAGGCCAGAACGTTTAAAGAGCCAGAATTGTCCAGAATTGCAACATTATATCAGGTATGAAGTGGGTGGATTGCTACATTGAAACCGCTGCTGTACAGGGTGGATTTTTACAGTGAAACCAGCTGCTGTACCTTTTAACTGAAAGGGCTGACCTGCAAGGTGAAACCCCAATCCATTTCATGACGTATTTGCCCAAATACTGCTCTAGTGTTCCCACTACAGTAAGGAAGAAGCGTTTTAAAAGCCAAACCCAGAAAAAACACCTGAAAAATCAGGTGTTTATTTATTCCGTTTTAGAGCCTAGTAATCCTCAAAATACCCCTGAAACTGATTGCCAATGGGGACGAGGATCCAAACCGTTTTTAAACCATTTTACTTGATTGGGGGTGGGAACAGCGAGGATCCAAATAGTTTTTAAACAGTTTTAAGTGATAATGGGAACGCAGCCTAAGAGTAACGGTGCTCTCAGAGCATTTAAAACACTTTGTATAACCTCACATAAAGCTGGTTATTAAAGCTGTGCCCAGTCCTATGTTTTAATCCACTTTCAGTCCACTTTCAAAGTGAGAGGATACATCAAAGTGACAAGGCATTTTCCTTCCACATTAACCCAAAGGTGGATTTTCTGTGTTAGGTAATGCCAAAAGAAAACAGCTTGTCACTTTGCTGATGCATTAACCTAGCCTGAAAGTGGACAAAAGCTGGATTAAAATGTAGGTGTAAATGTCCTGTCTTCCTTTTGCAAAACAGAGTGGGAGAAACCTGAGGCTCCCCCATGCTAGCCAATGTGCCCTTGCCTAGCTGTGGAGCCAGGGAACAAAAGTTCCTTAGCATCACCCCAGAAACAGCCTTAAAAGTGGACCATCTTCCAAAACCTGACAAAATGTCACAATCTCAGTCTGCTCCTGCTGCTCCCACATGTATGCACAACAGTAGCAGGAACTCAGCCCAGACTTCAGAGGATGATACTTCAAAGAGGCCTCCCCACTACACTGATCCCATGTGGCCACCACATTCCACCCCACCACATGACCTCTTGTGGCCTGCTTCAGTTCATGGACCCAGCTGGCCAGGCACTCATTGCATGGTCTCAATGGCCATTTCTGCATTTGGGGTTGTTGGTTCCATGATAAATTCTGGAACAAGAGCCTGCTGTCCATAGGGTGGTATGAACTACAGAAGGGTTTGCTCCCTGTCACAGGCCCTGTCCCCATGCAATTGAAAGTCTGCTGGAACTCTTCTTTTGCCTCTGAGCGGCCCATACCAGGCTTTACAAGGCGCTTAGGGAGCTTAGGAAAGTGAGACACCCGCGATAAAATACGTGCACTTTAAAGAAGAGTTCCAGCGCTCTTTCGGCGATTCGCGGGTTTTGCTCACTATATCTGCCTTGAGGACGCTCCGTGGCAAAAGGGGCGGGGATTGCTTGCCTGCACACACAGCCAAAAAGCATTCACACATCTGAGAAATGTAGCAGGTTCGCTTCCTTTCCTTTGTAAAAAGAGCCAGAATTGCTCAGAATTGCAACATTGTTATCAGTGATCTGTGAAAGCCTTAAAAGAGAATGAGCGAAGGATCGCGCTGCCGATGCCTGCAGCCGCTGACTTTGCCGGGGCAAAGCCTTTTCTAACAGAGAACTGAGTGAAAGTAAGTGCTGAAAGTGAATGAATGAGTGATCATCTGCCTTTGCTAGGGGCGGGAAGCTGTTTCAGGAGACGGAGATCTGGCTATTTTTCCTTTTAACAAGAGAGGGGGCGGGGGGGAAGATGCGGGGAAAGGAAACAGGCTTCCTTGGGGACGGAAAGTCCATTTAGATCGCGGCTACCAAGGGGACGCTTATTCCAGAAGTGGAGGGGACTTTTAAAGTCAGCTATAACAGAGTGACAGCAGAGGAAGCCGAGGGGGGCTAATAAGTCTTTTGGGGACAGGGCTACAGTTTGTCTGCATCGGATAAAGTACGGGCCACGCTAGGATGCCCTAGTCCAATACTGCTGTGGACTTTGACATTGAGACTACAACAGCCCTTCCGGTATACCATATCATGGATGTTTTCAAGTGGCACGCTTCAGTCATCCAGTATGCCATGGGAGCTCATTTCAGGGATGCTTCAAGTACTGCCAGAAGTGAGCCCAGTGCAAAATTGACCCTTTGGAGCAAATTTTCATTCATGCCTTTTGAAGCCTCAGTCTAACCACTGGGAGCTCTATAGAGACAGTGGCCAGAGCTGAATTGGAATACTCATATCAATATGAATGGACCTGTTCATTTCCAGTAGCAACACATCATAGAATGGGTCAGGTTACTTCTTTTGGGATAGGGTGTCTCACCCTGTCCTGGAAAAACCAGGGAGAAGAACAGAAAGGCCCAATGTTTTCTTATAGTCTTATCCATTATACACATCTAGCTGACTGGTTTCATGGTAAAACTTTTTTTTTTTTTACTTTATTTGCTGCAGCAATATAATACCTTCCTTGCCTATAAATCCTACAACCAAGATGTCTTTGTAGAAGAAAGAAAATATGCCTCATATGCTGTAATCACACATAAAAGGAAAATACTGGGTTTGGGACTCTTTCCTCAGGATAAAACACAAAAACATTATTTTGTAATTTAAATAAATTAGAATTGGCTTTAATGTTTTAAAGTTGGCAACCTCTCTCTCTCTCTCTCTGAATGTGCATGCATCTAAATGTTAGGGATACCAGTGAGAATGCATCTAAAGGTCATGCATGAAATGCACCTTCAGTTCAACAGCTTCTCACTTTCCCCTTCCTTGGCTTCAATAACCTTTGAAATTCAGAACCTGGCTGGGCTCCCGTGTTCTTTCAACTGTTCCTTCTTCTTTCACCCCTGCTGTTTTCGCTGTCATATCTGCACAAGCCCACTTATTTGTGGCACTATTCTGCATGCGCATGTGTCCTTCCAAGACGCAGTTTTTACACAGTAACCAGATGCCACTGAACTAAATATTTATTGAGCTCAACTACTAATGAACGTTGCTAAGATTTTGATAGAAATCCTTGGCATAGCTTGGTACTCATTTTCTAACCCACTGAAACCTTACTTCGTGCTATAAAATACAATCCTTTGTAATGATGGATCAAATTTGTTTCGAGGTAGGACGCACTAAAAACACAAAATCTACTCCATGGTAATTGTTCTTCAACATACATGCTTAAATAAGTAACAAATCTAAAGTGAATCCTCTTGCTCTGCACCTCCCACCTCTCCCCATTGTAAACTCCTCCCTGAAACTGCGGGTCTTTTTTCACTTGGCCCAGAAAGACAGCTAGGGAATGTCCGCACACAAAACATTTGCACTGTATAGAGCCCAGGTGGACAGCTCTGGAGCACTAAAAGGTGCTCTGCAGCTAGCACAGCCTGGCATGCACCTTTGTACCTATTCCAGGTGAAAGGTGCATGGCGTGGTGTGGCATGGGCATTACATCATAGCTGCAGTTGCATGCCGCGTTGCCCAGTCACACCATAACAATGGTCAGTGTGCAAAGCCATTGCCACAGCAAGACAATCACCACTAGTATAGAGTAGGGATGTGCACAGATATTTGTAACATGCAAAATTTGACTGAATTTGGACACTCGAACACAAATCAAATGTTATGATATTTGTATGCTAACATTCGAATGAACACGAATGTTTCCAGACATTCGTAAGAATAGTTCAGACATTCATTAAAATGGGGGAACAGATCGGATACGTATTTATTCGTTCATATCAGATGCGTATCTATTCATATCTGATATGTATATGTTCATATCAGATACGCATCAGTTCGTATCGGATACGTATCTATTCGTATCAGATGCGTCTTTGTTTGAATCAGATATGTATCCATTTGTATCAAATAAGTATTTGTTTGCATCAGATACATATCATTTGTATCAGATATGTATCTATTTGTATCAGATACGTATTTATTTGTATTAGATACGTATTCATTCAGATATGTACAAATAGATTCATATCAAATAGAAATTTACCACATTTGAACACGATCTATTCGTACCAATATGGATAAGGAACATAAGAACATAAGAGAAGCCCTGCTGGATCAGGCCACAGCCCACCTAGTCCACCATCCTGTCGCACACAGTGGCCCACCAAATGCTTATGGGCATCTCAAGCAGAGACAAGGACAAACCTTCTCCTGATCTTGAATCCCAGCAGATGGCCTTAGAAGTGCCCCAGTTCCTCCCCCCCTCAGCCTGAAAGATGCACCTAGGCATTCGTTCTAGTAGCCATTGATACATCTGTTGTCCATAAATCTGTCTAATCCTACCTTAAAGCCATCTAGACTGGTAGCTGTCACCACCGCTTCCGGCAGCACATTCCATAAGCCGATGACCCTCTGGGTGAAGAAATACTTCCCTTTGTCAGATCTGAATCAAATGCCAAAAAATCATTTGTGCACATCCCTAATATAGAGGCAATCACACTTACCTGGGGCTTAGGGAAGCACCATCTTCACTTCCCTGTAACGATTTCCCAGGGAAATGAAGTGCAACATCATTCTATAAATTTCCTTATCTTTGCAGGGAAGTTTCAATGCATTGCTTGACTATCAGTGGTGCTGCTACACCAGGGGCCTATTTGCACTTGGCTTTATTATGGAATATTGTCGCTTTCCGGATAAGCAACCTGAATCCTTGGCTCTGGGAAAC
>MTQE01000401.1:9336381-9356361 GCA_014337955.1 Aspidoscelis marmoratus | reverse complement strand
GGCTGAAGCTAGGAGAAAACCCATGCAAACCTTTGCGATTACTACAGAATATAGCCTGTGATAGGGACTTGCTGTCTATACACTAGGGCAGGCTTCAGCAGGCCCAAAGTGAGGTCTGCCAGAGTGTGCATTAGCATGTGGACCACAGACCCCTATCCTGAGATATACTCCAGAAAAGGGACAAGTGTAAACAGGCCCCAGGTTTACTGAGATTTGTGCTATGTGTGCATTAGATGATTGGTTGATGTGACAGTGCAAAACAAAAACTGGTGTGCAACTAGGACTGTGCTCCACATTTTTGGTTCTCACAGTCAGTGTTCCTTAGATGCTCCACATCAAACTTTCTGGTCTCCAGTTCAGGTTCCAGTTATATTTCTGGCTCTCACAGCCTGAATTCAGCCACCTTTTTATTCTGGGAAAGGGCACTCCAGAGCCATGGTGGTCTGTGCGCATGTTTTTCACCACCACAGAACACATACTTTGATGAGGGGCTCCACGCGAGAAACAGCTACAGTGTTTGGAGTTTTAAACAATGTTTGGAGGCAGGTGAGAGGAGACACGATAAAAGTGCATAAAATTATGTGCAGAGTGGTCAGAGCAGATAAGGAAAACCTTTTCTCCCTTTCCAGAATACTGCAATCAGTATTGCTAGAGGCACATCATGAAAGGAGCAGAGGGGGAAAAAACAAAAGGCATTTTTTATTCACATAGTGCATAAATAATGGAACTGTAGCTTGGATGTCCTCAGATTCCTGGGCGAGAGCCAGGAAGCTCTTCTGTTGTCCCAATTCTGGCAACTAGTTGAGTAAGCAGAGGCTAGATTATTATTTCCAAGGGGTCTCTTAAGGAGAAGAAATGCCTGAACCATCCCAAACTTCACTATGTGCCAGGAAGATTGCTGCTGTACTAGAGGTGATTGCCTCACCATGGCAATAGCCATGAGTGCTGGCTGTTGGTGTAGCAACCAGGCCATGCGGTAACTGCATCTGTGCCACCCTGCCTCATGCACACTTCACCTGGAAGAGGTGCAAATGGTGTGTGCTTGAGCATACTAGCCACATCTCAGCCATGACTAGTACAGCTATTTTGAGTGCCCCACTGCTATCTAGCCATGAGATATTCCAACACATGCAGAACTACTTCTGGAACAGAAGCAGCTTCACCTGGTGCATATGCTCTGTGCAGGAACATTCCCAGGCTGGACTTTTCACCAAAGTGTGAAAAGACCCCCAATCGTGGATGAAAGTGCCAATCTGGCATGTATTACAGAGGCCTGAGTGGGTGAGGTGGGAGGCTTGGCACTTACTCATCTTTGACCCCCCAGAATACCTGGTGCAGCACTAGTTCAGACTTGCGGGGTGTGAGAGTCACCACAGTCTCCAAGAAACTTTCTCTCTCACCAGATATCCTACCTGCTCTATAACTGGCCCTTATCATTCATTCTACGTATTGGGTCTGATTCTGATCCTGACAGGGCAGTGGTGACATAATATAATTCCTACTGTAATTCAAGCACAGCACTGAACAGCCTTTGCACACATTCCAGATAAACAGATGTTCAGATTTTCCCCTTCTGCCTTTATATGAATACCCAAAGTGGTAACACACTTTAAATTTAGGCATTTTCTGAATGTCAGTGCCTGTGTTGGTTTGCAGCTTCGGATTGTGCATGTACTAGCATAACCAAGTTGGATCCCATTTCGTGCTTTTGAATAGATCCAGAAAGCAAAATTCCCTAAGCATTGAAAACAATCCCCACACTACAGTATTCAACGGGGGGGGGGGGGGGGGGGATAATAGATTTAAATAAATGAATGGAAAGCCCAGAAACGAAACAGAAGATTTAAAGTTAAGATGTGACTACAGCCCTTGTGTGTCATTGATAAGACATTTCAAGAAGTATTTGATAACAGAGTGGTGAAATTTTTTTAATTAATGATGCATTAAGAAACTAGAGTTTATAAGCAAAAAATGATTTTTCTATGGGCTCAGAGAGAGACAACTATCAACTGCAAAAGCACCAGGTTTAGGGGACAGTGCAGTTGCCATAAGGAGTCTGTGGCTGCCACACGTAGGCCTTGGTCACACCTTGCTAAAATAATCCGTCTTATTAAGAAACCAGAGTCAAAACACACTAACTCTGATCACACCCAATACCTGGTCATCCTTTCTCAGTCCATCTTCAGTTTGGGTTGCTCACACCTTTCTGTTTCTGTTCTCTTTTATGAGGCTTTTTTTAGATCTCCACCCCTCTCCACCATCCCAATACCCGCGGTGCTCTGATAAGACAAAAGTTCCGTAAATCAACAGAGTGTCATCACACACTAGGTGAAAGGGAAGGCAAACTCATGCAGTATATACCCACTATAGCATGGTTCAGCCCCCTTTTGTCCTCTTCCTCAACCACAGCCAAACAATGAAAATAGATTTAACTTTATACCAGCTTGAAAGCTGTAAAAATCAGGACTTGGGAAGTACAATTAAAGGGAGGAGAGTCCACAAATTAAATGGATAGGACTGAAAAGGTGTGAGTAGTGTAGCGCAAAGACAGACTGAAGGTCCAGCAGGGATCTCCCTCCAGTGGTAAGTGGAGACTTGGCCTTATTGAGATTATGCAGTGATGGTAAATGTGAAATGAGAATTAGCTGACAAGAAGAAAGGTGAGGAAGAGACAACCTTTGTTCAGCAAAATGTGCACTTTGAGTGAGAGTCAAACAGGTCTAGTCATCCATTTACCCTGCAGCCCATGTGCTGAAAAGATGGGAAGGTAGAAGAGGATGATAACAACAGATTTGGCTTTGTACTCACATTACCTGCCAAACTTGACAGGCTATTTAAATGCCCTGCAAGAATATCTCACCTGAAACTCAGATCAAATGGTTGAGATTACTTGCCTTTGCGGTTGTTCTATCAGGCAGTGAATACTTCAGCTTTAGCAGGAATAACAGAACAAGCTGAATTATGGGATTCAGTTTCTATAGCCAGCTATAAATTGCCCAATCCAAAATGCTTCTTCAAATAAAATAAAATTGCCAGAGCTTCATCTTCAGTAACAATAACAGCACAATCACTGGGCCTTTTCACTTCTCTGAGGAAACATCCCAGGGAAGTAAAGAAGCTGGATAGATCTGGCGTCTGCACTTCGGGATCCGCAATCTATCCCGAACCTTGCCAGTGCTTCCCTACATGCTGGTGAGGTGTGAATCACCTTCATTACAGAGGCAATCACAGTCGGGCCTGCCGTAGTCTGCACCACCATGTAGAAGGCAGATCCCTATTCCACAATAGGAATGTGCACAAATATATTTGTAATATTCAAAATTCAGCCAAATTCAGACATTTGAACTGGGATCGAAGGTTACAATATTCATATGCTAACATTTGAACAAATATGAATGTTTTCGGACATTCATATGAATTGTTCAGACATTCGTTAAGCTGGGGAAACATATCAGATACGTATCTGTTCATAGATATATATCTTCATATGCAGATATGTAACTATTCATATCAGATATGTATCTGTTTGTAGCAGATATGTATCAAATGTTCATACGAATACATATGAATAAATTCATATCGAACAGAATTTTAACACATTCCAATGTGCTCTATTCATACGAATATGGATTTTTGAACATCCAATTCATTTTGAATCGAATGCCAAAAAAAATTCGTGCACATCCCTATTCCAGGATATAATCCAGAATGAGAGCCAATGTAGAGAGGACCTTGATTTCATTTTCCTGAACTGAATTACAGGTTCAGGTTCAGGTGGGCAAAAGTAAGGCTTCCAGTCATGCCATTGTTCACCAAGCCCTGTTTTACTGTTCCAGTTCACAGACCACAGCTGCTCAATATCAAAAGGAGAAGCTAGACAGGCTGGTTTTCACAAAGAAGAATGTATGTGTTCCATTTAGCAGTGTACCCTCATTTGCCCTGTTCAAAAATGGGTTGGATAAGTTTGAACTTAGAAAAATGGAAAGAAAACATCAAAGCACAGCAAGAGCTACAAAATAGCCAAGTCAAAAAGAAAAACAAGGAAGAAGAGCATCAACAAAATACCAAAAGGAACTTGATAGAGAGAAATGGATAAGGAGAAATGCATCTTAAACTACATGATTCTTGATCCTCAGCTTCATATCTACATCGAGTATCTGATGAGTGGAAGTGCTTGCTCTGACCCTGGGGAAAGGAGTCATGGTATCTGGCCAGACACCATTCTCCCAACTTTGCAAACAAAAGCTCCCCAGCTTTGATGTTTTTCACCCTGTCCCATTAGGGCTGTGGGAGCCCAATAATGCTTCCTACACAGTAAGAAGGATGTCTCCAGGATGGTTACAACCCTTCAAGGATGGTCTGCAGACCCAAAGGGGCCACAGACCTTTGGACACCACGTCTCTTAGTCCCTCACCAGCTGTCTTGTTTGCCTGGTGTAGGTACAGTCCTTTCCCCCATTCCTTCCTTGCTCATCCTAAGCAGCTTTGAGCATGAAGGAAGAAAAAGCAGGCTGCATGGGGCTTTTTTAAAGCTTGAAACTAGTTTTTCTTTTACAGCAAAGACAGTCAATATTAGGAGAGTGCATCACTTTCAGGCAGATCATCCATCCTGGAAAGAAGTGAGTTGCTTCAGAAACATTTGAGGCTTTAGACGAAGCAGGACCTCTGATACTCCTGGATTGCTTCATGGTGCTTCGGTGTCCCGGACATCATAGAATTGCTGGGTGCAAATGTCTGCTTAAAACCAAAGTAATCCGTCAAAATGTATCTTATAACAGAAGCACCAGAGTGTAAGATGGCAGGAAGAAAAAGAAAATGGAAAAATCCATTGTAAGCGAGAGGGCACGCTCAGGAATATGCAGACTGACTTGGAAAGCCAATTCCTTTGCTGTCTTCGTCTCCATCAAATTTAAAGGTTCCCAGACCCCAGACGTATTTGTCAGCAATTTGGAAGGTTTGTTACCTTGCATCGCATCTCTTCTAACCACAATTTTCAAATCAATTGCCTTTGAAATATTAGGAGAGCTTGATGTATTTTTCTCACCCACCTTGAAACGTTTAGCAACAGTTCTGCATCTTTCCTTCTGAACTGTGGCAAGATTCACGCTCTCAGACATCCGCAGGCATCACCCGGTTCTGTCACGAAACAAAGGTTTTATGGGCATTGGGGGTTTTGCTTGTTTCAGGTCCTGTAATGATTTTTTTTTTCCGGTCCCAAAGGCTCTCAGACCATGTTATAATCTAAAAATACATAAAAGGGGATTTGGAAGGAGGACGGAAGAAGGTGCTGGAGATTGATATTGCTTGATCTAGTTGTTAAGGAGGTGGACTCTTATCTGGGAGTACCGGCTTTGATTCTGCCCTCCTCCATGAAGCCAGCTGGGTGACCTTAGGTGAGTCACAACTCTCTTCTGAGCTCTCACAGCCCCACCTACCTCACAGGGTGCCTCGTGTGGGGAGAAGAATAGAAAGCTTTGTCAACCACTTTGTGTCCCCTTAAATGGGTGAGAAAAGCAGGACAGAAAAGCCAACTCTTCTTTTTCTCCTCCTCCTCCTCACTGGAAGGGTAGCTGAAGAGCCCTACAACACTCCCTTGCCTCCTTTTCCCAGAGGTTCAGACGCCATTGGTATGAAGCGCATGCCTATCTACTTATCTCTCATTAAACAACCACTGTGGGGTAAGAGGACAGTAGTTTAAGACATTTCTTTTAGAAGAGTTGTCCTCAAACTACTGATTCTATTCCCCCTCTCACATTTTGCAGTGCTTTGAACGCTTCTTGATTTTGAGTCTTTAAAACTGCTCAAAAGTGCTGCTTTCATCACTCCATGTCATGCGGGGACTAACTAAAAATCATGGGAATTGTAGGTCAAGAACATAGGCTGTAGTTGAACCACATCTTGCATTATGAGGCCCAAAACATTGCAACTATTTTTGTAAATGGGATCTTTTAGGGTTTTTTTCTTACTCCATAAGGCCTTTCTGCACTCATCTCTCTGTGGTCTGGACCAGTGGGTCTTGACCAGCTAGGCCTGCTGGTTCAGTTTACAAAAAGGCATGGTAGGCATGGTAGAGCCTGAACCTCTAAGCTTGCACAAACTTCAGGCTTGGGCTCCAAGTAATCCAAAAGTCTAGGAATGAAAGTTCCTAGCCTCAGTGCCAGTGGAAAACCCATTTCATTGGCGTGCTTTGGTGCACTGCCAAAATGGTTCCCCAGGTAGTCGAGAAAATAGAGGGACATCTTCTAAACTAGACCACACTGATCCATCGATAGCCTTCAGTGTCAAGGTCTACTAGTAATTCCAATCAAGGCCTTCCTGATTGGGATTACATTCCCTCCAGCAATGGGCAGAGAATACCAGCAATGGGCAGAGGTTCACAGATCTGCACTAATATATAGATTGATAACCCCGAAGACAGCCTGATGAACATGACTATCAGGGAAGGATAAGGATGCAACTAGAATCTTCTTTTGATCTCCCTAACTGCATTTCTTGCCTATCACGTTGGTGGTTGTGGCTCATCGCTACATCATCTCTTTGTGGTTCTTTTGGGAACTGAGGAAGCTGCAAAAACAAGAGGGATTCATAGATTAATTGAGTAATCCCATCAGCTCTTTGTACAAAGTTTCCTAAAATAGTAACTGGAGTCCTCATTCTGGTTTCTGTCAAGTTTTGTTGCAGGCCTGATTGATAGTCAGCACACTGAGAGTGATCCTGTAGCCTTCAGACACAAAATGGAGGTCAGTCTTTCCAAACATGAGAGAAAACAACAACAGTGTGTGTTAATTAAATGTGTCTCACATAACAGCAGCACTTTAATTGCTTCTCTGTCTTTCTCAGTGTTAATCCAATTCCCCTTGGTCTTCAAGTGTAGCCACATCCTAATTGGGTTACCATCTTATAATGAACCAGAAGAGTAATTAATTTTATCGCTTTTAAATCTTTTAACAGTCGGTTAGTGAATGAAAGTTGGGAGCTCAAAAAGATAGATAACTCATGTTTTTCAACCCAGGCAGGTCTCAAGCAATATTTCCTGAGGCACAGGATGGAACAGTTCAGAGCACACATACAACTGAGCAGGGAAGGACCATCTAAATGAATAGAAAGGTTCATTTTGGGTCAGGCTTACAATGCAAGTGGTTCAGATGACACACACACTCAGTCTAGCCTGAACTAGAGCCATTTAGGCTTGCTGTGTGACTGCTTCAGTCACATAAGAAGGCTATGGGCAAATTAATCACCAGCCAGTACATGCCAGTGAATTGGAACAAACATAATAGAGGTGAAATGCACCAATGGGTGAGCCACACTTCTTCAATTGGTCATTGATCTGCAATGGACCAGAAGTTGATTTGGAGGGATCAATGATACAACATTACAATGTTGTCATTCCATTGCCAATATTTTACCATCCTTCTCTACCCTCACTCTGACAATATTTACTTATACACCAATAGAAAAGTGCATAGGTACACATGCTCCACCCATTTCTTTCCTCCTTCCCAGGACAGTATAACATGGCAAGGAATTATTCCTGCACTTAATCTTACCCTTGAATGGAACGGATATTTCTATATGCCCAGGATGTAAAGGGGAGATGGATCTTTCCAATGATTTTAGACTTATTAAAACTCATTATGTACAAAAGAAAAGGACTTTTATTCACTTTCTTTGGCTATTAGCTTTCGCTTGCAGTTAATAATAGTGAATGCCCCCACACCCTCTTTACTCTACAAAGCAAGAAAGCATAAGAGAAGTACTCCTCCACTAAATTGCCTCTAAACATTATAGCAGCTTTGGTTAGCTTTTTAGCTGGCAAACTTCAGAAGCTGCTTGCTGGTGATTGAGGAGTGGGGGTGGAATAAGGGTTGTGGGAAGAGGCTCATGGGACAACAAGGGCCAGATGACCCCCTCTCATAGCTCCATCTTAACTTGTCAAACTGGGGCGATCAGTTCTTTTATATTTGCCCAGCAATCAGATTGCGGAGAAAAGAGGCTCATTTGTTTGATCACTGTTTAAAAATAGCCAGCAGTTGCAATCCCCAACGCACAGGACAGGAATGGTGAACACAGGACATGAAACCCGCTCGCTAATGACGTGAGCGTCAATCTCCTCCCCAAATTGCCCAGGAGCATCCCCATACATGGACTCAGCCTCCAAAATAACGCAGGCTTGGCTCCCAAACCATAGCGAGAACAGTTTTCTGGAGGACTTAATTTAGCGCAGATTTGGGCAATTTGGTCAACATGTAGCCTGGTTAGGGGGCTTCGCATGAGGATGCTACTTGCCAAATTTGGATTCGATTCGGACTATATAGTGCATGGGGACACAGCTCAAGATAAAGAGCTTGTGTTAGTAAACAGATAAATGAAACTATCAACTCACTGTGCACTGGCTAAAAGCTTGTTGGGGTAAAAAGAAATGGTATATTACCCTTGACTCAAGTGTGATAGTATGACCTCACCTAGAATACCACGTACTGTTTTGGTTACCAAATCTGAAAAAAAGATATAGCAGAATTGAAAAAGGTCAAACAAGGACAACTAAAATAATAAACAAGCCAAAGGGAGTCTTAGGGCTTTTTAGACTGGAAATTAGGTGAGTTTTAAAGGGGGCATGATACTAGTGTATAAAATTACACACAGTGTGTGCAGAGTAGATAAGGAGGAGTTTCTCTCCCTTTCCAAAAATAGCAAAATTAGCCATTGCACAATGAAGCTGAAACTTTGAAGAGCCAGGACAGACAAAATGATTTTCTTCCACACAAGTGCATAGCTGGAATTAATTTCCATAATTATATGACAAATTCATGGAAGACAGGACTATCATGAGATTTTGCATGCAACAGGTGCCCACTGTGAAGACAGGCTGCTGGACTAGATGGGCCATAGGCCCAAATCAGCAAGGTACAAGTTCTCCCAAAAGTCAAATGGAAAAAAGCTTCAGAGGGAACCATAGAATGGCCAAGTTTCCACTTGCTCAGTGAGGTGGCTTTTTCAGAGGCATGTGGGGAGGGCATGCTGAGTGCTGCCTGACAGGACACCTCTTAATTGTCCTGTCTAAGATGGGTGTAAGCAAGAACTTATTTGCAAACTCAGTCTTTATAGCAGCACAAAGTAAGTGGGGCAGCTTATAATTACCAGCCAGGATGAGGAGAAACAGAGCAGGGTTCAAACATTCCTAAGTCAGTAGTCAGAAATAAACACAATGAGGGTAACACAAGTCAGAGTAAAGGGTAGATCCAAAGTCCAGAACCCATGAAGTATGACATCTGTTTCAAGGACAAATTCAAAAGCCGAGTTTAGAAGCTGATCCAGAATTCTGTATTCAGGAGACAAAGAGCACACACAGGACGTTACAGACATCAGGGGCCTGTTCACACTTGGCTCTATTCTGGAATATATCCTGGAATAGGAACCTGCCACCACATGCTAGTGCAGGTTACAGCAGGCCCCAAGTGAGGCCTACCAGGATTTGCAATAGCACATGAATGACAGACTCCTATCCTGAGATATAGTCCAGAATACAGCCAAGTGCAAACAGGCCCCTGGTCAAAACAGTTGCCAGCAAAAACTTGACTGGAAAGCTGCCTGCTTTTATCCTTGAGTATCAGAGCTCAGCTGGCCAGAGGGGAGAGGCTGGATTACTTGGTGTCTTTATTAAAATTGCTCTGACCTATGAAGAACTGACTTCACCCTGCATTGCTCTTCCAGGGAAGGACTTTCACCCACCTCATCTTGTCCTGTCTGAGATTATGCATTGGGGAGGCAGGCCCCAGTGATGTCTCTGCTTGTCTGGTCATGGGTGTCACATTCTTTGGCATCTGTATGTCTAACTACTGTCTCAGCTGCCACTTCCAAATAGACAGATTCATTATCTGAGGCAGCTTGTGGAGGACACTGCCTGACATTCGTCCCATTTTGGACCAAAGTGACATTCTTCAGTGTAATGTTTCAAGGCATCTCCACTGAGGACTGCAAAATTGCACCTTCATTAAATGGGACATCTGTCTGCAATTGTGCCCAGAAATGGGGCAGTGCAATCACCACATGTTTTCTGCCATTGTGAGTGGAGATGTGGCAACAGAAGGCATGTTATGGCACCTCACCTTTTAAATGGAAGCATAACTAATGTTTTTAGAGATGTCTGAACTGAGTTATTTCTCATTAACATTGGGTTAATCTCACTCCTTCCACTGTTGTTGTTGTTTTGCCCAGTTGGTCTTGTGGTTAAGAGTGCTGGACTCATATCTGACAGTCACAGGGTTTGAGTCTGCGCTCCTCCATGAAGCCAGCTGAATGACCTTGGGCTAGTCACAGCTCTTTCTGAGCTCTCACAGCCACACCTACCTCACAGGGTGTCTGTTGTAGGGAGAAGAATAGAAAGTTTTGTCAGCTGCTTTGAGTCCCCTTAAATGGATAAGAAAAGGGGGGGTAGAAAAGCCAACTCTTCTTCTTTCTTCTTCTTTGAACTACGGTACTCAGCCTCAATATCCAAGGTCTCGATTTTAGTTATGCCTTTCTGTGTCCATATTTCTAAAATGCCCTGTTGAAAATTCACTCCAATTTGGGAGTAAAACTAACAGGACATAAATAGAATGACATAGAAAATCTAAAATTATGTTCTGAATTCTTAACTTTCATTCTGTTATGAAAAAAATCTTTTTGAATTCAGAGTGCAGAATTTTTCACTTCTCCTGGATTTAAAGATAGCATTTTCACAGCTTTTGAAGAACGCCGGTCAGTGAAAAAGATAATCAGAGAATGAAAAGGGATGACCAGTAATAAAAATAGAAACCTGTTCGCCTTTAAGTTTCTTTTGCAACAGACGGTGACAGTATCTACACATAAATTATTCTTAGGCAAGTATTCACATTTCAAATAGCCCCTTCCATTGAAAAGCTTAGTTTCTTTAAAAGAACATAGATAGCAAATTCATTTTTATTCAGATAATTTTTCAAGCTATGAAATCTGTTGGGGGCAGTACTCACTAGGTACCTCCAGATGTAAATAAAAGAAATGCAAACTTGCCTTTTCTCTGAATTACCAATGCTCTGAACCAGCACTGGCCTCTTCTGATCATGTGGTCAGCCCTCCTCTTGAGAGAGGCCTATTGTTTCCTGTTGAGGGCCAACTCTAGAGAGCTTGCAAAAGTTCACCCAAACAATCTGCAGTCGATGTTCAGGTAAGTCAGAGTTTTTGCTGAACAGCGTCAGGCTTGGCTTTGCAGGGACTGTGAAGGATTCTAAAAGCTGTCTTGCACTGTGACAGCTACTCCGCAGCCCCTGCTATTTATATATCCTGACTGTTCTTTTCCCCCTCTGTGCTGCAGCCAGTGCAGATGTTACCATAAAGTCCCTGAGCAATGTTGCATTACAAACCACCTGCTTCAGAATGTATTTTCTCCTCAGTTCTGAAATAACGTTATCTGTTAAAATGTATACCACACCTAGTCCAACAAGGAAATGAATGAGGATCAAAGAGCATAGGTAAATGATAAGGTGGATGTTTCATACCAAGGTGGAAGGAATGACTGGAATACAAGCACTCTAGTTGTGAACTGTGGCTTTTTTGAGGATTCCTTATTAGAAAGGTTGATTTGTTGGCATTTCTGGCTTATTCTCATAATCTCTTGCCAGAGTCAGGATGACTGGATTCAATTTGCTATAAGCAGTTAACAGAGAAAACCACTTGGCAGGTTCTCTTCAATGGTGAGACGTTTGCTGTGGCTTTGAAAGAACCATCAACTTAGATGTTCTTATAGTAACAAAACAGCAGCAAAGAACAAACAAGTGCTAAAAAAAAAAGACCAAAAGACATTTGTGCCAAGGTGTGGAGGACTCACGGAAGGAGCTTGGAGGGCAAAGAGTAGAACAACTAACAACTGAAGGAGGGCTTAAATATAAGGCTACACCTCTTGTACTTTAAAAGGTTAATCTAGGAGTAGGGGTTCCTCCTGAGTCAGAGGCTGCATTCCCATTACAAGCTTAAAATGGTTTTGAAACGGTTTCGATCCTCGCAGTCCTGTCAGGTTGGCTTAACATGCTTTCCGCGTGTTAAATCATTTCAACAGGTCTCGCTCCAGTTCATGCATTTGAAACGTTTTACATTTCTTACTGTGGGAACAGTACCGTTTTAGTGGGATGAGAATGCATGTTTAGGGTTTTCCTCCCCCAATAGCTTGCTTGCAAGTTATTCTAAAAAGCACCCCTGACACTCCTGATGACTAGGAACAAAAGTTCCTAGCTTTGGGGTTTGTGGATGTGTTTTTCTGCATGCACTGTAGAGCACTACCGAATAGCGCCCTCCACACACACTGAAGGCTAGGAACCTCACAGCCATGGGGGAGGGTTGATCTGGATTAGAGCTGTCTCTGCAAATGGCTCTCATCTGGCCCTCACTTCCCCGGATTTGTAGATTTGGGGAATCTGGATCTACAGCTACTGCAGTACAGAAAGAGCCTGAAATCCAAGGTTCTGGAGACCATGAAGAGCTGAGCCAGCCCACTGAGCATAGCTTCAGCATGGATGTTGAAGCCCACCCAGTTCTTCTATCCAGGTATCAGTAATATATGACAGATCTGCCCCATCATCCAGGATCAGGTTATGGATGACTAATGTTTTGTTCTGGACTGACCTGGCACTCAAAAGCAGCACTACCATAGCACTGGGCCAGTTGGCAGGCCTCTGCAAACCCTGCAGGTTGGAAAGCATAACAGAGGGAATGATAGCCTTAATACATAGAATCATAGAGTTGGAAGGGACCTCTGGGGCCATCAAGTGCAACCCCCTGCTCAATATAGGATTTCCTAAACCATCCCAGACAGATGTAGGTCCAACCTCTGCTTGAAGACCTCAAGTGAAGGAGAGCTAACCACCTCCCATGGCAACCTATTCCATTGACTGATTGCCCTCACTGTCAGAAAGTTTTTCCTAATATCTAATCTGCACTGACTCCCTTGAAGTTTCATCCCATTGTTTCTAGTCCTCCCATCTTGTGCAAGTGAAAATATCCCTTTTCCTAATCTCTCTCTTCTGCCTCCCACTGCCCCCTGCCCTTCACCACAGTGATTGTGCCCCCCCGGGACACTTCTCCCCCTCCTACACTGCCTTGACTCATGATTCCCCCCTCCCACAATCAGAACACTTTTAAATATGATCTAAACAAGATCCTGCATTTTCCTCTCACCTTCTGAAAGCAACTTCAGTCTTCTGTGGAGTTTATAGTTGTAGCATATGTTTCAAGTTTATGTTCTAGATACTTGTGATAGTTCTAGTTTTGCAAATCTGTTTTCACAAGGCAGCAAAAGATGATACACATCCCAGCTTGGGAGAGTTAAAAAGAGAGAGAGAGAGATCAAAGCCAAAGTCACTGAACATAATAATTGTTGTGCCATTGAAGGAGCAATCCCTCTCTGCCCACGTACATAGGTGTCTGATGAACCATCCAATTGGCTCAGCTAACTAACATTTTCCTGTTCTCAGCAGTGTGCGTCAAAGCTGATCCAAGAAATATCCTCTTCAAGATAGAGCAATAGCCCAACAGTTCTAATTAAGTGTGATGACAAGGTAAGAGGTCTTCTGTGTATATTATGGGAACTGCACCACCTGCCTGCCTGTAATTAAGCTGCCAAAACATTTGGCATGAAATGGCATAAAGACTGAAATAGTACAGCATTAGTCCCTGTTCAGTCAGAGCTTGCCCAGCCTCTCATAATTAACAAAGATGCAACATCTAATTCCTGACTGATTGACTATTTAACATTTCAACATGATGCTTGAATAAGAGCCTTTCTGCACTTACCAGTAAACTGGTACGGTGCAAGGCCCGGACCCCTTCTGGCCCTGTCTCTTCCACAGTCTGGTGTGAAAGAGAGAAGTCACACCTTCTGCTAACACACATTCCATCCATGTTTGCTGCAGCCTGGGGCGATTTTACACTTACCTTCCTGGGAAAGGAGCACGATTAACCAACGTTGACTAGCACTTGCACTTGGAGCACTAGTCGACTTTAGCCATTCACCCCCCATTCACACATCCCCATGATCGAATACTTACCTGATTCGATTGTGCTGCCAGTCCTCTTTAGGTTGCCACCATTTTGTCTGCAGCACCCTCTGTGACTGTGCATATGTCAGCGCTGTCACCATGATGCTGCTGCTGACGCTCTGCACACATGCAGTCACATCTATGGTCGTGTGAGGTGTCAGTGCATTTGCACAGCACCTCAGACAACCCCAGAGCACTGGAAGAGGTGCGAATGGCCACTGCCCGGATGCTCCAGGTAAGCTTAGGGTTAAGGTTGGTAAAGTTCACTGATCAGCAATTAGTGAACTTCTGGCAAGGTAGGGCACGCTTGGAGGCTGTAACAGCCTCCTACATGTGCAGATGCTCTTCCCCAGATGTTCACTAATTGTTGACTACCAGCCATAGTGCAAAAAGGCCCTTGGTCTTAGCGGTCTAGAGCAGCAGAGCAGTAGACCTTTTTAAAAAGCTCTACTACGGTCTACTTGTGAGTAAACTGCCTCAAGAAGACCTGTGAAAGGGTGCACATCTCCATGGGCTGGTTATCAGTGGGACTCATTACAACAGTACACCAAATTATGCCTCAGAACTTCAGAGTGGAGGAGGGCAGCATAGGGTTGTACAGGACAGAGGCTGTCCCAAAACAGCCATCCCAAGTGCAGGTAGCCTTGTTCCAGGACAGCTGGATCCCTCCAACTGGGAACCATTAATGCAGAGGGGATAAAATGCTATACTGCTCTCTGCCCCTCACATGCAAACAATATCTAAAATGGCATCTCCCTCACTAGATGCTTTCAAGGGGATGCTGGACAGCCATATCTTCTGGAGTTACTTTGCTTTGTATTCCTACAGGAACTGGGAGTTAAACTCTTTGGTTTCCCCTTTTGCTGTGTCTGCACTGGGTTGTTACAGAGGCCCAATGGGGCAGCTAGACCACTCTTGCTGCACTGCAGAGCAGTCTAGTGGGACACTGCACCTCCCACTAAACTACACCATCCACAGCAATGGAGCTTTGGAGCAGGCAACGGCACAAAAATAGTGCTATAGGGTGCTTCCGCATTTGCCCCTGGGAAATGGATTTAACAAAATCTGTTTCCCAGCAATCTGGCCTCCCAAGGATCCATCTCTATTTTGGATGGATCCAGAGGGCCCTCGCACATCCGCACATGTGCAGGGAGGCTGCGGGGAGGCCAGATTGGTCAGCCGGATCGCCTGGGTGCTATGCAGAAGCCGCAGGACCCATTCAAAAGGGCACCCGGCCTCCCATGCTGCCGACGCCACCCCTGAAGTCAAGGGACTGAAGCAGTGAGCTGCCAGTCACTGCGTGATTCCAGTGGCGCGTGACGGAGTCTCTTCGCCTTGCCATGTGCGGAAGCATTCTGCTTCTGCACACATCCAGGCGAAGTGATGGATTGAAGACCTGATTTTTCAGGTCTTCGTTTTAATCCAGATTTCAGCGGCAAGACCCGTTTTTAAGCGGAATCTTGCATGTCAAAATGGGGAAGCAGCCTCCACAAAGTATCTCCAATCCAGTCTGCAGTACGGAAGCTACTCAAGGTAAGTGTTTTTAATCTGTCTTGGGAGGAGTTAAACTGGTTTCCACAGCTAGTGCGGAAAAACCCATAGTCCACTCCAAGCAGTCCACAGGTTGTTCTAGCAGGCATATTGAACCAGTACCCCATGTATGGACAGCACATGGGCCAGAATATCATGCCTACCTTTATTTCACTGGGCATTTAGAGGTGGGACCAGAACTGCAAAACATCTGAACACCCAGCCACAACAGCCACAACTGGCAACTTCAAGTGCCAAGAACATTCATTCCTGGTCTCCAAAGCAGATGGCCCTTGGTACATGCTACAGGTAGCCAAGCCCACTGTGTGCTGGTTACTAGTCTAAGGCCAGCATGACAAGGAATGCCCACACCATGCAAAAAGGCCCTGTGATTCCATATCTGCACTTATTTCCTGGTCATTAGAATTGCCAGGGTTTAGCATGATCAAATATATTCTCCTTAACATTATTCATTCTTTTTTTGAAAAACAAACAAGCACTTTCTCCCATTAAGCTACGAAGGGAAGAATTCTCAAAGACCTTGCTAACGTACCTTCAAGGGCATTTTTTAGCTTTCAACTGAACATATACCAGAAGGAATTCTAATGCAATTAAAGCTTTTACTTCCGTAAGTATCATCCCTATTGTGCCTCTTTCCCCTTCCAGTACTGCAACAAACTAAGATAATGCTAGAAGAAATTCTCCCTGTAAATAAACTGTCTTCTTCAAAATTACTTTGATTGCCAGGCATCCTGGGGCAATATTTCATCTATCAAACACATTACTTATCTCCAACTCCCTTATTGCAAATATTAGTTCAGCTGCATTATAAACGCTAATGGATTTTCTAAATAAAATAAAAGTCAAAAGAACTACTGCTTAACGAAAGACAGCAAGAGCCCCCAGTGTCTTAGAAATTTTTCATCTATAGGTCAAGGTAAATGTTATAGAAAACCACATTAAAGCGAGGCAAAATTGGACAAAGATGCAGTAAGAGCCATAAAATAATATAATCAAAATATTTAGGTGGGCCTGAATAAGACTATCTGGGCATCAACACCCTTAGAAAATGAAAAGTTGCCTGCCAGGGCTATCAGAACCTTTCTCTTTAGGCTTTATCTATATGGCCACTTTCAGCCAACATAGTATTAGTTTGGGGCAGGGCAAAAAAAAATGGGTCCATGACAGACGCAACCGCCCCATGCTTCCCTACTCTGTGACTCTGGCTAAGAGCAGGAGAAATCACTCTGAAGGCACCCCAGGCAACTGATATGGCATGGAAGGTGATATCTGACTTCCAGAGGCATTTCTGATCCCTGTCCACCCACAGAGATACTGCAGGGGGGTGAATCTCCACCCACTTGACATTGGTCCTCCTCCTCCCATGCCAGCACTCCAGCTGCTGCCTCCATCCAACCTCAATGAGCGTGAAACCTTACTTCACTGAGTTACACCACTACTTTAATCCTTCTTCAGCCCAAATTCCAGGCCTACTGGTTACATCTTTAAATGCTAAGCATTTAAACTCCCATGAAGTTCCATTTAAACCAGTTATGGAAAAATTATTAGCTATAAAAACCACCTCTTCACCATAGGATCCAGCAGATCATCATGCCTAGGTGAGTCTATATTGAAGGAGGTGCCCCTTTAGAGTATCGATGGAAAGTTTGTCTGGACTGTAGCAGCGTCTTGTTAAATTTGTTTTCTTATGAATGGCTTCAAGAGCTAAATAAATCAAATTCTAGTAAAAAACGTAGAAGCATATGATCTGAGGTTTGTCGTTTTCCCAGGACTAAAGTAAACACTGCTGAGTATATAAAGTGGAGAGTGCATTTTATTTGGCCAACTGTTAACTATGGCAAGGCACTCCCAGTTTCCAGAAAGGCTAGTAGGCAGGGATTCAGCCACCCACCACTTTCTATGCAGGCTGTGTGAAAGAGGAAGCATCAAACTTCTTAAGTTATTTGAAGTTAGCAAGCAATCATAATCATAAAATATTTACTGCAGAGCTCTCAAAAGGGCCTTGATCCAGGGTGGATGTTGCTGGTCCTACTTCTTGGGTGATTGATGTAACACTCAAATGTTTGTTCTAGTGCAGGAGCCAGAATGCATCTTTCCTGGGGACCCTTCTTTCAACTCGTTTCTCATGGACAAAAATTGACCAATTTCTGGCCATGGGCCTATTCGCACTTGGCTTTATTCTGGATTATATCCCGGAATAGGGACTTGCTGTCCATATGCTAGTGCAGGCTTCAGCAGGCCCAAAGTGAGGTCTGCTAGAGTCTGCATTAGCATGTGGGTCACAGACCCCTATCCTGAGATATACTCCAGAATAAGGCCAAGTGCGAATAGGCCCCATATTTCTGGTACACTGGAAATAGAAACTTGGAAATGGCTCCAGGTAAGTTGCTCTTTCTCCCTCTCTGCATCTCCATGGGGGAGGAGGGAATGTTTCTCACCCTCTGCAGCCCGCCACCCTTTGGGGAAAATCACTCATGGGGCCACTGTGGAGGCTCAGGACCTCATGAGTGGCTGCACTATTTAGACATCATGCCTCTGAGTCCCCCAGAAGATGCACTTTTTTGCCTGTGTGGATAGTGCCATGATTTGGCAAGAGGAATATGCATGAAATAGAATAAATTTCATTGGACTAGGGGTCAGGAAGGGAAAATGAGAAATAGAGGGTCAGCATTTCCTTATCACTTACTCTTCTGGTTATTAACAGAGAATGTTATTTCCAGAGCTATGGAGGCTTTCATATTTAAGGGTGTTGCCTATACCTTATCTTTCAGATTTAAGGGTGGTGTCTATACCTACTGAGAAGTACTGTCCTTCAAGGCAATTTTTTGTTTATCGATGGGATAGCTTTATAGTCCACTCTACCTCCTCAAAGATCCTAGGGTGGAGTGTGGAATACAAAGTACAAAGTACGTAAGATCATCTCCAAGCAGCCAGGCAGCTTGAAATCCATTCACAGAAAGCATGTAAACTCATAACTGCATGCCTGGTGAAAGTGTGATGAGTAGAAACATCTTTTACTTAACTTTATATTTCAACAGGAAACAGCCTTATGGTCAAGAATCAAACTCGCCCGCAATAATGAGGATTGCAAAGTACAGTATTTGGGCAGAAAAAGCTAACAATGTGAATATTCTGCTTTCAGTGCAAAAATCAAGAACTGTACAGCCATGGCTTGAGGACCACTTCTACAAAGATCTTGGGGTGGGCTAAATCTCTGGTTGCAAGCCTAATTTTATCTTGGTGAACTGCTTTTTGATTAACTGCATTTCAGTAGGCTTTCAGCCAGAACTTTATATGCCTTCATTCCATCCAAGGTGTCCTGAAGTGCCCTCCTTCTTCAGATGCCAACCCTTGTCTCTCTTCTTGTCCTTCTTGGTCACCAACCTGTTTAAAAAGGAACCAAACGGTCTTTCCTCAGGAAAGATGAATGAACATGAAGGACTACACAGTATAAGGGTGATACGCCTGAGGGCTTCCTATGATGGTAAAACCAGGAGGGCCTCATCTGCAGACCACAGAGAGGTCAACATGGAAGAAGATATTCCTTTAGATAGCTGGGACCCAGTAGTCACTATTAAAGAAGGATGCTCCCCCTGGGAAAGTGGGAGGTTTCACCCAGTTAAAATAGACTCATGAATAGAAACTATGTTGCTAGATATTGAAAGAGGAAGAGTTAAATTGCACATCACTTGTCATATCCCCATGGGTGCTCACACGACGACTTGTATTTTTGAACAATTTACATATTCATGTCTTTCATTATGTTAATGCTATATCTGGTTTTTTTGACATTGTTGTCTTCCCATATACTGATAGTTGTCCTTGCATTGTAGCAGAATACTGTTTAGCGACTGGTTGCCCAAATACTCCAAACAGATTGTAATGGCAAGGTTATCTTGATAGCCAAGGTTGCATAAGGAAAGTTACTATGTATTACTAAGACACAATCAATCGCCTTTTTAGTGACTGTGTTAATGTGTTGTACATTTGTCTCAGTGATTTGCCAGTGTACCTGCTTTCCTTTAAGCTTGAATTCCCTGGGAGAAGAAACAAGTTTCCATTCTATTTGGAATGCATCTCACACATTTATTACTGGGAACAGAATAGCATGAGCACTAGATTTATGATCACATTGATGCAGAATAATGTGTTCTGAAAGGTTTGCGTGACTGTTTGCCTTTCCCTCTTCAATGCTCCTTTTCATTTAAGGCTTAACTAGATTGTATTTAGGAATGCCAAGATTTCCCCTATAAATTATACTTAACATCTTTGTCACCTAATTTAATCAAATCCTGTTGCTTCATCAAATGTAGGCTAATGTATTGTTATTATTTATTATTATTTAATAATAATAATAATAATAATAATAATAATAATAATAA
>MTQE01000401.1:9312292-9326147 GCA_014337955.1 Aspidoscelis marmoratus | reverse complement strand
CAAACCTTGTCCTGCTCTCAAATCCCAGCAAATGGCCTTAGAAGCATCCTACTTGTCCCTGTGGCTTGAAAAATCTACTTAGACATCCATTTTAGTAGCCATTGATACATCTGTCATTCAAATTTGTCTAGCCGTTCCCTAAAGCCACTCAGGCTGGTAGCTGTTACCACCTCTTCTGGCAGCAAATTCCATAGACCGAAGACCCTCTGAGTGACTTTATTTTCACAAAACAAAAAATTGCCTGAGTGACAAGTCTTTATGCTTTAATAATAAGGAAGCTTGGGCTGGTGAGCCCAGTCTCTTAGGCCACATCTCCATGGTGGCCAGTTAGCACCGTTTGGGTGCTGTATTGGCATGCAGGGGCCAGGCGTGGGGCCGGGTGCATATTTCAAGTGGCCCCATGGGACACCCACAACGCGTACCGGGTTCGAGGCTTGGCACAGATGGAGGCGTCCCCAAGCAAGCCGTGCCGAGCCCTGGCACGGGGGAGCAGCTCCACCCCCTCTCCGCCCCCTCTCTCCTCAGCCCACCTCTTGGCATGGACAGCCAGGATTGGGGTGTGCTTTTGGCTTCTTTTGCACCCCCGATCTGCTAGCTAGGCGATAAGGCAGGTTTGATTTTAAGTTTATGGCATTCTCCATGATTTTTCACTGGAGCAGAGGTCTATAACTTTATTTTTTAAATAAATTTTTAAAGGCATTTGACTTTGGCACACCTCTGCCTTATATTGCCTAGCAGATCGGGGGTACAAAAGAAGCCAAAAGCACACCCAAACCCTGGCTGTCCATGCCTTCTGAGAGAGGGGATATCTCTTTTCAGAACTGTATTGTCTCATGCACATCTATTCAATATTTTTTCATCAGTTTACAAGATCACCATGAATGAACAAGGTTCCTAGAAGCTTATTTACCTAAGCTTTTATCTTTTCAGTTATCTTAGCAGTTATCATTGGAGTTAAATTTCATGTGCAAAACATTCCAATTTTGTCCTATACTGTAGTAAATTTTACATCATTTCCCCATTCCCCCCCAATTCTTCCAGTGAAATGTGATCATGCATCCATTTTATTGTGCATCTTTTGACCTGTTCCTCTGCTTCAAGAAGTTTACAAATACCACCCATATATCTACCCTCCTGTGACATCAACAATCTTTCAAATTCTGTCCTTTCTCTTACCTTTTCTCCTTTCACTTCTATCTCTCTTAATCCATTTTATTTCCTTTGTTGCCATGATTTTATAAAATATGCATTGGAGTTCTGAAGACAAAATTATTTTTCTTTCTAGATATATGTGTGCTGTAAAAAACAATCGTCTACAAAAAAACACCTGTTGAATGGGATTGTGGATGGGACAGATTTCCAAGCCAGTCTGCTCCATATTCCCAAAGCACTCTCTTATTGGAACAACAGTCTCAAGGGACTTTGGGGCTGTGATTAGACACAGCAAAGGCTTTGAGGTGGGATTGTTCACACACCCGTCTGCCCATTCCCCTTTCCTGAACATTCAGTGCTAGAAAAGGTGGATTAGAAGGCTTGGAGACATGAGGGTCACACACTTCTGTCTTTTTGAGGCACTTTTGAGGCACCCCTTTTGTTAACTCTGAATACAGCCTGATCTAATGATGACATGTTTGTCTGTATGTTTTTCCCCCACAAAAGACATTATCAGTTTGACTGTATCTGACTCCTCAGCAGCCTGGGGCACAATCATGTAACAGAATATCCCCTCTTATGTATACCTAAGTAGGTATTAAGGTTTACTGGAGAATCAGTAAGCCAACTGGGGATTCCATCTCAAGAAGAGTATCATGCGCCATCATTTAAGTCAGCCACAGTTGAAAATGCAATTCACAGCTGGGCCTTTAGATAAAGAATAATATTCCCTCCCTATTGTTGGCAGATATTATTTGTTTAAAACTTTAGAATTTTAAAATACATTTTATTGAGGTGGGGTTTTTTTTAATTTTCATTTTTAAGCTGTTGTAACCTTATGTGACAGGGCACAGAGCAGAATCATGATTTCTGGATTTATTAATTTAGAATATTAAATGAAAAAAGGGAAATCATTTTATAAGCCCTTATAATTTGGTAGACACTCAACTTGAACATCACATGGCTGAAGTCTCACACACATTTAAGGGGGGAGGGCTATTTCCATTTAATTAATTAACAGTCAGAATGTTTTCAGAATTATAGAAAAGACAGTATGTTTATGTATTCCTTTTTTGTTAACATAACTGTTTTAGGGTTTTTTTTGCACTGGGTCCTGTTTTGGGATATATCCCAGAAGAAGGCCAACTGACTGTCCACATGCTAATGCCGACCACAGCAAGCCTGGCATAGTCTGCATTAGTATGCGGACACCAGGCCTCAGTTCTGGGATGTACCCCAGAATAATGCCCAGGACAGAAAAGGCCTTAATGTTCTTATCTTGTAGCTAGCTTGGAAAGGCAATCTAAAAACTCTTTAACGTAAAGAAACGAATACACATTTCAACATGGGAATTCTGGTATGAAATCCCTGCTCATATACATGCTCCCTCAGGGACTTTGCACAATCGCTGTGTTTCTGCCTGCATCCTGCAGGATTGTTAAAAATTACAATTTGATCTGTCATCAGGTGCATGGATTATGTAGTTCTTCATCAGGAATTTCCCACAAGTCAGAATTTTCTCTGAAACTTTGAAGACACTGCAAAGTTTTAATATTCAGTTGGTCTTCCTAAAGGTATTACAATGCTATTCCTGTTCAGAATTCATAGAGTCTGTCCATAGCTTTGCAACCAAGGACAGCTTGTATGGTTTTGGTCACTTCTGTTACATTCCATCCATTGAAATGCATGCTATGTGGGTGGATGGAGATGGGCTATTTTTAGAGCTGGGAAAACCCTTATCTCAGTTTTGCATAGCCACCTTTTAGATTGTGCCATAGATAGGCTAAACCATGGGTGAGAGCTGGAGGTTGGTAAAACTGATCCAGCCAAACGATACCCAGTGGCTGCAGGGCGGCAGAGGGACTCTCCTGTTTGCCAGAAAGGGAAGAAAAGTGGGAGAAAGAATGGAAGAGGAAGAATGAGAAAGAGGCTGGACAAACTAAAGAGAAAGGCAAACAAAAGGAACGAGAAAGATTGCCAACCTTGCCAAATCAGCTTACTTGGGAGGGGGGAGGGGGAGAAAAAGAGCACTAAAGAATGTGATAAGCCAGGAAAGTTCCGTCCTCCACATCATGCCAAAGGGAAGACTTAAATGTTGGTGCTTCCCACTCCTTTCTCCAGATGGGAAAAGCTTTTTAAAGACAGGAGTAACTACCACAAGTTGGGAAAGCGTGGTGCTTGGATGGTCACCTTACAGACAAAATTGGTCTCTCTGGAAAAGAGAGCCTACAATTAAACTAATGGACAGGGCGCTTTATTCAAATAATCTAGGCCAAGAGGTCCCAAAGGTTTTTCACTTGCAAACTCCTTGGCAGCCTGTTTCCATGAACTGAACCCTTCATAATAGTTACTGTTATTCCAAATTTATATCTTGTAACTGCGACTGTCATTTCCCATCATTTTCCCCCTTTTCCACAAACTCCTAAACATCTTGATTCATATTCTTAGGTGTATGTGTATCCGGTCAGAAGCAGGATGCTTCCACAGATGGAGAAGCAAGAGACCCATTTGCCGGCGGCGGCCATCTTGAGAAGGGCGGAAGCAGGCCAGTCTGCCTCCTTCCACCCTTCCCCCGTGTGCTGCACACCACCAGAAACGCGCAGTGACTGGCAGCAATGCTCCAGTCCTGCGGCTCCAGGGGCGTCGTTGGTGAAGTTGGGGGGGGGCAGCGGCGGATGCCCTTTGGAATGGGTGCTGCGGCCTCCACACAGCAAGCAGGGGATCCGGCCACCCGATCCGGTCTCCCTGTGCATGTGCGGACGCATTGGAGGCCTCCAAGGATCCGTCCCTATTTTGGACAGATCCTCAGGAGGCCGGATCGCTGGGAAATGGATTTTCTTAAATCTGTTTCTTGGCGGCAAATGCGGAAACACCCAGGAAGTTTCTCTGAAGACACTAAACTTCCTCTTCGTGACAGAGCCAAATATTTATATATTTGCAGTATCATGATAGGTGTAGCTTGAGCTAATTAAGATATGGAGAAATTTGTTATTATGGTTTTCTGCAGTTTCAAAATCATTCTATCTAAAATAGAAAGGAAACCACAAGCTACAATCCAGTTAGGCTGTTATGACATTTACCTCAATTTTACAATCATACAAATACCACTCTGAGAAAGAAAATAGAATCAAAGAGTTGGAAGTGATTGCAGAAGTTAGAAAACAAAAAGCTCTTTAACTCAGAGAAGCAACGGCACTTTACCACAGACAGCCAATATTTCAACAGCAAGCACTGCACTCTGCAGATACCACCAATTAACCAGGACTTAATACATGTCAGCTGCGGATTCCCACATTGATATGTGATCCCCATGCTGTGAAACCAGTTTGAATGTGTGTTATAATATGTGTGTAGTCAGCCCATCAGTTTCACAGGGCTGCATGTCTGGTCAGGATATCTAAACATTCAATGCCCCAATATTTCATAGTGGCTGCTTATTTGCAGCAAGATCCTTTATCAACAGTTCCATGAATTTCTCAGTAACCAATAGTGAAAAGGGCCCTACCTTTTGGGATGCTATTTCCTGCGGAGGTAGATGAAAACAAAGGGTATGATGTGATCTGCAACTCATAAAATCGCAAGACTGCTATTAAACTATTATATGTGGAAAGTGTCTTGCCCTGCCCACCCCCACACACAACTCCTGTTGATTCACATCCAAAAGTGAAGTGTTAATTTTTGTCTTAAAAATGGAATACAAGGATGACACTTGCTTCACTGACTTGGAAACTAATATCTCTTCTTCCAAGACTTCATTGTTCCAAGCAGAAGCTATTAACTAGTTAAAATGAATATTTAAACAGAACATTTAATGATAGCTGATCTCCTGCTTAACAGGATCTCCAGTTAAGTTTCTTATCAGCAAATTAGATTACTAATGTAAAAGGGGGTATGGAGAGAATCTGCTCTGCTTTATTGCTTGTATCATGACAGATGCACTTGTTACCTTACTACAATCTACAGAGCAGAGGAGGCAGTAGCATTCAAATTACCACCAAATGAAATTTCAGCATTTCACGGGCTTGTCTGTTTTTATTAAAACAAAAGTGCAAGTGCCTCTGAGGTAAATCCCAAGGTGGTGATGTTGTTTTCTGCAGAGATGTGGTTCACCAGGGTTCCAAAAAAATGCTTCCATTCAAAAATGTATCTATGCAATGCATTAAAGCAGGTGTGATGCAAAATAAGCAACATCTACAGCAGTGATGGTGAACCTTTTGAGCGCGGTGTGTCAAAATTTGCCCCCCCAAAACCCCTAGCTTAATGTCACATCTAGAAATATCCATAATTTTGTGGTATTTGTAGCTTTAGTAATATATATATTACTTTTATTGGTTTTAATATTGTTTAGCACTGAGAATGTAGAGGGGAAAATTGTGAGTACACAGCCACACACAGGTCTTCAGTCCTCTAGCTGCCAGGAGGACAGATGTACTGTTTGTGACCCGGCAGCACAATGTCATGACTTCATTGTGCCTTCTATGCCGGGGACAGATAGTGTTCCTGTGCTCCCAGTATCTTGTAGGCTGCAAGCCAGAAGTGGCCTGCAGCCTACAAGATACGGAACGGCAAATGTGCCCAGGCACCAGGGTATCACTGCATGTCACTCAAAAGGGCTTGGCATGTCACCTGTGACACGCATGTGACAGGTTCTCCATCACTGGTCTACAGCATTATGAAGTACCCATGATCAGACATGTTTCAGCCACTTGACAGCCTCAGAGGGACTTTTTTGCTTTAGCATTTGAAGATTTTGTATCTTCCCGCTTCTCAAGTGTGCAGCACACCAGCAGATGTGGGACATGGATTTGAGCCTGCATGGGTGACAGTGTCTGCCATCTTGACCTGCACTTCCTCTTTCCAAGGCCAGGCCAAGACTGAAATAATGAAAAAGGAAGTCAAATGGAAGTATGCTATGTCTTGTCATTCTGGAATACATTTTCTGCTCACTATAACCATGGACAAACCAAGATACTCATTTTGGATTTTTAACCAGTATTTTGGTTAAAACTGTTTTTGCCCTTATTTGAAATGCCTGTCATGTGGCAGGGGCGGTGGCAGAGCTATTCTTTGCCACCATTGCATCCTCAAGTAGCCATGTCTGGAGTCACCAAAAGTTTGTTGATAATGAACCCATTCTTGGTCACTGTGTACTACTGTGTATAAAAAGAATTCCCATTTTTACACTCCATGCTATTATTAGACATTCTTTCATTATTATAAGTATTAATGCTACTTATATTCCTCTTACTCTCCCAGGCTGGATCAGTTTTGTTCAGCTAAAAGAACTGAAGCCCCATTCTCTATTATAATGTTTGACTTCAGTGACTCATTTCCTATAAATTCCAGTGGGTTGTGATAAACAGATTATTTCCACAGAAACACTACTCTGGAGAACAAAACTTTTGAGCAATGGAAGCTTTCTGGGGTGCGGCCTACATTTCTAGTAAATATCTCAACTGAAGACTTTTGTTGAGTTTCCTGAAAAGCAGCTTTCTGCTTCTCCTCCTCAACTGTGCCATTGTTCAGATGCAGAGAGGGGAAAAAGAAATGAGCTCTGTGAAGATGAAACATGCCAAAGATAAAGGATCCTAGAAACACAGATAAAAATAGTCTGTAATTAAAAGGAGAGCAAGCCATCCAGGAACCTGGCAAAGATAACCGTCATCAACAAACATCGCTCTTAGTTTTGGTGGGACATTGGTGACATGCATCATAGTTGATGAGGTAATTCTTTTGATAATATTTTGTTCAATTTAATAGAGGACACTGAGGGTGAATTCCCATTACAAGCTTAAAACGGCTTCGAAACGGTTTCGATACTCCCAGTCCCCACGTCAGGTTGGCTTAACACGCTTTCCACGTGTTAAATCGCCCCAAAGCATTGTAAATGTTAACACTCATTTCAAGAGGTCTTGCTCCGGTTCGTGCCTTTGAAATGTTTTACATTTCTTACTGTGGGATGAGAATGCATGTTTAGGGTTTCCCTCCCCCAATAGCTTGCTTCCAAAGATAGTGATTTTACTGTAAAAATCCACCCCTTACAGCAGCCTCTACACTGTAGCAATCTACCCACTTCACACCTGATAACAATGTTGCATTTTTGTGCAATTCTGAAAGTTCTGACCTTTAGAAAGGGAAAAGAAAGGAAAGCAGCTGCAGGTTCTGGGAGATGTGTGAATGTTTTTAAGGCTGTGGCAGTGAGCGGGTGAAGGGGGCTCGAGTTGCCGCTGCTGCTGTGTGCCCTGGGCAATGGGAAAAGGAAGGGAAAGAATCGCTGGTTGCCCGGTGCCATTTTTCCTCCATCCAGACAAGCAGCAGCCACCCAGCCACCCAGCCAGGCTCTGTGAAGGGGTCCCTTATGGGTGGCGCGTTTACGCCAGGAGGAAGTTGGCAGGGCAGCCTCAAAAAGTGGCTTTTAGAAAGTAGCCACTTGAGTCCCCCCCTTGAGTCATGTACGCCACATATGATCCTCAGAATCTGGATCAAACGTGATTAAGTTGAAAGTAATGGGATCAGGCAAATTTGTGTTTGCATCCTGTTCTATTATTTTGGTTTAGGGAAACCGTATGAAGCTTGTAATGGGAATGCAGCCCTACTGTTAAAAGATGGCGTGTTTTCCACCCTTAAACTCCTCCCTTGTTTCCCCAGTAATTCCTGTTCATCTCAAGATGAAAACTGGAATCCCCAAATGGATGTACAGTATGAAGAAGAGTTTGCTTTTATACCCTGTTTTTCTCACCCTTTTAAGGGGACTCAAAGCAGCCAACAAACTTTCTGTTCTTCTCCCCACAATAGACACCCTGTGAGGTAGGCAAGGCTGTAAGAGTTCAGCAAGAGAGCTGTGACTAGCGCAAGGTCACCCAGCTGCCTTCATGGAGAAGTGCGGAATCAAACTTGGTGACTACAATTTGAGTCCCACACTCTAACTACAAAACCAATGGTTTGCTATACTGTGTATCCTTTTCAGCACTTCAACCTTATAACTAAAATAAAATCATAAGATGATAGCAGAATATGTGATGTTTGAAAAGCAGGTAAAATCCCTTCTTTTCTAATCCAGTCTTCATCCAAATTACCTGAGTGTTTTGCTCAGCATTTCAGGGCTTATTCCCACTCCCACAACATAATCCCCTCATGGCTTCTTAGGAATAAAATACTGTGCTCTGTTATCAAAGAAGCATCAGAGCATAACACCAGACACTAGACTTCCAGAGCTAAAGCATGAGGCTATATCATCTCCTTTCCCCTGAACAAAACTAAAGTCTTCCAGGGAGCAGCAAGTGCAGCTGTTGCTGACATACTCTTGATGTGGCTGCATTCACACCTGCATTTTAATCCAGCTTCAGTCCACTTTCAGAGTGAGAGAAAACATCACCAAGGAGACTAGTTATTTCCGTGTTATTAGTCCAAAGGTGGATTTTTCAGCTTGTCACATTGTTGATATGTTCCCTCCCTCTGATAGTAGACTGAAGCTGTGAACATCTGGTGACTTCCACCCATTTAGGAACTATAGTACAAAGGGGTCTAGAGCAATGGTGCTCAGTGGTCAACATAGGCCAGTAGCAGCCAGGGCATAGGAAAGGAGTTGAAAAATAATTCACCATTAGCTTTTGATCTCTTTAAAGGTTGCCAAACTAGGCTTACTTTCAAATCACACCAAAGCCTGATTTAGAGATCAAAGGCCAGCAGCAAATCACCTTTTAGGTCCTTGCCTATCCCCTGCCAGCCAACCACCTTTAATAGTGCCCCCCTGGGTGGATGGGATTTCTCCAAGGGTTGACCATTTTCATTATTTCACTAAAAATGAAGATGTGTGTGATTTCTTTACCCTCAGTATTTTCCCTCCTTTCCATGACAGTGTGCCTGTGATAAAAGGCAGTGAACATTTGTCATTTTTATTTGTGAGAAAAATAAAATTTCATAAACCTTTGACCTAGAGGATTCCAGAATGGAGGTGAACTCTTGCATAGTGGAGAATGAACATCCATGTTACACTGGTAGAAGGATGACAATGCTGAGGACTAACCCTTGTGACATCTTCTAAAGAGTAGGAGGGTGGTTCTGCTGAGGAATGCCAAGTAGCATCTCAAATGATAGAACTTCAGGACTGTGAAAGGACAATGAAAGGACTTTGGTCCTTTCATTGAAACAAAGGAGGACATCCATTGCCTTAGAAATGGCTGGTGGCCTTCAGGACACTCAGGGCGCATCCCCATTAAAAGCTTAATCCAGTTTCCTTAAACTGAAATAATAGAACCGGATGCAAACGCGAATTTGCCTGTTCCCATTACTTTTAACTTAATCGCGTTTGATCCGGATTCTGAGGATTGTATGTGGCATACATGACTCAAGGTGGGACTCAAGCGGCTACTTTTTAAAAGCCGCTTTTCGGGGCTGCCCTGCCCTCTTCTTCCTGGCATGGACGCGCCACCCATAAGAGACCCCTTCACGGAGCCTAGCTGGGTGGCTGGGTGGCTGCCACTTGCCTGGATGGAGGAAAAATGGCAGCGGGCAGCCAGCAATTCTTTCCCCTCCTCTCCCATTGCTCAGGGCACACAGCAGCGGCGGCAAGTAAAGCCCCTTTTCTTTAAACATTCACACAGAACCTCAGCTGCTTTCCTCCCTTTCACTTTCTAAAGGTCAGAACTTTTAGAATTGCACAAAATTGCAACATTGTTATTCCAACCATCAAGGTGTGAAGTGGTTCCATCGCTACTGTGTAGAGATCGCTGTTAAGTGGATTTTTACACTGAAATCACTTTCTTTGGAAGCAAGCTATTGGGAGAGGGAAACCCTAAACATGGATTCTCATCCCTTAAAACGGTACTGTCCACACAGTAAAAAATGTAAAACGTTTCAAAGGCATGATCCGGAGTGAGACCTGTTGAAATCAGGATTGAGATTCACCATGCTTTGGGGTGGTTTAACACGGGGAAAGCGTGTTAAGCCAAACTGCCGTGCGGACTCCAAGGATTGAAAATGTTTTGAATTCGACATAAGGTTGCCGTGAAGACGTGGCCTCAAGGTCCTCTATTCCAAGGCAGCATTATTAAAATTTTCTTAAGCTACCTGAGGAAAACAAAACCTGGTTTCTACCAAAACAGTATTAGCAGAAGGCTGTTCCTGGAAGAATGTAGGCTTTCACTGCTGGTTACAATCTGATTGGTTGCAATTTTGGGGTTGTTATGCCCTGTTCCATATTTTTTCTGTATACCTGAGGTTTCAGATATAGCTGCAACACCCATCTTCAGAGGATCTGACTATAGTTGCATTTCACTCTTCCAACAAGCAAGAAGACTGCTCCTATTTTCAGCTCAAGAAAAAAAAATAAAGGAATACTTCCAGTCCCCTTTCTTGTAAAAACTTACAAGCATTTTTGGTAAGTAGCCACAGATAGTAGAATGCTATCTGTAGGGCATTTAATTTTCTACTGCCTGCCCAATAAATCCTCCCATGGCAGATCTGCTGTCAAAATCCATGGAGAAGCCTGCTGCTAGAAGTCTCTGCTTCACAGTTTGATGCATGCATTGCAATTAGCACAACCAGCATTACAAGATGGAGCAACTTGATTTCTGCCTCCCTCCCTGGCATATGTCTGCTTCCTCTTTGTTTTAAGGCCCAAGACAAAACCTATAACTCAGCCAACAACAAGGAACACAAAGCAAATAGTATTTGGGTTCCATAGGATTCCTGCAAACCTAGTGAAGTCAGATGAAGGCTAGAACTCTTAAAAATCTGTATTTCAAAAAGGGCAGAATGCTCCATGACACTTAGCTGGGGAAAAGGTAGCAATATCCTCAAGTCAAGATAAACATGTGGTGACCATTTGGAAGCATCCATTCAGCACATTCAAAATTTGTATGAATTTGTACAAATTTTGACATTTGAGGGTGAATCAAAAGGGGCCTACATTTGTAAGCCACTTTCATCCATGAATTGATGAAATTATCTGGCATTCGTAAAAGCTTCGATTAAGGGGGTCACCCTACCCCCTTCTGTGTCCCCCCCCCGAGTTTTGGGCATGTTGCCGCCCAATCCTTATAGGCCTAAATAGGCCTTCCGGGGCACACACACAGCTTGTGTCTCCCATACAGCCTCAGAAGGCCTATTTTGGGCTCAGAGCAGGATGGAAATGGGTCTGATGACCCCACTGTGCCCTCTATTGCCTCCGCCATGCTCCATTGCCCCCATGGAGGCCACAGTCTCATTGTCTGTCATCATTTCCACACTGCTCAGATCCCAAAATAGGCCTTTCAGGGCTGCGCACACTGTCCTGGAAGGCCTATTTCAGGCTATGAGTCCCGTGTGGCAGCAGGTGAGTGGGGGGAGCAGGAAAGGAGGGGTGGGGGTTCCCTTGGTTCACAAATATTCATCTGATGTTTGTGCATGAAGCCAAAGCCCCCCACATTTTGGGGATTCAGATGAAGCCAAATATTCCTCCATTCTATTTGCATCTAATTAATTGGGGGAATCTGACTTTGTGCACATCCCTATAATACAAAAATGTTTTGCCACTACTGAATTCCAGGTATAACTGAGTTAGAAACTAAGGACCATGTGGTTGCAGTGCAAGCGATGGTGCTATCTCCAACTTAACTATTGGTGTTCGCAGTGTGGATTGTCTATTGCTGACCATCCAAATTACCATGGCAATGATCACAGCACCTTCCACTACACACCTGGCATGATGATTGCTATGAGGTGTGTATTTGTGAAGCTGCAGCTACGCTGTTCCCCCTACACACAGCATTTGCCCCAGAAGACTTGTGAGCACAGTGTCCAGAAGTTCCCCAGAAGTTCCCTAGCAGCTCCTGGTGAAGCTGTGGAGCAATAAAAACTGTTCCACAGCTTTTGGGGATTTGGGATTCTCTGAGACAGATGTGTCTGCAGTGTGCAGACAAAGTCACCTGGAGCATCCTAGAATATGTGTCTCAGAGGTAACTGCAAACATGCCATAAGACCTTAAGAGTGTATACTGATGAAATAAATTGGTAATTTTGTAAGGGCCTCCAGTGTATGGCAACCATTCACCACTGCCCCATCAGGCCTTAGCCAGCCTCAGAGGCAACCCCACCCCTCAGTTGAAGGTATTCTACTGGTAAACACCAGCAAAATAGTCCAATACATCCCTGCTGCCATCATCTGGAGAGACAGCAGTGGAAGACTTAGGGGGCAGCTACACACAAGATTGATTGTCCATCAAATGAGAATCAGCCATGAGGAAATCACAATAAATTATGAATTTGTGCATCAGATGTGCCGTATTTCCCTGCCACCTTGCCTTCTATTCTTAATTGCAAATCATATTTTACAAATATGTACGTATTGTTTTATGGCTCTTAATTGCTTTTTTGTTGCCTTTAATTGTTTCTTCACATTTAATGTATTCATGAGCTTGACAGCTGTTCTGAGACACTTGTTAGAGGCCCGTGCGCAAATTTGATAAAGAAATAAATAATTAGTAGCAGTCGGCAATCAATTGTAGTTAATCATTGTAACTGAAACTGCCCTGGGTGGCCACTGGACTCTGATAAGAGAGTCATGAGCCTTGGCCATTACCACATAATATGTAAATCATAAATAATGAAATTTTGCTCACAGGAAAGGGACAAGGAACAGAAACACATACCAATCTGCCGCACTGCATAGAATTGGCTTGCCTACTGTGTGAAGCCATTTTCTAGAAGGCTTCTCATCACGTGATAAACACAGGAGTACTGGCAGGAGAAAGATTAAGGGAAGGGCTAAATGGGAGAGACTTCTTCTAGCCACTCCACTATGCCACTGGCCATCTTATTTTCTCCTTGCTGCCTAGACAAGCCCCTTTTGTGAGCATGACTGTGGGAAACTGTCCTGTCTTTCAGAACTTCACCTGGAAAACTGCTTCTCAATAGCTACTTCTCCTAAACATTCTGGCTTAGAAAAGATGTTTTAGAGAAGGCTTAGGAACACAAGGGCCACACAATGGGTGCCTCCAGACGTTCTTGCTTTGCCACCAGAACTTCAAGCCTGCAAAAAATGGTGAAGTATTTAGCAAAGTAAAAATATGCTGATTTAACAGGATCTTTTTACTGCAAATTTACCGTAGAATGCTCTGGATGGGAAGCTGTTGCAAAGGGACAGCAAAACGTCCGATCCTCCCGTCTGGTAGACTAGAAGTGGCTACAGCATCCTGTTGCAACAAAGGGCATGTCTGAAGGCACCCACTGTCTCTCTGAGGGGGCCCTTTTGTTAAGTCTGAACACAGCCTTAGTCCAACAATCGCTTCATGATTGTATACTGACTCAGGAGAGTATTGACCTCATTTTTTAAAGAAAAAAAAGAAATATAATGAGGTTTATATAATTATAAGGTTTATCTGTTAATTTTCCAGTGTAAATACATTTCTTAGGGAAGCCTAGTTAGGGAACTGTTTGTGGCCAAAATAAACTAATAATCAGCGCAGCTGGCATAAATTCAGACTCTTATTTCATGAGCACACACACACATCTGCATTTTTATCACTGTATTCTATATCTACCTTCTAATAATTCCATAGATATATAGGCAAGCATATAGACAGTGAGAAGTCCAATTTAAAAGTAACTCACAGAACAGATCCTGTTTGTAGGGAGGTTTTGAGCAAGGGTCTTGAGCATTGATAAGGCTACAGGGTGAGGAAGGCCACGGCTGCCTCACCTCAATCTGAGAAGAGCCACGGCTG
>MTQE01000401.1:9290309-9301308 GCA_014337955.1 Aspidoscelis marmoratus | reverse complement strand
TTCTTCTTCTTCTTCTTTCCCCCAAAGCAAGCAGCATCCCCCATGCCGGCGTCCTTTTCCTTCCGCAGGCGACTGAAACAGGCTCTTTCGGGAAACATCCAGTCCGCGCCCGCCCTCACGACACGAGTTGCCCGAAACGCCGCAGCGACACCGCGAAGCCGTCGAGGGGCGTCGAGCGCTACAACGGGGGGGGGGGCGGGGGGGAGAGCGCCTTGCTTTCTGAGGTCTGCTGCGCCTGTCCCGGGCGTCCCTCCCGACGACGCCGACGACGCCCTCCACCCCCCAACGAGCGGCTGCCGCCCGCGCGCGCCGACACGTGTCCCGAGCAAGCGGCACGCTCCCTCTCCGTGTTGGCTGGCCAGCAGGCGGGAGCGGCGGCCGGCGCTGGGGGTCCCTTACTGCGCCGCCTCCGCCCGCCGGTTCCGCGCGCGGCGGCCAGGGGGCGCTGTACGTGCGCTCTTTCGCCCGTGTGCTGCCGCGCCGCGACTGCTTGGCGGGCCGGCGAGGTGCGGCACGCGAGTGGGGAAGGAGCCGTAGTAGCCGCCGCCGCCGCCTCCTGCAGCAGCAGCAGCAGCGACGGCGGCACCAGCGGAGCCCAGGCGCAATACTACCATGAGGCTGGTCAAGGCGGGCATGTGAAGCGAGGGAGCTGAGCCGTGGGGAGGAAGCCTGGCCGGAGCGAGCAGCCTGCGGGAGAAAGGGACACTCCCGGGATTACTGCAGCCTGCAGATCTACCGCGGATTGAACCCGGTGCGGGTCTGGACTCGGGATCCCGATGGCTCGGCGTCGTGGCCTCCCGATTTCGTAGCTGCGGTGAGTGCGCCACCTTCCCCCCCCCCCGCCTTCGCCTTCGTCCCCATGCTAGGCACGTTGCCCGCTTGGGTGCAGAAAGTGCGCGCCCGCCCGCCCGCCCGGGCGGCTGCCGTGCCATTAAAAGCGCGAGAGACACGCGCCGCGCACGTCTCTTCCCCTCTTCCGCTCCCAGGCAGCGTCCGTGTGGGCAACTCCGTCCGTCCTGGGCGAGCGACGGACTCGCAGGCTTGGCATTCCTCGAGATGTGGACGCAGAAGCGGGATGCATGCCGTGGTCGTGCCGTGGGCGTCGCGTGTGGACGGGTGGCGTGGACGGCGTCGCGTGCCTCGTCTCTGCCCTGTGGACGCACCTTGCAGAGCCACGAGTGGGTCGCGAATGTCGTCCCCTCCTGCGCCGAGATCGCTTTTTAGGTGGCAGGTGGATCGAGGCGCCCGTCCTCAAGCCCGCGGTTCTATTCCCCGCGAGAGGTCGTGGGATAGATGCCGTTTCCATCCCAAAAAATGGAAGCGGGGGCGGGGGGGGGCACTTCAGGTTGCTTGTGTGCCATTAAACCAGCGTCCAACAATAAATAAAAAATAAAAAACCGGGGAGGAAGCCCAGGCAAACTTTTAATTTAATAAAGCGCTTGCATCGATTGCTGCTGTCCGCCAGAAGTGGATTAGAACAAGCGAGCCAAAGGGTCTGGGCGCCTTGGAAGTCGGCGTTAGAAATGCCTCCTGCTGGGGTGGCGATTTTAAGATTAATGAGTCTGACCTTCTCGGGGCTCCGGGAGAAGGGATGGGGGACTCTTTTCTGGACTCTGAGGGATTGGAAAATCCGTAACTTCCATTGATTTGCGTCAAATCAAAGAGGATGGTGGCGCCCGGTGCCGATGCTCAGTTTCTAGCCTTTTTGCTGCGTAGAGAATGAAAAGTCAGGGGCCTATCCCTTCATCCTGGGAGATGGTCTTTTTCTTGTGCTGGGATTGCGTTGAATAGAAAACCGCAAACTTCTCCGCTGTGTTCCAGAATGCATCCGCCCTGAGATGTTTACCTGCCAAAGGCGCCGCCGCCTGGTTATTCTTTGCCTACCTGCCTCCTTTGCAGGCTTATAGGCAAGTTGGCTCTACCACGCCTTGCCCCCGGAAAAGTGTGCGCACCACCGGTATTGGCTAATTTTCCAAGCACCCGCAGGTCGCTCTGATGCTCCAACACCCGTTTGGAATCCTGGGACTTGTGGCGTTGCAAAGCGGTAAACACGGCGAGTCACAGAATTTTGCTTCCATTGTAAAGTGTTACAAAGCAAAGCAGATGGAGGCTTGTGAAAGGAGCGAAAGGGGAGGCAGCGTAAAGATATGTGACTCGAAACAAAAAAAATATCACAGACAGGTATTATCACTGTTGGGGCCTTTTTGCGCTTGCGGGGGAGGCAGCTGGTCTGGGTGTGCCTGCTTGGAGCATACGCATTGCACAGAACAGCTTCTGTTCTGGAAGTGGTTCTTCGTGGGCCAGATCGTCCCCTGGACTGACGCCTGTCTCATCTGGGGCATGGCTAGTGTAGCCCAGCACACGCCATTTGCTCTTCTTCTGGATGAAGGAAGTGTGTGTCAGGGCAGCAGAAGCCACAGTTGCGCACTGAGTTGCCCGGTGACCATGGCAATAGCCGGCGCAGATGGCTGGTGCCGCAGCCAGGTGAATGCTGCTACTATAGTGAAGTGCCAGGAAAGTTTCAGATGGATCTGGTTTTCAAAATGGCAACGCCAGTCCGTTCCCTTTCTTCACTTACCTGGAACAGTATCCTAGGGAAGTGAAGGTGCAGATTCTCTCGGTGTCTCTCTCTTTCTTGCTTAGCCCAGGAATGAAAACTCTATTTAACAGAGGTCTTGTCTAGATTGGGTGTATATAGTGCTATTATAATTGGCTATATTGGAATTGCCCCATGTATCTGTGGCAATCCCACCATAGCTCCATGATATCCCAGTGCAAACCCGACATATCCTGTTTTGGCAAAACCCGACTCTGAAGGCGGATTTTCCTGAAATAGCGCTATATCCTACCAGTCTGGATGCTGCTGCTGGGAGCTACCATCTTGAAGGTGGCCTCCACCCATGTGGGGCCAAAAAATGCACCAGCGCATGTGCAGTGGTGTCAATCACACACTTCCGGGTATTTCACAATGTCAAAATACCCAGAAGTGTGCATCATTATATCACACAGAGACAGTGCCAGCTCCACACAGACTAGTCAACAACTGATTATTTCTGGAGGAGCTTTACTCCAGAATATCACTTTTTAGTGCCATATTTCGGCAGCGTCTGGAGCCGGTCAGCAGCACTTTAGACCCACATTATGTAGCGTCACTTTGATTTTTTAAAAAATACTATCACTGTTTCCATTGTAGAAACATTGTAAAAACCTTTTGGTTTTGAAACATTTCTTGCATTCCCGGTCTGATATGTGCAAACTTAACTCAGGTGTATTTAAAGCAGTGATGGCGAACCTTTTGAGCTCGGTGTGTCGCAATTCGCAAGAAAACCTAGCTTAACTCGGGTGCTGTGTCACATCTAGAAATATCCATAATTTTGTGATATTTGTGGCTCTAGTAAAAAAGTTATATTTTTGATATATGTATTTTAGTAAAAGCAAAAACAAATAATTCTTTACATTAGTGACTTTTGTTGCTAAATCTTCAATCGAAAGTTGGTATTTTGTACACTTCAAGAACAAGCAAGCACTCACGCCCAGGTGCCAGAGTGACCATGTGTGTCACCCAAAAGGACTTGGCATGTCACTTGTGACACGCATGTCATAGGTTGGCCATCACCGGTTTAAAGCAAAATGGATATAAACCAATTTAGCAGTTCAAAACACAGAAGCTGGTTATATTTCCCAGTATTGATATTTTATAGAATTCTCATTAATTGGTTTTGGAAAATTCTGCAGTATATGGACATGGTTCTTGGTTACGTGCTTCTAATTTCCTGGTGACAATATTTTTTCTCAATTGGTGTCTTTGTTATCACCGTTTGCTGTGCTATGAATTCTGCACTTGCAATTCTGTCAGATATCAACAAACTCAGCAAAGCCACAGCTATAGTAATTAGCTAGAGACAATACAGCTTGGTATTAATTTAATTCTCCTGTCTGTACGGTGACAATAGGTTGCCAGTAAAAAATAAATAAATGTGCATTTCATGAGTGCACGTATACAGCCTGTGATATAGTATACAAATAGAGGTTCTCAGGTGTCCTTTCCTCTAGTTCATTGTTTTGAATTAACCCAGGATGTCTATTTCATGCTCTGTGGTTGCAGATGTATGACCATTTTTACAATTGGTTAGTAGTCTGGGTCAACCGTCTGCCTAGTTTGGGACTCCACTTGACCTTATGTTGGGACTAGAGGGCTACCTGCACTTGACCTTATATCCCAGATCAGGGGGCTGCTGTCTTCATGCTAATACAGACTATGGCAGCCCCCAGGACAACAGATGTCTATCCTGAGATATATTCCAGAATAAAGCCAAGTGCAGAAGGGGTTGATGTCTGTTCTAGCCCAGAACCATCCCAAGAGGTCCCTAGTCTGGATTACCAGTAGACATGTTCAAAGAAGCCTGCAAGCTTACTAAACACCATCTGTTCCAGTTCAGGCATCGGCACTTCCACATCTGGTCAGGAAGAAGGAGAACCCCACAAGTCCATCTTCAAAGCTTGTGTAAGCTTCACAAGTCACTTTTGAGACCCTGACATGGCAGTAGACATACCGCTTTCATAGACATGTCCTATTCAGCCCTGCCCTTGTGCACCAGACACAGTGTATGAGTGATGAGGCTTGGGTCAGTTGCTGGCATGGGTGGCTGGTCCCATGGGTAAGGAGTCAGTTGTGTGGATTGGAGCAGCTGTGGCAGCTCCATGTTGCTGCCGGTGTTGGTCCAGGATGATTAATATGTCCACCCTGCAGGCTGGAGTAGGCAAGTTAAACCCCTCCAATCAAGGTGATTATGGAAAAGCTCTAAGAATAGGGTCATAAACAACCTGGGATCAGGCTACTTGTTAGATCGCCTTCTCCCTTATAAACAAGTAGGGTTGATGAGATCCTCTATGGAGGTTCTGTTTCTGGTACCACCAATCACTGAGTGTCGCCTTGCCTTGAAGTCCTACTTTCACTGCCCAGCATCTGGGAGGGAGGGGGGAGGAGCAAACCAAGTCCATATTATTGGCAAGAGAACTGCATTGGATGTAGGCACAAAAACTGAAACGTACTTGAAGATAACCTTATCTTTGCCTTAGAAATGGGCTAGGGACAAGTGCATTTTGCCTAGGCTGTTTGTTCCTATTTGATAAACTTGTATAACTGTTTTGCTCCAAGAACAGTATTCAAGTCACTTTTAAAGGCAGCCCAGTTAAGCCATGTTAAGTCACAGAATGTTAGATCAAGAACCATTGCCAGCTTGCTAACCTGATCCCTAATTCTGCAGTTCTGTACTGGTCAGCATACTAAGAGCCTCCCTTCCCCACACTGGTGTGGTGGGGTCACCAAGGTACAGAAAGAAAGCTCCTTGTATGCTTGCTGGTCTCGTACACCAGCCAGTGCAGAATCACCCTAAGAGAGTCTTGCATCCTGTGAAAGATGGGCAAGTAAACAGAATACCGGGTTCCCTTTAAAGCCCAGAGTGGTGGGCCACAGCACTTATACTTTCAAAAGCTGATTTATGAAGTGAGGCTGCCCTGTTGCCTAGAGCAGCTTTTGCTGAAAAGATATCACATTTCATTATGAAGGGCTTCAGTGAGAGATCCGCTTTTGCTGAACTTAGAACAAAACAAAAAGGCACAAGCCATCTTCAGTGGCATCTTGTATTATAAAGTTGAGTATGTGGCAGGTTAGGAAGGTTAAAAGATTCCCTCACAGTCAGAGGGGCTCTTTAAGAAGCTCAGGACCCTGGTCCTGTTCCAGAGGTCCATGGGGAAAGTGATGTGGAGCACAGCTCTACCTAGAGAAGGCCAAACAAGCTAAATCCTGAGGGGGGTGGGGCTTGAAATAAAGCATTTTTAAAAAAATGTGTTTACCCTTAGGGATAATTGAACCGCATTAAGTTAAAAGTTTGGGATAATTCATCACGTCAAGTTAGAAATATTTTTTCCTCTTATTCACGGATTAAATTTCTGTATGTAATCCATGCATTTTTAAAAAGCGAGACTATTTCTGTAACCAAATTGCAGTCTGTGGTTTATTAATTACCACAGATTTTCTAGGTATTCATTTTCAAATGATATTTTTCTACAGTGGGGTCTTCAGCCAGAAAATCCGGATTAAAGGGAGCCTGTTTCCACATTAGTTTGGCAATGGGGTCTAGAGGAGGCTAGGGGGAGGGGGCACCCTTGGGTGGGGAGCCCCAAAACCTAAGCTTCGAAGTCATTTCGAAGTCATTTTGAAGTCTGTGCAAAATACTCCGGAGCGTCTTTGAAGTCTGTGCTGGTCTTCAGAGTGAACTTCAAAGTGACTCTGAAGTCACTTCGAAGTCACTTCAAAGTTTACTCTGAAGATCAGCACGGACTTCAAAGACACTCCAGAGCTATTTTGCACAGACTTCAATGTCACTTCGAAATGACTTTGAAGTGACTTCGGAGCTGCTTCGGAGATTGTACCCCCTATTCCCCCAGTCACCTGGAGTGACAGGCAGACCCCCTTGTGGGTAGATCCGGATTTCCAAATGGGTGCTCCGGTGTTTCCACTGCAGGGAGGCTAGCACCCATTGCTATTGGGTGCTAGATCACCTATGGATCTAGCACCCAAAGCACATTGGCTACTTTGAAGCACATTGGCTACTTTGAAGTAGCCATTCCCTAGATCTGAAGTGTGGTGGAAAAACACCCTAGGTCTGATTTTATGTTTTCAGTTTTATGTGGCAATGGGTGGGCTAGCCATTTTGCTTTTGACTTTTGTTGATCATCTTGAGCTATTTATGAAGTAGGTGGAATGCAAGCCTACAGATGAATGAATGAATGAATGAATGAATCTCAAAAGAGATTTGGGTTGGACCTGGAGTAAAATGAAAAGTGTAACAAAATACCCTAGCAGTTTGTAAAAGGCAAATGGTACCAAAATGATGTTTTCATTGCTGATTTTAGTGCTTTATTTTATGGTCTTTTCACTGAGTCTTTTCCTTTATTTGCTTTCTGAGCCTTCTTGGATTGTTCGTTAAGTGTAGCTGAAAAATCTATTAAATATAATTGCAGATTATTTCAGTAGTCCCGCTGTACTGGAAGAGATGGCGATTGTCAGCAGCCCCAAAAGAGCATATATTAAAGTAAGAGAGTGGAAGACTGGAAATTGGGGAACAAAGCACCGCCTAGGATCTCACTTACGAAAATGAAAGCGTAAGATGTTGAATTGTGTTTGAAGATTCTAAAGAGCTGAGAGATATATTAATGTTATACTTTGTTGTTCAATGGTGAGCCTTATAATATAGAAGATAGAAGGAAAAGTTGACTAAGACTGTAAAGCTGAAGCTGTTGGGATTTGGCAGAACATACAGTCTGCATCTAGACATTGGTTACTTATTCTGCTAAATTTTGGATATTCTGGAATGAAGCATGTATATTATGGAATATCCGTGCTTTATTCTGGAATATCCAAGCCTAGTGGCATAAATAACTGGTAACTGGATGCAACTACAAGCTGCGGTCAGCCACAGCAAAAACAAAACACAAAAACTCTGTCTGAGGTGCTTAAAGTAGGCTTCAAGGTGGGCTTGTTCACTCACCCAAGGCGGGCTTGTTCCTCCTCTCTTAAACATTGGGGTGCTTCTAAGGCCATCTGCTGGGACTCGAGAGCAGGAGAAGGTTTGTCCTTGTCTCTGCTTGAGATGCCCATGAGCATTTGGTGGGCCACTGTGTGCGACGGGATGCTGGACTAGATGGGCTGTGGCCTGATCCAGCAGGGCTTCTCTTATGTTCTTATGTTCTGTACTAGAAAGTGTAGATTACAGAAAGGTTGGGAACACCAGAGCCACACCCTGGTCTCTCTGAGGTGGCCCTTACATTGCATCTGGACACAGCCTTACTCTGGAAAAACAGACTAATTTACACTTGCAGAATAATACTGATGTCATTCCTGCCTTAGAAGGCAAACTATACTTTCTTACAGCATCATTTATCTTGAAAGAGGAAAGAGGAGTAAAGTAGATGTGTGACTGACTGTGAAGAGTCAAATAGGCTTCTCTGCCCCAATCTGCATAGCAAACACCAAACAATGCATCACTGTGATCCCTTCTTCCCAGGAAGCTTTAGGGAAGAATTCCTTCAAACTAGCTGGGACAGATGTTCTCAAGCTGTGGTCCGCCAGATGTTATGTGCCTCTGGGCTAGACTATTTTAACAGGTTTTCAGCAATGTCTTCCATCAGGCATTATTATCGCAACATCAGTTTCACTAGAGACACAGATCATGACAACCAGTGAAAGCATTGTCTTTTGTTGAAATAAAGCATCCTGGTATCTAGATAGGCTTTCAGCATGAGTACACTGCATATCAGATTCTGTTGCACAGAGATTGGGGCGTTTTTGAAAGAAGAATCAGCACAGATTACAAATGTATGGTTTAATTTTGGATGCCCTCCCTCCCTTTCATGCTGCAGCCTGCATGGTGCTCTTTCTGTCTAGGGCGGATTCATGTCTCCGATATGGAAAGCTAAAAATGTATCTCCTGTATATTATGGAACCATATGTTATATGGTGTTGTATAGACCACAGCTGAATCACAAATGGAAAAGAACTAATGCATTGTCTGCAAAGCAAGAAGCTGAGAAAGATAACCCACATACTCAGATCGTGTTACGTATATGTAATATTGGATGGAAAAGGAGCCAAGCATGCAGAGGAAAAAAACTAGTCAAGTATTTTCTCAGTTATATTGGTAGGGAAGTTCATGTCAGTGGCCAGTTCTGCACTGGCTGGGATACCGGACCAGAAAATGTACTAAGAGCCTGCCTTCACATACAGGTGCAGTCCAAGGAAAGGCCTTGAAGGGACATCTCTTAGACCACATCAGTGTGTGGAAAGGAGGCTTCTAGTACTCTTGCTGGTCTAGTATACCAGTGAGTGCAGAATAACCCAATGATATGTTGTTGGTCTGGATGAATTATTGGTCCAATTGTTACTTTTAACAATTACTTTCTAGATAAAAATGCCCTTTCTTTATTGCATTTATCTCCTGACATTCCTCCAAGACATATAAAGGAAGGGACATTTTTTGCCCTGTAAAATAGCATAGGCCATCAGCAGTCCATAGAAGACTTGCACAAGTGTTGTGAGGAGAGAAATGTCACTCTAGCTGGAGGTTGTTTTTGTCCACAGTATTTATGGTGCCATTCTGCAGCAAGACCAAAGTCTTGTCTCGGGTGCTCTCCATGCTAATTGGAAAACCCACAGAATGTTCAGGAATACACAGATTCCATAGGTTGCCAGGGCTCTAGTTTCTGCCACCACTATAACAACAGGCTTGTCACCAGACCTGATCAATAGATCCTCATCAACTCACTGTGGAGCAAAGACCAAGTTGAGGGCACGTCCATCTGTGTTAGTGCCTGGTATTTATTGGGAGCAGAAACTAGATCCAAAATACATGCTCTTGCTCTTCACTTCTAAGAAAGGAAAGGAAAAAGATTGTATTAACAGCTTTTTGCAGAAGGTGAAATGAGGACATCAGAAACAGGAAAGAACAATCCCTCCAGGTGGCCATCCAGTTTCAATAGGTTTATTCTCATGGGTCTCAGAGAAAACCTTGGCATGTATGTTTATGGCCATAGGCTTTGCGCAGGAGAACCCAGTTCTCAGCTGCCTGATTTTCAAGTTCAATTCCGATCATATCAGCAGTATGATGCAGAGAAGCAGGCGGAAAACAGAGCAAGAGAAAGGGCTGTCATCTGTGGAAGGAAACAGCAGCCAATGCCAGGCCTCTGCCATTTCCTTTTTCTGCCCAGATGGATGCAAAGAGAAGCTTATTTTATTGTAAGTCAGATTCTTTTATCAGGCAGAGGATGGGTGCAAAGATATTGGAAGTTTCTCTTTGATATATTGGAACAAAAATGGAGCTTCCAATTGTATCTTGTTCTTCCCCTTTCTGTCTTGGAGTCTTGATCCATAGGCTGCTGCTGGTGCTGTCATCACTGAGCTGGGGGCACCTTTAGCATGCAGACCTCCCTTGCAAAAGTCTGGGTCATGTCACACTGTTTATACTGTTTTATGGGCTGTTGGGTGACTTTTGGATTTTCTGAATCATTTGGAATTTCTTCCTTTACCTGAACTCTGTGATAGCTGCAAAGGCCAAACCGTTGCCCAGCCTTTGTCAATTGTATTTGATGAATTTGTGTTTGTTTTTGTCAGTCGTACTGGGCACCTTCAGTAAAACTTGATATGATAAGCAGTCAGATTGTAAAAAGATAGAAAAATTGTTGGAAAAGACAGGAGAGGCATCTTCAAGGATTGTTTGTTTAACTTACGGAATTTTTGATAACCTTATACGGTCATTTCGTTTGGGTACAGACTAACAAACATCAGCACCATCTTAGACAGGATGATTTGTGAATCAATCTAGTTCTGGAGCCTGCCTTGGGCAACTTAATCAGGATAACATTTAAAGTCTCAGGCCTTTCTGCAATTACCGTACTTGTTAATCCAGATCAAGGAGCTGCTTAATACATGTCATCTACATGGCCCTACTGTTAATCTGGATCTGATTTGTGCTAAGGGTTTAGTAATCTGGTTTAGTCATAGACCTGATAAATGTGTTCTACATCCTTGTTAGCAGGGTCTTATCTAGATCAAGGAAGGGGCATCTGTACATAGAATGGATCTAGGAAGAATGTGGCTGTGGTTTTGAATGGCAGGCACAGTTACAAAGCTATTATGAAGATACCTTTGCAGTGTCTTTGCAATAGTGGCTGTGTTGACGGCAGTGGTGTCTTTGCAGTAAGAACAAAAGAATATAAGGCAATCCCTGCTGGATCAGGCCACAGCCCATCTAGTCCAGCATCCTGTCGCACACAGTGGTCCACCAATTGCCCATTGACATCTCAAGCAGAGACAAGGGCAAACCTTCTCCTGTTCTCAGATCCCAGCAAATGGCCTTAGAAGCTTCCTGCCTGTCCCCCCAGCCTGAAATATGTACTCAGGCATCCACTCTAGTAGCCACTGATACATCTGTCATCCATA
>MTQE01000401.1:9245417-9263339 GCA_014337955.1 Aspidoscelis marmoratus | reverse complement strand
AAAAAAAAAGAAAGTCAGTATAGTCTAAATCAATATTCCCCTGAGCACCAAACATTTCCTAACAGAATTAAAGAAATTTATTTAGAGAAATAAGAAGCTCTTGTTGGTTCAGCCCAGCTGCCTGTTCTTATGTAGCCAGAAGTAGTTTATATAGGCTGCGTCCGCACGGCATGCTTTAATTCGGTTTAAGGAAACCAAAATAAATGAACCGGAACAAAACTGTCTCCACTGACTTTCCACTTGATCCGTGTCAAGGGCATCCCGCCGGCAACCTTATCTCAGATTCAATCTTGGGAGGCCCCACGGGCAAGTCCTCCCAGGATCAGCCCCTCTCAGTTCAAAGTAACAGAGATCAGACCTCTCCCTCATGGCTGTGCAGCTCTCCGCCTCCTTTCCTCTGCACCACCTTTCCCTCCCCCTTTTCTTCCAGCTTTGTGCTCTTCCCTCATCACCCCCATCGAAGAACTCTGCAGATCCCCCTTTCCCACCCGTGCTTCCCTCGCACCCAGAGGTTGGGCTGGAGGGGAGTGAGGGGCTTTTTCATTGCTCAGAGCACACAGCAGCAGCAGCAGAAGCAGAAGCAAGTACTGTAAAACCCCATTCCAGAATCTCAGCTGCTTCCCCTGCTTACACTTTCAAAGGTCTGAACTTCTGAAACTGCGCAAATTCGCAACATTGTTAATCGGGAGTGAAGGGGCTTTCTTGCTTCACTGTAGCTCCTGTGTGAGGGTGTCTGATTTTATAGCTGTCATGAAAGCCTGCCTGTGTGTGTGTGTGTGTTTACTGGCTCGCTCCCTCCCCAGGAGGGGAAGACTAGCTAGGCTTTCTGCGGCCGGGGTCCCTCAGCCAAATTCTTCTTGCCCGCCCCAGGGGAATCCAAAACGCTGATAGCCTCCTCCTGCCCAATCCCCTCCTCTCCGTCTCTTCCCCCCCCAACTCTCCGCACGCACTCCGGAGCTGTAGCTCTGCTGTGTGAAGGCTGCTCCAAGAAGTTCAGACTTGCAAGAGAAGAAGTGATCCGAAAAAAGTTTTTGCTTCAGATCAGGCAGGGAAACACCCCCCCCCCCAATGACGTCTGCAGAATACGGACAGCCATTGGGTAGATTGTGATTGGAGGAGGGAAACCCTGAACACGGATTCTCTTCCCTTAACACGGTACTGTCCACACAGTTAAAAAGGAAACACGTATCGACGCACGATCCGGAGTGAGACCTGTTGAAATCAGGATTGAGATTCACCACGCTTTGGGGTGGTTTAACACGGAAGAAGCGTGTTAAGCCAAACTGCCGTCTGAACTGGGAGGACTCAAAACATTTTGAATTCGAGATAACGATGCCATGAAGACGCACCTATAAAGTCCTCAAACAGCAAGTAATTGGGGGAAAAAATGCTATCCCCTGCATGCTTCCCACGTATTAGTAATCAAGGAAACTTTGTCTTAGGCTGCATCCAGATGTTGCTTATTTATTCCACTATATTTGGAGAATCCAGACTATCCATGCTTTATTCTGGAATATCCAAATATAGCAAAATAAGTAAATGACATCTAGATGCAGCCTTAGAGTCTATAGTATCACCATGACTGGTAGAAATAAATATTTCTTCCTTGAATTTGTGTACACCTGTTTAAGAGCCATCCAGCTGTGTGACCATATGATAACAAGTCTGTTTTAAGAAGTAGGATAGGCTGAAACACGTTAAATTCCAAATGATCTTGATTATCCCATGTCCTGGCCTAACATTCTGATTGCTATGCCAGTATGCCTGATATATTGCTTACAGCAGACTTTTCAGAACAAGAATCTATTTTTAATCAAGAAGGTATGACATGTATACCACTCCAGAAGTACTGTTATAGTATTTTTCTCATCTCTCTAGGATTACCAGAGTATGGAAGACAGGGGAACATGTCTGTTTTTATTAGTTGAATATTAGAAAGATGCAAGTGAACAAACAAAACTACAACCATATTACTACTGTGACCTTGGTGAATTAGAGCACATTATCGTGCCTGCCAGGTACCTGTGGTTGTGGTAGCAAAACAGTTATTTCACTGCCACCAAGTAACCAACCAGTAGAGTTTTCTTGGGTGGTGAACAGCCTGAAGAGACAAAGGAGATTGCCACTTAGCATCTGCTGTGAGAAATTTGCAGGACACTTTATGGGTAAAGTCACTCAAGTGTTTAGGGAATTAAATATCACGGTTAAAAATAGTCCAGAGGGTGTGTCCAGATAACTGCCTGGTCCAGTTATCTTGGATCAGTTCCAGTTATTGAGGTCTGAGGATGTGGACATGCTGCTTGCTGGAGTTCAGCCAACCACACGCCTTCTGGATCCTGGCCTTTCTTGGCTCATCAAATCTAGTTGGCAGGGTATGACTGGGTGGGTTCAGGGAGTGGCGAATGCCTCTTTGAAGAATGGGATGATACTGCTACTCTTAAAGAAGTCCTCCTGGATCCACATGAGTTAAACAATTATCACCCAATGGCTAATATACCCTCCCTGAGCAAAGTACTGGAGACAGTTGTGTGTGACCAATTGCAAGCATGCTCGGAGGAAACTGATTATCTGGACCTATTTCAGTCTGGCTTCAGGCCTGGTTATGGCACAGAAACTGCCTTGGTTGCCCTGATTGATGACCTTCTCTGGGAGGAAGACAGGGGGAATGTTACTCTGTTGGGCATCCTGGACCTCTAAGCAGGTTTTGATACCATTGACCATGGTGTCCTTCTAGGAATGCTACAGAGCTTGGGTGTTGGAGTCACTACATGGCAATGGTTCTCTTTCCATCCCTGAGGCCAAAACCAAAGAAATGCTGTGGAGATTTTTTTTGCCAATGTCCTGGAATCTCACTTGTGGATTCCTTGGGGATCGATCTTATCTCCCATGCTCTTTAACTTTTATATGAAGTCTCTGGAAGAGGTCATCAGGAGTTTTGAACTTTGAAGGGCACGTCACATATCTCTTGCTGGTATGAGATATTTCACAGTTGCTCCAAGAAGGGGAAGGGGAAAGTACCCTACCCTACAAAAGAAATCTGTTGGATTCTGTTATAGCATCAGCTGGCTTTGTAATTGTTTCAGAATCTAGATAAACTTTTCCAATTATTTCTGTCTCTCCCACTGTGTTTTACACAGTTATTTGGTTTTATTTCTTGCCTATCCTTCATTGCAAAAATCTTGAATTGGATAGCATTCATATCCTTTTTTAAAAAGCAAGAAAATGCTATATATTGTTACTGCCACCGTAATATCTAAGCAACGAGGTCCACCAAACAAGCAATCCTGCTTCTTAGAAGTTTGCTCCTCAGCACCAGTTCTCCTTTTTGGGCAAGTGGACAGCTCCAAGTGTTGCGCTGGACAGCTCCCAGTGTCCAGCCCCAGACTATCATGAAATTTCCAAACGCTTGACAAGCTTGCACAATCCCTTTCTATTCAGACACAAAGCATCTGCTTATTGTCTCTCCCTGAAAGACAGTAACAGCAAAGCACAACCCAAATGCTTCCGTGGATGTGTCCACGTAGTCTAATCAGGAAGTGAATTCTGCCGGTGGAGGTCTTTATTTTAGCTCCAGTTGCACGCATATGTCTCCCACCTACAAGATCAGTGTTCCTTACCCAGAAGCTCCACCAACAGGTCCCTTGAACTTATCAGATCAGGATGCAGAGGAAAACAGAGCCTTGCACCCTATTGATTTTATTTCACACATATTCCTACCCAGATCTATTATCCATGAGTATTAACATGAAGGAGGAGAAGGAGAAAGTGCCATTGCCTTTTGAAGAAGATGGTATTATAAAAGAGAGCTGCGATTTGTAAATTGTGTGCTCAATGGCTGCATTCTGTCTTCAGGTTTCCTCTTGAAAATGGAACCCACACTTTTAAATGTTCCAAACAATTAACAAAATGTAACAGGTACTGTTCCTTTAACATTTCCCCACTGATATTTTTCCTAGTCATATTTCTTGTGGTCAGTATGTCTGATTTTCCTAGAGAAGGAAAGGGCAGGCATATTGAGCAAGAAAGAATGTTTACTGTTTTCATACAGAGTCTGTAAGAAAAGAAAAATGCTATCCATAGCCTCAAAAAATGCAAGCCCTTATTATCATTTTTTTTTCCTTACCAAGCTTTTGCAGGTGCATAATCCTACTTCAGAAGTATTTCTTGGCAAACCCAAGGAATTTTAGCTTTTCTTAATCTGTGCACAGATTTTTGGTCTACGAAGCCCAAAAAATGCTTTATGAAGGCAGATGTTACTTGCAAACCTAAACTGACACTGCCAAGGGAGCTATTTATTTTGCTTATGAGTGTGCATCCCAAAGACTAACAGTACCTTGAGGGAACTGAACAGCAGAAAATACTGCTGGAAACAAATTGGATTCTGGATTCTGTGACTGTAGATCCCGTATTTCATCTGTCTACAAGGAGTCAAATCACCCCCCCTCAGTTTACTAGGTGTGCTTGCAAAAAAGAAAATAAATGAAGGACAATGATGTATCTTTTAATGTAACACAGAGAATAATCATAATAAATGGTCCTAAAATACCCTGGTTCCTTGCAATGCAGTTCTGAATGTATCCAGGAAAAAGGAGTGTGGTTGAATCCTGCACCATCCAGCCTTTAATTTTTCCCCCTTTCTCCTTTCCTTCCTTCCAAAAGAAGCACAGCAGGTTTTCAAATGCAAATTGCTATATATAGAATGAGGAAACATTTCATAGACATCCGGTCTGGGGGAAGATAGGCAAAATAGCCTTTTGATCCCTCCCAGCTCTGTAATCCTACTACAAACAGTAAAATATGGAAAAGAGCAAGTAACCCTTACTGGCAGATTCTCCAGTGAGCAGTGACTTGCAAATGATAAGGCAACAAAGCTACTTATAATTCACATTCTTTTAAAGTTTCAGCTTCAGTGATTTGAAATGAGTATAGCTGTAGGCTTACCATACAGATTTTCTGAAGCTCTCTTTTAAAATTTAAATTTGAAGTCATACTGCATTTATGTCAGATTTGTATGAAGTTCCCAGTATTTTCCATTTGTATATCTACTTTGATCTGTCTATAATCCACTGGTTTTCAGTGCCTTTACGTTCATAATATACTCACAAGATGGGAGTGGGTGCTTATAGTATCATTTCAGATGGCTGTTAAGTTCTAGAATGTAGATCTATTTTCTTTATGGATGTGGGGAGAATTCCTTATACTTGCTAATGGTTCAGGGTTCAGTCTGGAAGCAAACTGAACCAAGAGGAGTTTTATGAATGGTTTGTCAAGTCAATGCTTTCTCCACATGCCACTTTGATCCTGGTCATACCTTCATTTTAAACCTTCTTCAGTCCATCTTAAGGATTGACTGCTCTCATCTTTTTCATTTCTATCCATTTTATTTATGGACTTCCCACTCAGAAAAGGCCAAATGGAGGGAGAAAAGTCAACAAATAAAACAGAAGTGAAAAGGTGTGAGCAATCAGACCTGAAGATGGACTGAAGAAGATTTAAGTGAAGGTGTGACTGTGCCCCTTGTCATACTCTACCATTCCACCCTCCTATCAGGAACCTCTGGTCTGCTTCCCTTGGGCCTGCAGTGCTCAACCATCACCAGCTGACCCAGATGGTGCACTGGGTTTTTTAGGCCTACTACTAAGCTTCAGCCAGGAATGGGTTACAGTTCTTCCCAGAAGACCTAGCATGTATCTATGCCGGTGATGGCTAACCTATGACACGTGTGTCACAGGTGACACACCAAGCCCTTTTGGGTGACACACATGGTCAGCCTGGCACCTGGGCGTGTAGTGCTTGCTTGTTCTTGAAGTGTACAAAATACTAACTTTCAATTGAAAATTTAGCAAATGTAAATAATTATTTGTTTTTGCTTTTAATAAAATACATATATCAAAAATATAAGTTTTTTACTAGAGCTACAAATATCACAAAATTATGGATATTCCTAGATGTGACACAGCACCCGAGTTAAGCTAGATTTTCTTGCAAATTTCGACACACTGAGCTCAAAAGGTTCACCATCACTGATCTATGCATATCTAATTATGCATCCACTTTCTACAAGGCCTTGAATGCAGCTACTCACATTTGAGGCCTTGCAGGAAGTGGGTGTACAGTTATCTGGAAGAACTTGTAGTCTTCCATTCCACCAGAAGCCCTTGAAGACAGCACAGTGGCCAGGCTGTGGTCTTTGCAAGACACTGTGGTCTGTGACATCATAGCAGCATGGGTCCAAGGAGACCAGATAGGAGCTCCTGGATGAAATGAGAGAGATGGCATGATGTAGTCCAGGAGAATGGGGGATGATTAGGTGTAACCCAGGGAACAGTGGGGTAAATCCATGAAGTCACCAGGCATAATAGGAATGGGGATTCCTGGGTTTGACATCAAATTGTTTTTTATGTATTGCATTTTGGGTTCATTATGAGTGAACCAAAATTTTTAGTTTCTGCAAATCCCTGATATTGCTTTTATAAGTGTCTAGTTTCATGAGCATCTGAAGGAATTTTCCCAGGGCTGACAAATTTAGTACTATAAACAACAATTATCAGTGAACAACTCTATTATTGAGAAATAATAAATATCTGAGAAATATTCATTTCTGTGATGTTACTCAGCCAGTACTGGCCTCCTCCTGTCTATTTATATGAATTCAGACACCTCTTTGTTCACTGCAAGCCAGGAGAAAGATTGTACTTTTTGGCTTTCAGATTTCACTTTTTGTTTGGGCTTTTATTAATTTTTTATTTTGTTTTACGTATTGGTGTGTTGAATCTTTACATGGAAAAAGGATTTTATGAATTTTATTTATGATTTGAGTCTACTCACTACCCTTGGACTTTGGTGGAGGATGGTTTAAAACTCAAATAAACAAACCTTTTCCAGGATCTCTACACACACACATCCCTTGTACTTAATCAGTTACATCACTGCTGTAGTCACAGCCAGTATGCACATATGTTTTCCTCATTCCATCAAGGATAACATTGCAATACATTTCAGATTTGTTACATACAGTACTACCCTAACCCCAGTGCATCTGCTCCAAGCGGACGGCACTGTGTTGCTCCACACTATGGTATGATACCAGTCCTTGCAGTATGACTATAAGAGTGATGGTCAGGTCCTTAAGAAAATCAGTTTAAAACATCAACAAAAGCAACAGAAGATGATTAGTAATATGTTCTTCCCGACCCAAATATTTGTTTCCAAATATCATCATGATCGCCATCATTGCTGAGGGTGTCAATCAAGAGAATATCACAAGTTCATACATTTTTCTATCCTAGTCATAAATGTTCTTTCTGCACTGATTGGGTGATTTTTTAATGTTAGTTGTAATGTGACGGGGCACAGTGACATTTGGAAGATGTGTGACTGTTCTAATGTTCGGTAGCTGTGTACTCTGCAGCCATACTAGGAGCCCTTACAGCACTCCTAGTATATTCCCAAATGCAGCCTTTGCATTACATCGGTGTGGAGGCTGCGTGGGAGCCGGGCAGCCGCAGCTGTGGGTGCCCAGTCATGTGCCGCATCACCTGATCACCCTAGCAACAGCCCAGCATGCATGGCTGTTGATGCAGTGAAGCAGACACTCCCAGATGGGAGCATTCACATTTCACCCAGACCCAGGTAGGGTCTGAGGTTTGGGATGGGCCAGTGTTCACAGTTCGAACGGCAGCAACCATGTTGGATGTTAACTGCCATGGGATAGTATCCCATGGCAGCTAATTGCAAAAGTCCCCTCAGTTTACCATAACAGCCCCACTCGTTTTGCAGCTGGTATATTCAATTATTTAGATGACATGAAAAATATTCCTCATTTCTGTCCATCTATACATTTATTCATTAACTGAAAAGCCCTTGAAATTCATACAATCTGAAATGTCAAGTCTGGGGATGCTTAAGCGCCAGGGTACATGCATACTCGAGTACATAAAGGTTCTCAGTGACGTGTCTGTGAACGTCAGTTATAGATGGTTGCAGGTGATTTATTGTTTTTAAAGTTTTTCCGACAGATGTGATGAAGGCAGATTTCAAATGCATTTTCCAGGTTTTGATGTAGACAGGATACAGGAACTGTTAATAAATGGAAGTGTTTGTGAGTGAAATATTGTCATGGGTGGCTTTCTTCACAATCTGCAGAATTATGACAGTATCATGAAATTGAGAACTAATCAGCAAGTTGCCCATATTATATTCGATATACAAGTTTTTCTTCTGTTGACTTGAATAAATGGTGAAAGTGAGAGTGATTTTTCCCAGGGATAAATTCTTTTTTTTTTATTCATTCATTCATTTGGATTATATACAATGGATTTCAGACAACTATCTGGTTTTAATTATGAAATGAAGTCTCACATTGCATTAAAATAAAATTTACCACACTTTTTTTATCTCACTTCTCTCAAAAGTTCTCTTGTGTGGATAGTTAAAACAAGAATCTCCAAAAATGTTGAGATCAAAAGAGGCCCTCGCATTGCTTAAGCTGAAGAAACAACATTGGATGTTACATTAGAAATGTAGGATTTCAAGTAGGAGAAAAATATTGAGTAAATTAAAATAATGCATGGTAAGAAAATCTGCTGCAGCTTCTATACATCCTTAGCTCTTCCTCCTGATCCTTCAAATTCTGTTCTTGGAGAAAGAAGGAACAGATTTATTTGCCTGTTCCCTGTGACTTGGCTAACCCTTCCCTTTTATATGTTAATTCCTCCCCCCCAGCAATTAAACAGGATACAATCAGTACAATCGGGCAAGACAATCTAGGAGACAACAGTGGGCTACAAAGCTCTTTATATGAGCTTAATTTGTTTGGTGAAAACAGCTTATAGAGTGCTTGCAAAAAAGTACCTTGTTGCTTTACCACAGAAAGCTTATTAAGGCTTTGTGCAGGTTTTGCCTATGGGTGCCTCCAGACACCCTTAATACTCCATAGTCACTGCAGTGTCACCAGTCACATGACTGGAAACAGGGCAATTGATTGTCTGCAGCAACAGCACAGCAGCAGGGAAACTGCAAAGTAATCAGCAGCTTTTACTTCACAGTTTCCCTTGCATGCTGGAAGGCTACAGTGAATGATTGATAGTTCCATTTGGACTCCCATTTGGAAGCAGATTCGCATGGACTACAAAGAATTAAGAGTGTCTGGAGACACTCTATGTTTCCCTTACCGTTGCTAATTGTAGCATCCTTGTCCTTTGCAGATACAAATCACTAGTGAAAAACAGGAATTTGCATTTCACTCATATGGGATAGTAGTTGTTTCTGTAATGACTGATTACAGATACTCACATAGACACTGCGCCAATACAAGGAGGTCCGAATTTCCTGATGGATCCTGCTTTGTGTATGAAGGATGGTGGCACATCAGCACTCACAGAATAAGACTAACTTTAAGGCTGGGGCCTGGTCAAAGCAAGTTTCTGCATTTCAGCATGAAATTGCATCTATTGCTGTAAAAATGCACTGGACATTTTAAAGTGATCTAATAACACACACACAGGCACTCAAAAGTATTTGCGTAGTAAGCAGGCAGTGAAAGTGACATTGGAAATCACATTGCTTCTGAGTGTGATATTTCCACTCACTCCAGTTTGAAAGCTTTTTATTCTTGCTGTTGAAATTTTAATATAATATGTGCGCTTATTTGCCAATGTGTATAAGCAATGTGGTTTTTCTTTTAAACCCAGCCAACCTTCAAATAATAGCAGGGGGATCTTGTCTGCTTCCGTGAGTGGATGCTTCATCGTGCTATCCCAACTGAGACACCTTTGGGAAAGAATTTGCCCCCCAAATGGAAGACTTGGTACATTCCCTTCATAGGCCCTTCTGTTCTTTCATGGGATTAGCATCTTTGACCAGGAGAAGATTCATCCAATGGCTTAGGACTTTATTGCAGGAGATCTAGCACCTTGATTGGGAGAATTAATCCTTGATTATTATCCTGAGTGGATGTCTGCTCTTCTGGCAGTCCTGCCAGTCTTGAAAAAAAAATCCCTTCTGCATCACTTTATGTCTTCAGGGCCAGTCTGAGCAATTGTGGCACCCACCTGGAATATTTTTGTAGGTTCCCTTGGACTTTTGTACGATAACTATTTCCTGCTTATTGTGCTTTTAGAATTGAATAGTAAATAAGTAACCAATAATTGTGGTAAAACATGTTCTCTTCAGCCAAGAGATTCCTTAAGCATGGTGAAAAGTGTCTCTTTATGGCCGCATCGCCATTACAAGCTTAATTCGGTTTCGATACGGTTTCAATCCTCGCAGACCCCATGTCAGTTTGGCTAAATCACCCCAAAGCGTTGTAAATGTTAACCCTCATTTCAACAGGTCTCACTCCAGTTGGTGCGCTTGATATGTTTTACATTTTTTACTGTGGGGACCGTACCGTTTTAAGGGATGAGAATCCATGTTTAGGGTTTCCCTCTCCCAATAGCTTGCTTCCAAAGATAGTGATTTCAGTGTAAAAATCCACCCTTTACAGCAGCTGCTACACTGTAGCAATCCAGCCACTTCACACCTGATAACAGGGCAGAGGGCAGGTCAGCCCTGAAAAGCGACTTTTAAAAAGTACCCACTTGAGTCCCCCCTTGAGTCACGTATGCCAAGTATGATCCTCAGAATCCGGATCAAATGCAAGTGAGTTGCAAGTAATGGGATCAGGCAAATTCGTGTTTGCATCCAGTTCTATTATTTCAGTTTAGGGGAACTGGATTAAGCTTATAATGGGGATGCGGCTTATGAGTCAGACTTTGGGTTATTGTTGAAGAGAAGCAAGCTGTTCATTACAGCATTTTAATTTCTTTTATAACCTGGGAAAATTCTTTTGGATCATATGATTTAGCCACCAAAACAATTTGGTCCATCTGTTCTAAGAAGTGCATTTTTTAAAAAACAATGTCCATGCTGATATTAGAAATGTCTTGAGAATAAACTGAAAGCTAAATATTTATATATGTATATATTTATGTAAAAATCTAATCCAACTACAACAAGCCACTTGCTTCTTCAAAAAAGCAACTGAGAGTCTATATTGGGTGGAATCTATGACATATGGGGCCTGAAACACTGCGATCAGACTTAACATAAAGCAAAAACAAACAAACCATCCCTGAGGTCCTTCTGAGCACCTTAAAAAAGGCTTTGGAGTGAAATTGTTCACACACAAGTCTGCTCTGCCTCTCACCCTCTCATGAACATTTTGTGCTCAAAAAGGAGGATTAGAGAAGACTTAGGAATATGAGGGCCACACACTGTCTCTCGGAGGCAGCCCCTTTTGTTATAGCTGCAGGCTTATTTCTGAAACATTACCTCCTTCTCATTGACCTTATCCTCAATTATATTAAATAATTTATATTTTGCACCTCTGTCAAAGATACCAGGGTTGGTCATAACATTAAAATGATAAAAACTATAAAGCCACCTAAAACATGCTTAAAACCTAACCCTTCCTCCCTGTCACGTCCACACTCAGAGGAAACTAAATATTAAAAACCTAGGTGGAGAGGTACATTTTAAACAGGTACTGAAAACCATACAATGTAGGTTCCTGGCAAACCTCCAGAGGGAGGCTGTTCCAGACTCTGGAAACCACAACAGAGAAGGCCCTCTTGTGTGTCACCACCCTTTTTTACCGCTGAGAGAGGTGGAACTACAAGACTACCTTCTACTTGTGAATTTCAATAGTCAGGCAAATCTATTTGAGAGAAGGCAGTTCTTCAAATACTAGGGGCCCAAGCCATTTTGTGCTTTAAATCTAGTGCTTGAACTGAGCTTGGCATCAAATAGGCAGCCTGTGCAGATCTTTCAGGACAAGCATGATGTGTGTCCAGCCAGAAAATTTCACCAACCGTTGAACTGCTACATACAGATTATCTTCAAGAGTAGCTCTGTGTAGAGTGCACTGCCATAGTATATGCAGCAGGTTTTTGTCCCATCATGAATAGCTACCAAAGATATACTGTATTTTAATGAATTTTTATTCTGCTTTTATTAATACTTGTTACTATTGTGACCCATCCTGGGGCCTTCAGGTGGGCAGGATACAAATGCAAATAAATAAATAAATACACCTCCTACCTTTCTATGTTACTAGTCCTTGATTTTTAACATTAATTAATTTTATTAAATAAAAATATTTGTGCAACAGATTATACTTTAAGAGATGCTAGTAAGGGTCATGCAGAACTGCAGTTCATTGTCCAATAAATTGCAGTAGAGGGACAGGACTATCAGGTGCCTTACGTAACAATCCTAACTCCTTGTGAAAGCTTTAGGCAATCCCCAGGAGCAGCTTGTAACTTTAAGGGCTGGTGATTGCAGGTGTGGGCTGGACAATTGCTGACAGTGGGAGTGTGCACTTTTCCTTGGCCACCGGTGCAAGAGCTGCCTAGGGGGCAATGTGGGTTTTCTTGGTGAGTGATCATCTGTCCCACACCTACAATCATCTGCCTTAAAAGCTATAAGCTGCCACTGGCAATTCCCAAGCAGGGAGTTGCATCCTAGAGGCGAGGGAACTCAACCATCCCCTGTAGGTGAGAGGGAACAGGAGGACCGCTGTCCTGCTGCTAGGACCTCCTGCCCAAAGCTTAAAACTGTGGCTGTAATGCTCAACAAGAACAATACTGAATTCAAGAACAAGTGTGATAATATAATCAAGCTCTCAAAAGGCCATTTGTCAGCCCTATATAGACTCTTCATAGATGAGTTCTCTAAAGATCTCTCATTTCAAGGGCTTCCGGCCCTGGACACTAACAGGCAACTATGAAAAAGGAAAAGGACAAATACGGACACCCTCATACTTGTTACATAAGCACCCATCAATCAAAGAACCTTTTCTGAAACTGATAAGCTGGCGGCACTCCATTCCTGTTTGGATTGGTCATATTTTCCCTCAGCTATCATCACTCTGTTTATTTGTTTGTTTGTTTAATTTCTATCCTGCCCCATGCCCAAAGATCTCTGGGCGGGTAACAACATGGCTGTTGGCATGGCTGTGGGGAATGTGGGGCTTTTCAACACCTATGGTGATCTTCCCTCAGGTGCAAGCATTTTGGGAAAAAATGGAAGCTGAAACATAAAAAAAATTATTTGCTTCAATATTAAATTGAAGTATGTACATCCTTTGCCCAATAGATTCCATCAGCTGAATAAACAGATACTTGTACGTTTTTTCTTATTGGCAGCCAGAACTCTATTGGCAAAAATTTAGAAATCCTTTACATTCATAATTGGTATATCAAAGTAGCAGAATTTGCTATTATTGAGCTGATTACCTGTCTACATCAGTTATTAATGGGTGCAAAACCACAATTAATGACATTTGGCTCTCTTTCTTATCCATTTTTCAAACTGGATTTTCCAGTTTCTTTGCCTCCAATCATGATTTCCTTCTTGTTGAACTAAATGTTTGTTGTATTATTTTGTTTATTCATATTGTCTATTCCTACATCTGTTGATGTAGCACTGTAATTTGTCTGCTTTTTTAAATTAAAAAACAAAGATTAAAAAAACAAAAAAACCATGGCTGCATCTAATGCAGGCTGAGTGAAGGAAGATCTGCCAGTTTGTTCTAAAGGCTTTGCTTATTTTGTTTTTTTTTATTTTGTAGGACATATGATACTATAATGTAGTATTTATGTTTTGGTGTATTATTTTGCATTGTATCTTTTCTGTTTGCTGTAAACTGCCTTGGGCAAAAATTTTTTGGAAAGAAGAAGAGTTGGCTTTTCTCCCCCGCTTTTCTCCCCCATTTGAGGGGACTCAAAGTGGCTGACAAAGCTTCTGTTCTTCTCCCCACAGCAAACACCCTGCAAGGTAGGTGGGGCTGTTAGAGCTCAGAAGAGAGCTGTGACTAGCCCAAAGTCACCCAGCTGGCTTCATGGGGAAGGGCAGAATCGAACCCAGTATTCCCAGATAAGAGTCCGGCTCCCTAACCACTAGACCAAAATGGTTCACAAAAGGCAGTATACAAATAAAATGGAAATGCATTGAAATTTAGCATGGTCCAATGTGATATTAGACTCATCCATTGTTGCAGTGTGTGTCAGCACACATCATTGTGCATGATTGACATGTGTGATTGTGCAGTGACACACACTGATGCATGCTGCATGGTGGAGAATGACACCAGACCATGCTACAAGAAAGAGATTAAGTCCATCACTCCACTTGGATGCAACTCCCTACCTGTGAATTGTGTAAAGCTTTTGCAGGAAGCCAGGTAAGGCACCTGATGTTCTTGTGCTTCTAATGCTGCTCACTGAACAATGAACTGCAGTTTGGCACATCTCTAGATACTTGCATTATTTCCTGAGAAGGTGCTGTTAAATTGGTCTGGCAAACAAGAGGCACAGAAAACAGTTTAATTTCGTTCAGTGTTATGTAATTTCACAGTGGCTGCCTTTCATACATCTTAATTCTAATCACTGACAACATTTTAAGATCAAATAATGCAGCTACTCTGATTCTTATTGAAGATCTTTATTATCGCTGATGTCAACATAAAAAAGAACATTATGTTTAAAATATAGGGATAAGAAATTAAAGGTTGGCTCTGGAGGATGGTTACTGGGATGGAATTTTGATTGGTGGTTAATTTAATTGCTCATAAATCTCCCCATTTCTGATTTATAATCTACTTGGGACTGTCTCCCAAGTTCATGCTAATCAGTAACTCATTTTTTCCTATCAAAGAAAATTTACAGACATGAGCATAAACAAAAGCATTCTTCCAGAAAGGTGACCTTGTTCTCACAAGTGGAATGTTAGTAATTAATTCCTATCTACTGGGCTCCTGTCAGGACTTAAAGATCTTCAGATTTTTAGGGAATCGTTTAGGGGCTTGATTTTGCTAAAGATTTTTTAAGTGTAAGTACACGTATATAAAATCATGCATGGTACAGAAAAGGCGGATAGAGAAAAAAAAAATTCTCTGTCACACAAAACTAGAACCAGGGGGCATTCTATGCAGCTGATGGTTTGGAGAGTCAGATCAGACAAGGGGAAGTATTTCTTCACCCAGGGGGTCATCAGTCTATGGAATTTGCTGCCAGAAGAGCTGGTAATAGCAATCAGCCTAGATGGCTTTAAGGAAGGTTTACAAATGTATGGATGGCAGATGTATCAGTGGCTACTGGAATGGATGCCTAGGTACATCCTTCAAGCTGGGGGATACAGGCAGAATGCCTCTAAGGCCATTTGCTGGGATTCGAGAGCAGGTGAATGTTTTGCCCTTATCTTCTGCTTGATATGCCCATAAACAGTTGGTGGGTACTTTGTAGTACAGGATGCTGGACTACATGGACTGTGGCTTGATCCAGCGGGGCTCTTCTTTATGTTCTCTTGAGTATTATATGTATACTGTATCTCATTTACACTGAATGTAAGTGCATACTAGGAAACACCTTCAAAGTTTTCATTTAAAATTATTTGTTTATTTACATCTTTATCACATCCTGTAAACTATTGTCCTAGTTACAGTCAGTTGAAACATTCAAAAATCTGCACAAAGTAAAATAAAACAATAATAAAATATCAATTTCAGTACAGTGCCCAGAAAAAGAGGGTAGAAGAAGAAGAAGAGTTGGCTTTTCTACCCTGCTTTTCTCCCCCATTTACGGGGACTCAAAGCGGCTGACAAAGCTTTCCTATTCTTTGCCCTACAACAGACACTCTGTGAGATAGGTGGGGCTGTGAGAGCTCAGAAGAGAGCTGTGACTAGCCCAAGGTCACCCAGCTGGCTTCATGGGGCAGGGCAGAATCAAACCCGGTATTCCCAGATAAAGGTCTGGCTCCCTAACCATATAGTGTCTTCACTACATGTCTAAAAATATGCAATGAACTACAAGATACACATTAGAGGAAAGATTATTCCACAGCCAGGAGGCTGACACCAAAGATCTCCTCTGCTGGATAATGGTGGCATTATCCAGGATTTCTGACTATGAGATTCAAATGCGTTTTCAGAGGTCTGATCATGGCAAACTGTGTCCCCCCCCCTTTCTTGCATGGGAAGAAGGGCAGTCTTCTAAAATGAAGGGGAAATGAGTCATATGAGATAGACCAAGGCCAAAGTGCAACATGTCTCTTTTATGCATACACAGTGTGTGGCAGAGGGTAATATGAATGAGGAGGGAATAGGAAGGCTACCTCCTATGATCCCAGTCCAGCAGGATGTTCTGGGCCTGAAAAAGGTTTCCTAGCACCTTATTCATTTAATAATTGCAGTGGCCTTTGTGGGAGGTCATTCTAATGAGAATAACCATATGAGAAAGAGAACCATGTTGTTGTGTCTTTAAAATTTGGATAGAAAAGATTTCTGCAGATGTTCATTACAAGTCAGTCTTGCTGAAATGCCTTCATCTATGCAATTGGTAAAGAAGAAGAAGAGTTGGCTTTTCTCACCCATTTAAGGAGACTCAACGTGGCTGACAAAGCTTTTCTATTCTTATCCCCACAACTGAACACCCTGTGAGGTGAGAGGGGCTGTAAGAGCTCAGAAGAGAGCTGGTGACTAGCCCAAGGTCACCCAGCCAGCTTCATGGAGAAGGCCGGTATCAATCCCAGTATTTCCAGATAAGAGTTCAGCTCCCTGACCACTAACCCTGCCTCTTTAGGCTTATCTGTGCATAGGCCCATCTGTGACCCCTTCCTTGCAGACAAATAACTTCCACTTTTGTGTGTTTACATCACACCTTCTCTCAGTGGTGAAATAAAAGATTGTGCACATGTAGCTCAGAAGCTGTCTCCCGTCAAGGCATTGACCTGGCTTGGAGGCTATTCGTATGCAGGAAGGGAGCTTCAGGTTGTGCATAAGACACCTCCAGGATCAGCTAATAGGAATTTTGCATGCACTGCACTTGAATATACGGTTTGCATGAAGTAGGGTTGCTTCCATTTGCCCTGACTGCTTGGGCTACAGGACTAAGCATCAACCAGTGTGTGATCTCATGTGCTTTCAGACTATATCCTTTGAAATTGTTGCACTTATAAATACAGGTCTGAGGTTCCTTTTCTTCTCATTTGTAGCATAGGAGGATTCATAGTAAAATTCATTCCCTTCCCCTCACCTGGATGAGCCAGCTGTGAAAACCTGGATTATCTTCACACCATCACAGCTGCTTCTTCATGAATGCTTGCACTGTTGATAATTTGACAGCAACTAATGACTGTCTGTATCAGATATTGTAAATAGGCAACTTGTTAAAATTAGGAGACAGACCTCATATTCATGCTAATCTGAAGTTCAAATTAAGGAGGCACTGAAAACACAGTAGCTATATAAGTAAACAGAAGCAGCTGTTTTGCTCTAAGCAATAATTCACGAAGGGCTTAGAATACTTTTTGTTGGGTAAGGAAAGCATGCCAAAAAAAAAAAAAAACACCCTAGCACTGGCAGCAAAGAACAAGTCACTTGAGGGCCTAGTGAAGAAAATACGTTAAGGAGTAGAAATATATCATCAAAAAACAGATATGCCCAGTTGTGCAAAGCCTAGTTAGGAACTGTCAGCAGAGATGTTTCTTTTCAGTTCATGGTACTCTGAAAGGATTAATTTGCTTAAATTATAAGTCCATTATAGGGTGAAATATTAGAACAAATATATTGGACCCACTCTTTTTACACATGTGTCCTCTACCTTGGCCATGAAAATTAAGATGATTTCCAAACAATCTTGACTCATCGAGAACAGTGCTTAAATATTTTATATGCTTATATCTCACCTTTTGCCTGTCACAGAACCCAAAATTCTGTTTTTATTTATTTGCACTTTTATCTTGCCCTATACCCCAAAGTCTCATTGTGGATTACAGCAATAAAAGGAAAATGCAAAATGAACACACTACAAACAGTAACAGTGCCTGAAAGTGGGGAGGGGAAACTATTTCTTTAATCAAAGGCCAGGCTGAATAGGTGTATCT
>MTQE01000401.1:9229286-9245407 GCA_014337955.1 Aspidoscelis marmoratus | reverse complement strand
CCATATTTTGGGGACTGCCATTGAGAAAACCCTATCTTGGGTGCCCAACTCCTTTGGTCAAGACTACCCCTGAAAATCTTAAGGCACAGGGAGATCATGGTTCTGAGGAAGTCTCTCATCCAGGCACTGACAACATTCAGATCTCCTTAGCTTTATCATGTGTGGGTGGCCCAGTATGGAGCTTTTCCAGCACTTGAAGTGTAGACAATCACTGCCATGCTACTACCTTATCTGACTGGTATGGAATCATTATATCATACCAGTCACACAAGTGCAAAAAAGTTCCCTGTATTTGTTGGAACTACTTCTGTGATACTTTGCCATTTAATTGTGCGTATTCAGGGGGGCATAAATCAGTTCCTTACCCTAAATATTCTCAGATGTTGTAAGTTCAAAGCAAAGCTTGTGGCACAAAGGGAAGGTTATTCTGCATCATTCTCAGAAAATGATAAGAGGGAGTAAGATTTATCAGCTACCCTATGGGTGAGTTCCCATTACCACTTAAAACTGTTTAAAAACAGTTTGGATCCTCGTCGTTCCCACTCCCAATCAACTAAAACTGTTTAAAAATGGTTTGGATCCTCATCGTCCCCATTCCCAATCAGTTCCAGGGGTATTTTGAGGATTATTTGGCTTTAAAACAGAATAAATAAACACTGGAATTTTCCAGTGTTTTTTTCCACTTTTACTTTTAAAACGTTTTTTCCTTAGTGCTGTGGGAACAGACTATACAACATTCCCCTATATAACAGACTACTGTTTCAATGTAACAATTCAGCCACTTCATACTTGATAACAAAGTTTCCTTTACCACCAACACAAGCCTGAAGATTAAGGAAAGAGCAATCCTGCACAATTCTGGCTGTTTAAAAAGGGAAAGCTGCTGCAGGAACTGGGAGATGTGTGTATGTTGAAGTGTGTGTGTGGGGGGGTGCAGGTGACTGCAGCAGCAGAGCCAGCCAGCCAGCCAGCGTGCTTTTTTCAGGGTGAAGCTGCTGCAGGAACTGGGAGATCATGTTGAAGTGTGTGTGTTTGCAGGTGGCGGCGGCAGCAGAGCAAGCCAACCAGCCAGGGTGCTTTTTTTGGAGTGAACCCCTACTGGGGATGGTGGCTGTAGAGGTGGAGTGGGCAAACGGGGCTTGAATTGCCGCTTCCCCAATCCATTTTTGGAAATGTTTTAAGTGTTTAGAGTGGGGACACAAAATCGGGGTTGAATCCGATTGCCAGGTGCTGTTTGCTTCCTTTTAATGTGCTTTACATATCAATGTAAATCTCGATGTATATTGCGCTTTATTCCTTGAATGGGAACTCACCCATGCCATTCTTTTCAGGAGCAAAAATGAGGGGGATATGGGTCTGTGCCAGAGAGTGAGTGAGTCTTTTGTACCATGCTCTGTGAATCGTAACAACAACAACAACAACAAACAATAGTAATAGCAATAATACGTCAAGCTTAACAGCATTGTTCACTGTCATGGGATTTATAAAAAGAAGGATGGGATGGAGAAAAGTGTGAAATATGTATGTAATAAATTCCTTTCACCTTATTAGGTTAAAGAACCTGGAGAAAAATCTTTACTAAAAATCTTAAGGTTTGATTGGAATAATATTACAAAATTTCCTTGCTTCCTTTAAATTACTAGAATGGGTATCCTTTTGTACTTTTCTGGTTTATGTTTCCTCAAAAGTGATCACTTTTGAACACTGCTGCTCTCACATCAAATTTTCTTGCTTTCATCTTCACAAAGAGAATCCTGATTTGGGAAACTCCTAGCCTTCCAATTCAGGGGAGCAGCATAGTTGGAATAAGTATGCCCAGGCCACTCGAGTACATAAGAACATAAGAGGAACCCTGCTGGATTGAGCGACAGCACATCTAGTCCAGCATTCTGTCTCACAGAGTGGCCTACCAAAGGCTATGGGCATCTCAAGCGAAAAACATAGAAGGCTTTGGTTCAGTTGTGATTGGGGAGCAAACAGTAGCAAAAAGAGTACATTTTGCTCTATATCTTCCACCCTGCAGCTTCATCGTGAATGCACTTTCTGCTAGCACTTCCATACCCACATCAATCCACTGCAACTCTCACCTCATTCCTCCCTCTAACCATAACTGTGCATCCAGCATTTGGTTCAGAATTTTTTATAGTTGATAAAAAGGAAGAATGTGTTCACACTCAGTAAAAATGCACCTCTGAGGCAGCTTAGAGGCAGGATTGTTAAAAGGCAGATCTGGGGCTGCCTCTAAACAGTGCCTGAATATTACAAAATATAAAGAGATTACAGAAGAAAGCACTTTCAGAAAAACTGCTATTTGCCCAAAGAGCTATGCAACCACCTGTGGCAAGCAAGAGGACTTACTGGTTCTGGGCATTTGCTCCTGCAATGTTACTAGTGCATTTACTGTCCTGCAGGTGCCATTTTAGGAGCTGCCATCCAGATAAGATAAATCTTTTCACTTTATAGTAAAAGCCAGGTTGCAGTTTGTTTTTCCTGCAGTAACAATATTGCAGAATTTGACCCCAGTAGTCTGGGGCTGGAAGCAACCTGAGTTGGAGGCGGCGGCAAAATAACTACAAGAAGCACAAGTCTTCTCTCATATTGTTTCTTGGGTAACTGATTTTTTTCCTTTGTTCAAACTGCTTTTTTTTTTACAAATGAAATACCTTTATCTGGTAAAGCAGAAGACTTTCGTGGGACAATAGTTCTTGTTGCCACATGATTTACAGATCAAACTTGTAACCCTAATCAAGAAATGGCCGTCTGCCAAGGCATTAACTATGGGTAATTTGGATCTTCCTCTGTATTTATTCTGTGTTTTTCCCAGAGGCTGCCCCCGTTTATTCTGCACACCTGTATCTTGCTTCCAGCTTAAATTGTCTTGTAGATTATCTTCCTCTGGGCAAGTCGGTTTGGGGGAAGAGGGAATCTCACATCCTGACAATCTTCCCTGAGCTAAATTCTTCATGCAACAACTGTTACATGTGGCATTGCCTATTTATTTGACTTAATGTTTCATTTTTATAATAAAGGAGAACCTCATTTATTTATTTATTGGATTTATATGCCACAGATTTCCGTAGACTCTATACAGTTTATAAGAAAATAAAGCAAGGCATTTCAGCTAACCACAGTGAATAATGATCACCTTAGTGAATAGTGAGAAATACACAGCTGAAGTACTACATTTTAACCATTTTAAAAAAGACTTTTGTGAAGGAGGCACTTATGACTCAGCTGGCATAAGAAAGTTTCGCAGAGAGAGGTCTTTTTGCACAAAGGGGTTTTCAAACACATGTAGAACAAGTTAGGATGGAGCATTCGCTCCTGTGGGCCGGCAGCTCCGTTCCAGGCTGCTCCAGCCTGTCCCAACGCGTCTACACGCGTTCGAGTTTTAGAGCACAAAAAATGCTCTGAAACCCTCTGTGACAGGTGGACCCCTCCGTTGGCCTCTCCCCATTGGCTGCTGTGGGGCCAGGCGTGGACAGCTCTTGCGCCTCCCTTCCCTGTGGTCGTGCGCACTCCCCAGGGCCAGATCGGTTTCCCGGCACCAGCAGGACCCCCACCCAGCACCCCCCAACCCACCCCAGGGGTGCACGCCTGTGCACAGGGCTTACCTGTTCAGCACGGGCAGCAAGTGGGGCAAGGAGGCCAGCTGCATTCTGCCCCTGCACGCAGGGTGGTCCCTGATTCACCAGGCACCTGCCTGACTTCAACTGGCCATCTGTGCAGGCGCAGGTGCCTGGCAAATCAGGGACCACCCCGTGTGCAGGCACAGAACATGGCCGGCCTTGCCCAACTTACTGCCCTGCGCCAAAAAGGTAAGCCCCATTCATGTGGGTTGGGGAGTGCTGAGTGGGGGTCCTGCCAGCACCAGGAAGCCAATTTGGCTCCAGGGAGTGTGTGCGACCACAGGGAAGGGAAGTGCCAGGGTTGTCCACCCCAGCTCCACAGCAGCCAATGGGGGGAGGCCGGGGGCGGGACTTGTGAGTCCCGGGACAGCCATTTGGCCCAAACGTATCTAAGACAGTTTTCCATCCGCACATAGGTAGGTAAAAGACACATTTGCAATGCATCCTTTACCTGCTAGTGTGGAAGGGAAAGTGTCTTAAACACGTTCGGGCTGAAGTGTTCTACAGCATTTTAGCTGTAGTGCAAAGAGGCCTCCTGTTTGTGTGCAAGGAGGAGGTGTTATCTTGAATGGCATCTATGAGTTCAGCATTACAGTCCATGAAAAGCTGTTTCCTCGGTGTGGATGTGCATTGCTGATGGCATCTTGGCTAGTATCTGCACTGAGCATGTTTCAGGCATGGCATTTGTGTGCCAGGCAGTGCCCCCATGATAGATCATGTCTGAGCTGGCTGCGCCCTTTCAACAAAGGTTCTCTTCCTCCTCTTCCGCTGACTTACATTGACAGCCCAATTATTCATTTAAAACAGGCTTCATTTGCATGTAGCAGAACAAGCAACTTAAAAGCACCTTAGAAACAGTAGCATGAGGCCCTCACGATTTCATTCCAACTCCATTCCACTTTTCTATACTAGAATATTCAAAACAGGGATGGGGCGGACAGGCATATGAACACTCCCATCTGTGAACCATCTCTAAAACGTATCAGAGGTGTCTTTTTACTGCATGTGAATGCAGTCTCAATGTAACTGTCCACCCAATTCAAAACAATCCAGTGTAAAGCAGAGGATTTTGCCTCAGTTCCAGTAACCTCAGATTTCCAACGGTGTCTCTTGCTCAGATAAAACACCACTGCATTTTCTTATTAAGTAATTTTTTTGGAATTCAATCCTTGCATTATGCTAGATTTTACTGTATTTCATTGATGGGTGGGCTCACGAATGAGAGGGGAAAGACTATAATAATCAGAAGTGGAAAAAAGAACATCTTTATTGTGTGCAGAAGTTCCCAGATCCATTTGCTAGTCTCTGGACATCTCCATGTAGAGCTGGAAAGCTGCTGCCAGTCTGTGAAGATAGTATTGAGTAAGAACAACCAAGGTTCTGTGTGCTGTTGCTGAAGGTGCAGAATTCATTGCAGACTAATCAGGCCTGGAAAGGATAAAGTCCTGCAGACAGTGCTGCAGGATAGATGACCCATCTACCTACCTGATCTGAAGTAGTAGGTTAGAGGGGATTTCACACTACCCATATATGAATAATTTACTAGAAAGGTGGCATACAGATTGATTGATTGATTGATTGAATGAATGAATGAATGAATGAATGAATGAATGAATGAATGAATGAATGACCTCCAAATGAGGCTCCAGAATGCCATACAGTTCATTCCAACCACCACTGTCTGTCTGTGTGGCAGTAGCTGGAATGGAAGATGGGTCAGAAATGTTTGGGTCTCTCTTTCTAGAGGGCTGCACATGCCAAAATCCCAGGAAAATCCGCCTCTGACATATGCTGCTGATAGGATGCCACATGCCCGTTCCCCAGCTGCTGTAGTGCTGAAGGGCCACACAGAAGCTGCTGTTGGGTATAAGGTAGTTTCCATTTTCCTCTAAGCCCTAGTTCCCTGCCCCCCAACAACACTGTGGAAATCAAATCCCCTATCACAGCTGGCCAAACTATGGTTTTCCACAGCTCCCATAAATCTTTCTATTTGACCAGACTGTCTAGAGCTCATATGATTGTGGAGATGGGTAGCATGGTTTACTGCTAGCCTTTGATATCCCCTGTTTCACAAAGCATGGGTTTGCATTATCTGAATGGCTGTGGTTTTTGGATTGTTTCAATGTATGCAGCCCCAGAGAACAATTTCACAGCAAAGCTCAGCTCAAGTAAAATTTACTCCTATTAACCCAATTATTTAGAGATTTATATTGTAATGTAAATGAAAAAGACAAATAAAACTAATATTTTAAAAAGGAAGCAAAGGATTAAGGAGAATGCATAGCGACTGATCCTTTTTTCTTGTTATGAATGCTAAGAGAACACACACAAATTTGTAATCCTGCTCTGTTTTCATAAAGAAGACAAACCAACCTTTTGTTTTCTGATGTACAAAATGTAACCTCCTCTACTGTTTCCTCTGTGTGTTTTTTAACAAAATAAAGTGAAACACCCTGTATCCCATTAATAGATAAATGTACACTTCCTTCAGAACAGTTATATGTTTAGCATATCAGCTTTTCAACAATTATATTTGCAAAGATGCCTTTGGTTAAAGTTTTGAATATAGTATAATGTTGTGGACAAAGCAAATTCTTGCTTGTCTAAACATTTTCCTTGGTGGCCTTGTAAAAGGCAATGCTTAGGCTTGCTTGCTCGGGTTGATGAGGTAAAATGGGATAATTTTAAGCTGATCTGAAGTTCCCGGGAGAAAATGAAATTCAAACAAGGCAGATAAATCAGTGACTCAATTAACATCCTAAAACATCCTAAAGAGTTTGAAGGAGCCACGGATAATCTACTCCTGCCATTTATAGTGCATGTGCTATTGAAGTGATAAGTCAAATGAAAGCTTCCATACTACTGCTTACCCAGAGTAGTTTGTGCCCATGGTGTACGTATGTTCATTTGTTGTACATGTCAAAAATTATAAGCCCATAATCATGCTCTGACCTTCAAAGCATCAGGAACTGCCATTGTGTGGCCCCTGACATACTGAATTAAGACTCCACACTGACATGAAAATGTTTTTACTCTTATTCAGTGAATAATTATATTTTAAAAGTCCCTGGCTGGATTTGTTATAGGGTTTCTTCTAGATTAAAAGCAGAAGGTGATGGGAAGACTTCAGACAAAGTTGTACTAAGATTATAGCACACAGCAAATCAATTGAACCTGAAAACGGCACATTGACCATGAGAAAATCGATAGCAAGCAGACCCCAGCCTGCCTTGACTTAAAGTATCATCGTCATATCTAGGATCAATATGAAAACAGAAAATTGAGCTTTTACTATAGTCTTAAACATTTGTTGTTGAAGAGCGTATTAGGGGAAGAGATTCACAAACACACACATACGTATATGTAATAGGCCCACAGTCAGGGGCTGTGATCAGACAAAGAAAAAAGCACTTCTGAGGCGGCTAGGAAAAGGCTTTGAGGTCAAATTGTTCACACACCACATCTGCTAGAAAAGGTGGATTATAGAAAGCCTGGGAACATATACTATCTCTCTGAAACACCTTTTTGTTGCGTCTGAACACAGCCTGGAACCCAATTAAGAATGACTAAGCTGTGCTTCCCCAACTTAACAAGAGCCATATACCAGAAAAACTGAAATGGCCAAATCCAAGTGTGGCTATCCCCCACTGAATGTATATAGTACACATGTGTAGGGGGTATCAGCCATTCCTTGCTTATCAAATGTCATGAGATAAACAATTTTTAATGCATCGATGAAGATTTCAGTGTCGCTATCTGTCACAGAATTGTTTCCTTTTTCCTTCTCTCACCCCTGCTTTTGTTTGTCACTGCAAAACCCACTGGTGTCTTCAGAATAATAATAATTAATTAATAACAACAACAACAACAACAACAACAATATTGGAAGAAGAAGGCCAGAAATTCTAGAATGTAGAAAGGGCAGCCCCTTCTTACACATCCTGTGAGATCTTCCAAACACAAATACTTTCCTTCTTTCCCTGTCATGCATTGTCGCAGTTTTACAGTTCTAGCTCTGACTGATGTTGTCTCCTTCCATTAAGTTCTTGCTCTGTTTCTCTTACAGGAAGGCATGCCCCAAACATTGAGCTCTACCAGCATGTTTACTCCCTGTGGCTTCAGCCCTCATCATATCCATCCATCCAAAGAAGACGATGATGGAGGGCTGATTTTTCAAGATGGGAACCTCACCTCAGCCTCTCTCGATGCTTTAATCCAGCATCTTATACCAACAGCTGACTACTACCCTGAGGTAAGTACTTCTTGCTTAAGTGAAATACTTTGTATGACTAAGGGATTTTTTTTAAATTACAAAAATGTTTGAAAAACTGTGAGGTGGACTTTTTCTACAAAGAAATCTGTATTCTAAAACGTTTTGTGTTCAAGCAGCGTCTAATGAACGCATGTACGGTATAATCCTCATAGACTGCTTCCAGTATCTATATTCTTCATCTGTGTTCTGGGGCAGGGAGTGCTGCTTTTGACAAATTTTGAAAAAGACTAGAAAACAAACGTCTACTTCATAGTGACACACTGGTGACTTAGCTCTCTGGCTGGAACAATTTAAAAACCCCAGGAGATCCAAACCTAGACCAAAAGAAAACAGTGTCAAGACTGAGCAGGCAATAAATCCACTAAACCTGAACAGCTGATCATTTTCTTTTAACATATCTACAAAATAATTATTCCTTTGCTTGCAATATCTGTAACAGGATGTAAGTAAGACAGCTTCAAAATCTAGCATAAGCTCATCTTTAAAATAACTTGAGCATAAAGATGGATGTTCTTTTCCAAATATCTGAGTACTTGTATTCAGTATGTTTATGAAACAGAACTGAGATTTTGTCAGCAAGCAGTCTACCGTATTATCTTTTGGCCTTCCTGTCTATGCTGAGCTTGCAGGTCTGTACCTCAGGAATTGTTCTACTATCTCCCAAGCTCTGCATTCCTGGGACATCTGTGCTGAGCCCGACTTTTTGGGGAAGAAGCTCTAGATTTCATGATGCCCATATAGCAGGGTTTTCCTCAGTCATCAGCCTATCTGGCATGACATAGAGTATATATGAAATTGCATTCTGCACTGAACAGAGAAAGGTAGCGAAACTTAACTTCTGTCATTGATGGATCACTTCCTCATTTATGGTTGTTCAAAGGGTTCACTAATGGATGGATTTCTGATTAGGCTCCTAAAGGGACACCTTCTCTCATATCAATCTGCCTGTGCCTTAAAATCTGCAGGGATGTTCTCCTAGTTTCACCACCACCCTCAGTTAAAGGGGTAGGAAATTGAGAAAGGCTTCCTCAGTGGGTGTCATGCCCTGATCAGCCTCCTCGGAGGAGGGAAGCCTGCCTGCAGTGCAACCACAGGCTGAGGAGCAGCCACAGCAGGGCATTGCAGGCATGGAAGGGTTAAGACCGAGTCCAGGTGAGCAGCTAGACAGCTCTGATGATGAGTCCACTAGCAGTGTGCCTAATCAAAGACTCTCTCATCGCCTGCTTAGGCAGCAGAAGCAGGTGAGATGGAGATCAGAGCCATTAGCCCAGCTGCACCACGGGCATGGCTCTGACTCCTCTATTTAAGAACAAGCTCACCTTGCGTCAAGTTGCTGCAGACAACATCTTAACAGCCTCTTGTTACCTAAGCTTGAAATCCTGGACTCCCTGTGACCTGCTGACTCTTTGAACTGCCTGACCCTTGCTGACTCTCTGGACTCCTCGACCCTGGACTGGAACTGACCTTGAGAACGCCTGGAACCCTTGGGACTGAGTAGCTGCACAAGGGTTTGCCTATTGCCTGACCGGCCTGCAACGTGACAGTGGGAGCTCCCAAACTATGGAATGGTCTCTCCTGAAAAGCACCAGGCACCTTCACTTTCTGTGTTCAAGAGATAAATAAAGATGCATGTTTTTATCCTAGTCTTTGGATAAGGAAACTGCTTCCAGTCCCCCTTTCAGGTACTGTTATTGTTTTTAATGTGTTCATCGACGGTGGGCTGAAGTGTAAATGTGCAAGCTCTTTAATTGTGTAGACTTATTATTAAAATAAAGTTGAGGGAAAATAAAGAAATAAAGAAATGTGTTCATTTTTATTTTTATTATTATTATTATTGCTGTAACCTGCCCTGAGACCTTTGGGTAAAGGGCAGGATAAAAATGCAAATAAATAAAATAATTTATGGCCAGTGAATACTGATAAAATTCAGAGACTTGATGTGACTGCTCTCACTGTGAGCCAGTTTGGTCTTGTGGTTAAAGTGCAAGACTCGTATCTCATAGTCTTCTGGTTCATGTCCACACTCCTCCATGAACTAGTCACAGCTCATAGAGGCTTGCATAGGTATTATTTTCTGGGGAAGGGGCCCAAATGAAGGAAAACCCAAATAGAGGGAAGAAAATCTAGAAGAAAACAGTTTAGCATTTTTTAGGGTGCATCCCCAAGCAATTTAAAGTGTGCTAAAAATCTTCTTTTGCCTCTGAGTACCCCCATGCCAAGGTTTTGAATGAGCTTCCAGCACTACAAAAGCAGGAAAACCAACAACAAAATACCTGCCCTTTAAAGAGGAGTTTCATCGCTCTTTTTGGAAGTCGTGGGTTTTCCTCACAGCATTTACCTTGGGGACGCCCCGTAGCAAAAGGGGTGGGGATTGCTGCCTGCACACACAGCCATAAAGCATTCACACACCTCCCAGAAATGCTGCAGTTTCCCTTCATTCCCTTTCTAAAGCACAGAACTTTCAAAGAGCCAGAATTGCAGAGAATTGCAACATTGTTATCAGGTGTGAAGTGGATGGATTGCAACATTGTTACCAGGCATGAAGTGGGTGTATTTAAAGTCACCACTGCTCTACCGGGTGGATTTTGACAGTGTTCTGTGAAAGTGCTAAGAGTGAATGAGCAAACGGTCGCCTAGCCGACAGCTGCAGCCAGCACAGGAAGCCATTTCCAGGGACAGAGATCTGGGAGACGAACAGAGAACTGATGGCTATTTTTCCTTTGAACGAGAGAGGGGGCTGGGAGAAAAAGATGCAGGGAAAGAAAACACACTTCCGTGGGGCCGGAATGTGCGTTTTAAACGCGCGTTTTGCTGAGCCTCATGTGGATGCTTATTCTGGAAGTGCACGGCACTTTTAAAGTCCGCTTGACTAGAGTGACAGTAGAGGGAGACTAGAGTGGCAAATAAGTCTTTTGGGGATGCAGCCTTTGAGATGTAACCAAACTGGGTGGAATTCAGGCTGAAGATGGATCAAAGTAAAGGAGTAACCGCAGCCAGAGAGAGACTTAACTATTTTAATACAGTTATTTTCCACATAAGTTGTTTTGAAGCCTCAGAGGTTTAGGTTATGTGGAGTATTTAGTAAATTATAAAAGTAATCATAAATTGCATTTTCTTCATCCATATTTTTAGGGAAACAGTACAGCACTGAAGCTGAAGTGTTGGGGAAGGAGATGGAAATCTCTTGAGTTTGAATCCCAACTCATCTGTCTCTCAAACCTAACCTCATACAAAGGATTGTTATGAGGATAAAATGGAAAAGGGAGCAATGTTTACCACTATACGGACTTTGGAAGAAAGGCCGACATAAATTATCAGAATTAAAATCAGATTGTCTGCCCCTCAGAGAATCAGGTTCACAGTTCTGAACCTTTCCTGATCTACCTTTGGTTTTGGAAGATGAGGTGGCAGCATTCCATGGAAGCATTCACCTACTCTCATTTGTACTTTCACTTATTTTTTTCTTGAACGTGTTTGGAGAACTGTCTTAGAGCTACCTTTGCAGAGTACATGGAAATGAAAGCAAGCTATCTCTGCAGAAGAATATTGTCAAGCAAACTGTCTTCCCTTTTTCTTTTAGCAGGAATGAAAGTAAGGGAAACATATAATACTGTACTTAAAACAAAACTTGTATCTTCTGAAGAAAGCAATCCGAAAAGCATTTTCTCCCTGTCCCCACCCGACATCTACATTCTAGGAAAACTGGCAGGAGATTCCAGATAAAAGAAGAAACCATGCTGAATGCAGTTAAGCTATTTATTAGTTATGTGGCATTCGGCTTGTGCTGTCACTTCAGGCTGAACCTTGATGGAGTAGGAAACACCAGAGGGTTTCCTTTACTCATGTTGACTTCCCTGTTGCTCCAGTGTATGCAGATGGCCCACGCTTAAACGGCCAAGGAGATGGTACTCTGGGGAAAGAGGGGACAAAATTCCAGCTGACAATTGAGAGGTATAGTGAGGTGGGCTCAGTGGGAGAGAAGGTCTGAGACATGAAAGTATCTGTTTGCTGACAGAAGTTACTGAGAAATAACACTTTTCTCTCCCAGGAAATAGAGAATACAAGAAGAGTTGGTTTTTCTACCCTGTTTTTCTCATTCAATAAAGGGGATTCAAAGTGGCTGACCAAGCTTTCTATTCTTCTTCCCACAACAGACACCTGGTGAGGCTGTGAGAGCTCAGAAGAGAGCTCTGACTAGCCCAAGGTCACCTAGCTGGCTTCATGGAGGAGTGCAGAATCAAACCCGGTATTCCCAGATAAGAGTCCAGCTTCTTAACCACTATACCAAACTGGCTGTAGCTAAGGAAGTTGGTTGGAGAAGGCAGAACAGGTGGGCTGTGAGTTCCTCCTTGCTGCTGAGTAGGTGGATTTTACAAAATAGGAACATCCCTGTGAGTAGTCATGGCTTGTATTTGAAACTTCTTGTGTGGCAGAGCCCTGCAGCACAACAATTTGGAGTTTTTTTTTCCATTTACAAAGCCCAGACTAAAGAGAGGTTTAACACAGGCTGCCGCAGGAACTGAGTAGAAATTATATACATGCCCATACCTGAGGTTTTATACATCTTGTACTAAATAAGGCTTTGTCTTATTTGGAAGGCTTTGAAAAAGTGATCAGACAAACTCAGGGAGGGTAAAGCTATGAATGTCTCTGAGTCATACCAATAGAAAGCAACAATGCAGAGTATTGCTTCCCCGCTATCATTGCTTTCTGTTGTGACAGGTGTCTTCGCACTTTTTGGTCACGTGCAGCCCGGTAATTTGGCTGTTAAATTCCCAGGTGTGCTGGTCCATCCAGAAATGCAAGTCTTCACAAAAAACCACTACCAACAATAGTTTTTAGCACTTTTTAGGGATGAAAAAGCAGCACAGTGGTGGGGTTGCCTATAATACATGAGGTGACCCCACCATAGCAGTGCTGTAATGGAGCTATTTTTGTCCCATCTGGATGCACCCATGGTAGCTACAATCTGTCTCCAGGTTCAAAGCAACTATTCCTTCAGAAATGAACTATTCAAGACTAGGGTGGCCTTTACTCTGAGTCTGGTTGGCCATTGTGAGAAACTGGATGCTGAACATTGTAGGCCTTTCTGACTCAATAGACCTCTTCGTCTCATTTGTGGTCTTAAGACAGCAAGGGTTTTTCAGAGCTATGTGGCTTGCACATCTGTGAGGGCCGGTCTACTCTTATTAAATGAAACTGAGCTACTTTTAATTATATTCCTGTCCAACTACCATCAGATAAGCATGCCTATTTTCCTTTCCCAGAAGGCCTATATCTTTACATTCCTGCTGAGCTCAAGACTCTTCATTCAGCCTCATGAACTTCTGTCCCGGGTTTGTCACAAGTGCATTGAGCAACAACAGCTGGATGACCCTGTTCTGGATAAGGTGAGTCCTGCTCATATTGGGGAACGTTTTGTGGGGAGGTGGGGGTGAAAGTTGCATTTGCAGAAGACGACGAGCAGAAGATTCTCATTTTACTCTCCCTGTGTTTTTACTTTCCTTTTTTCCCATACTTGTAGTACCATGTGGGAATTTGCTGACGCTGAGTATCTAATATGCTTTCAGTGCATCAGAACAAAACCCCAGACACTGGGTTGTAGCAGTCACTTCAAATCCCCTTCTTCCTTCCCTTTCCAGTCTGTCTCAGCCTTCCCAGGTGATTTATATTTCATTTTTTCAAGGCTTTTCTGAAGCCTTTCAGGTGTCAGGAGGAAGGATTTAAATTGCACCTTGTCAAAAGCAGATGCCACAGCAATACTGTAGCTCTCACTTTTTCTCAACACATGTCTCCTTTGTCATAGGTTGCTTGTAATCTATCTTTGCCAAGATTCTGTGTCACTATCAACTTCCCACAGCAGAATGCAGTTTCCTATTAATCTTCCAGTACCTGCGTGGGGAAACATGGTCTGGTGTTTGCAATCACCGCTGTGCAACTAGCAGGTGGACAAGGATGTTCACGCAGTCATTAACTTGTAATGATGGCCTAACAGGGTACAGAAAGATCACGTTGCTATTGCCTCGTTTGCTTGTCCTGTTGAGTCTTAACATTTCGGCTCACCTACCACTGTGTTTTTCAGCGATGCTACTACCACTGTCTTTTTCTGTAGGATACAATATGGGCATCCCAGTTGATTTCACAACTACAGGTTATGCAGCTGCCAAAAGAACATTGTTGTTGTTGAAAATATGGCTACAAAGAAATTCTACAAACAGCTTAAAACAGATACTAGTCTTTCTACTGTACCATAGCTTGTGTTAGGATATCACCATCTCATGGATAGCAGAAATGTGCTTTTTAAAGCTGAATGGAGTGGAAGGAAGAAGATAATATTTTGCTGTCAGCAATTCTGTCACTATAAGAAAAGCCAGGAAAGTCCTTCAAATTTTGGGCCATTTTAAGTTTCTGCAAGGTTTTAGTTTCCCCCCAAATATTCAGGCTGCTGTTATTGCTTATGTCTAACAACATATTTCCAAGTTAATTCTTTATGCAGAAGCTGATTACTGAGCTAACCTCTTACCTAGATATTTGGCCATTTTCTGGGGGGGGGGAATGTATTTGCTTTCTGTTAGGACCCAACTATGTAAAGAAATGCCTCTTCCTATGCAAAACTCCTCATCCATTAAGATCTGCTGGAGAGATCCTCTTAGCAGTGCCATCAGCACCAGAAGTTAAAGACATGGGTATCATTGAAAGGGCCTTATCTGTGATGGCCCCCAGGCTAAGAAGTGGCATTCTTTCTGAGATTTCCATTTCCATTTTTATTTGTCTACTAACTTTCCAAAAAATTGTTCAAGGCAGTTTACAACAGAAAAAATGCACCATGCAAAATACAATATACATTGTGATACATTATTCATTATAACAGTGAAGACAATACCAAACAATATATTTGAAAATAGCACAAAACTGCGGGGCGGGGCGGGGCGGGGCGGGGCGGGGCGGGGCAGAAAATGCTGGTCCTTTACATTGCTACTCCCAAGCAACATAGCTGGAGCTCTTATACCTTGGGAAAGTGAAGGGCAACAGACCCAGGTCTTTTATGGCCTCTGCTGTAGCTAAGTCCAGAGCAGGTGACAGAAGGGCCCCTATGCATTCAGGGATTGCTGAAGATACATCTTTTTATCTAGGTGTTTGGTTAAAAGAGAAAATTATCTTCCTCTGTGGACTGTATTGTTTAATCTGCTTTTAATTTTGCTTGTATGTATTTCACTTATTGCAATCCACAATGAAATCTCAGAACAGGGCAGCATATACATGTAAATAAATAATAAAACAATAATGTGCACACACCCCTAATTCTTAGGTTTGCCAGTTCCCAATATTACCAAGGAGAATCGTCTAGGCAGGAGAAGATGTGATTCCAGTTGCTGAGCTCACAAGGGCAGGGGACATTTTTAGTTCTTCTAAGCAGGTTTATCAAGAACCTGAACCCACCCAAAAGTATGCTGTCTGCTAAATTGTCTTCCAATGGGACATAATAGCAAAGCAGAAAAATGGCATATGGAAATACAGTTGTAAGGAGAGTAAAACCAAGAATGTTCTAAACATACACTAAATCTCCCTAGAGAACACAGCAGTAGATAGCCCTCCATCAGGAAGTCAGGATTTAATCAGAAGAATGGATGCTCCTTGGGATGGAAGCATAAAGAACAAGCAGCTGACAGTAAGAGTGGCCAAAGTAAAGTTGCACAAGGTTAAATTAGATTGAGCCTCACAGGGATGCACAAAGTAAGTCCCACTGAATATTGTAGATTTGCAAACGCAAAAATAAAAATGTATAGGTTATCCATACCTGCATTATAACAAAGGAAAAGGCACTAGACTCTGCTTAACTGCTCCTTATGAATCAAGCAGCTCTTTGTGTAGCATCCAGACAGGGGGAACATAGTGCCATTACAGTGCCTCTGGGGTGGGGTTGCCAAATGTATCTGAGGTAGCCCACCTTGACTCCTGAAAACATGCTGAAAGCTATTACTAGAAAACCTAGTACTGGTCATGGGTTTTTCAGCAATAGCGCTGTTTTACCTTCCAGATGAACCTACCATGATTGCTCAATACGGCATGCATGCATGGAGGCCGAAATAGGCTTCTGTGCATATGCAGAGGGTGATGGCAAGTACATCCAGGCATTCTGAACGTCCAAATGCCCAGATGCACACATAATAGAAAACACAGGAAGACAGTGCTGTGGGCAGTGCAGTCTAGCTAGCAAG
>MTQE01000401.1:9195009-9229276 GCA_014337955.1 Aspidoscelis marmoratus | reverse complement strand
TACTTCTAGTGACAATGGAAAAACACCCATTATCCCATGTTATCCCTTGCTGGTGGGTTATTTGGTTCCAGTATAGAGGTGACCTTGGTCCTTCATCACTCATTCCCATGACATGAGCTTCCATATTTGTCATTGTGATTTATAAATATACGGAGAACACAGAGGGCCCTTGAGATGTGTTTTAGTTCTTGTTTCTTCCAAACTAAGAACTTGTCTTGATTTTAATATGGTTATAATTGGAAGTTCTCTATTTATTAACCTGTGTACCTAATTAACCTGTTGGAAGTTCATTTCTTACCAAAATTCTATTTGGTCAATGGACTGCAGTAAATCTAAATCTAGACCAATGATGTTCCCAAACAGGGTAGAGAAAAGGTAATAGAAAACGAAGAGTCTTTTGTCAGTTGCTTCCCTTTGACTGCTATATTAGTTTAAAAGTTGCATAGCCTGAAACCTGTGCTAGTCATATGCTAAAATAGACATTTTGGAAGAACAGGAAGCTTCTATACACACAGTATAATTTTGTTTGATTAGAGGGTGCTTTTTAGCTTGAGGCTGAAATAAGGAAGCTTTCTGTTCTTACCAAACATTTCTTTTAATATAGAATGTACAGGCTGTTTGAAAATAACTTTGCTTCTATTCTTTCTGGAACATTTAGGATCTGGCATATCCTACAATAATACCCAGTGTAGATGTGGTTTGCCCAATGCAAGAGAAGCAAAGAGCAGGAGAAGTTGCAGTTCTTTCCTATGGCTGTGGCTTGTTAGACTCAAAAAACGTTTTCAGAATAGGCAGCAAATGTATAAAACAGGAATGGGCTGTCAGACATTTAGAACATATTTAGAAGAGGGTGTTTGCAGTATTCTGCCAAAGCATCAGAATTTACAAAGTATGCTGGTCAGTATTCCCTATAATTAATGTGCGCATTGGAACATGTTATTTTGGATTTTATATGCTAGCACAGTTTTGTGTATTCAAAAATTATAAAAAGTGTTTAAAAATGCATTGTGAGAGTTGTTTTGCTTTTACATAGTTGGGAAATCATGACTTCTGGAAATTTTCAGCAATCTTCAGTGCATCTCAGAGCATCCCTGAACTTTATCTTTTTGCAAAGTGCAAGAAGGCCCTTTTACTCTGCAGTAAAACTAATTTTTCAGTGGATTGAGCTCCCCTCCTACTAACCTTCATTAGTAGGGTTTCATCTCTGTGATGCCATTAGGCCTTTCTACACTTGCTTGATATATCAGAAAAAAGTTGTTTGCTAGTAAGAGTCTTCTGCAAGGGACTAGTGCCATTCTGATCCAAAACCATCTTAAGGATTCCCTAGCCTGGATCATCAGATCTTTTTGAAGAGGTCTGCAAGTGTACTAATGCTGTGTTCTGATCCAGGCATCAGCACTTCCACATCTGGATCAGAGCAAAGAAAACACTGCAGTCCTATCTTAAAAGCTTATGCAAGCTTCAAAGCTAATACTCCTTATACAAGCTCCAAATATCATTTTGAAACCTCTATACAGAGGTAGTTCACTCGTCCTGCCGTCATGCACTTGGGTGCAACATTGGAGCAACAGGGACATGAACCATTAGCAGGGAAGGGTGGACAGAACTTGCTGTGCTAGTACTCTTCACCTGGAGTGGAGCAAGGAAGGCATGTCCACATTGCTGCTGGTGTTGGTCTGGGACAACAACATTCCAACTTTTGCAATGCAGACAGCACTTGCTGGGCTTGGGCCAAGACAGGCTGGAGTGGAATAGTTGAACTACCCCAAGGTACATAACTGCAGAGATAGCCACTAACTTATATCTGAAGACTGAATCTTCAAAGTTTTCCTAACCCTGTATTTTCCATAGGCAGTATGTGGGGAGAATAATGTAAAGACGTGTCAGCCACTTTGTGTCCCTTTGCAGGGGTGAAGAGAGCGGGGTTGAACAGCATCTCTATTCCTCTTCCACCTTTTCTCTTTGGAGTTCCCCTGCAGGCAGCTTTGAAGCCTGTGCAATTCTCCAGACTTGGCTCCGGAGCTGGCACTGGAGTCGCCTTCAGAGAATGGGCACCAGCTACGAAGCATTGGGTTTCAGGGCGCCTCCCATGGTGCCCCCCCAAAGCCCACTCTTGGACCCCATTGACCTGATTGTGGTGTGAACTTGTGCACCATATAATCCAGATTTGATCCCTGGAGACCGGATTGTAGACGCCTTTAATGGGATCCACACAAAATCTGGATTAAGGGTCCTAAAGGACCCGTTTAATCTGGATTTCCCTAGAACAGGTGGAAACAAATTGGGTTCTAATGGGGTTTGCAGTGGAAACAGGGTCTTCCTGCTCTGAGCCTACTGGGTCCCTGATGGGTCCCTAATGGGTACTTAATGGGTACTTGGTGCTACTGGGAAAAAACCCTATATTACAAAGAAATGCACAAATTAACACATAATTTGGGTGAATATGTGAGACATGAATATAGATATCCAGAATATAGATATGCTCTGCGTTAAGGGTATTAGGAGCATTTCTGGTACCCTGGAAATTCTGCAACTGAATATTCAATTTCAGATTGAATCTGGTATACCTTATTATTTCTCTGTTTGGGGGCAGTTTTGAAATAATTGTTCCCCCCCCTCTCTTTTTCATTTTAGACACGAATTAGAAAATTTGGTCCCAAAATTTTACAGCTATTGACAGAATGGACAGAAACATTTCCATATGATTTTCAGGAAGAGAAGATGATTGGTTGCTTGAAAGACATTATCCACCGGATAGCTCCATGCGATGAGGTGAGAGGACCAGCTATTAAAGGTTAGCTAAGAAGCTCTTGGTGTTTTTTGCAAAACAAGACAACTGGATAGGAGGTGAAGGTAGGTGACTGCACAACCAGAAGCAGTTGAAATGCATGCAAGAGTAAAGATGGGCAAACCAGAACATTCAGTTTCAACTTTCAAGTATGCTTCTTGGTAAATTCTGCTCCATCTACTCTAATCCAGTTTGCACAAAATTGTTGTTTTTTAGTGATTTCAAAAACACAGCTTGAACACTTGTGATGTTTGTGTAGGAACAAAGCCATTACAATCTATGGAATACTTAAGTGATAAGCTAACTACATACAGATAACTAGGCTTGGGCCAAACTGCTGTTTGACCAGATCAAACCATGATAAAGAGTAGTGAAGAACCAAGTGAGCATTGTCAAAACTGAGCAGATAGCATTATTTCTACATCTGTTGAGAAGGCATCATTGGGTGTTTTTCCACTGTCAAAAAGTACCCATTTTTGCACCCACTTAGGACCCATTTGGGTGTGAGCCGGATGATCCCATTTCCACCAAGGCACCCATTTGGGACCCGATTGTTTCCACTGTCATGGGGGAAATCCGGATCTAATGGGTACATTTTGGCCTTTAATCTGGATTTTCTGTAGACCCCATTAATGGGGTCTACAATGGGGTCTTCTGCCAGAAAATCCGGATTAAAGGGAGCCTGTTTCCACTGGAAACAGGCAATGGAGTCCAAAGGAGGCTAGGGGGAGGGGATGCACCCATTTGCCCCCCCCCTAAGCCTAGGCTCCGAAGTCACTTCGAAGCCACTTCGAATTGACTTTGAAGTCATTTCGAAGTCTGTGCAAAATAGCTCCAGAGTGCCTCTGAAGTCTGTGCTGATCTTCAGAGTGAACTTCGAAGTGACTCCAAAGTGACTCCGAAGTCATTTAGAAGTTCACTCCAAAGATCAGCACAGACTTCAAAGGCACTCCGGAGCTATTTTGCACAGACTTCGAAGTGACTCCAAAGTGACTTCAAAGTGACTTCAAAGTGAATTTGAAGACTGCACCCCCTTCCCCCCCAAACACCTGGGGTAATGGACCGACCCCTTGTGGGTCGATCTGGATTCCCCACATGGGTGCATTCCCCACATGGGTGAAAAGCTGTTTCCACAGCAGGGGTGTTAGCACCCATTGCTAATGGGTGCTACACCTCCCGTGGAAACACATTGGGTGCTTCCCTTAATCCGGAATATACCCATTCCTTAGATCCGGATCTTCTTAGATCCGGAATATACCCATTCCTTAGATCCGGATCTTCTTAGATCCGGATCTAAGGGCTGCAGTGGAAAAACACCCATTGTTCTTGCACATGACATCATGACACACAGGCTGTTCTTCTAGCCATTCTTGCCTCAATAGTTCAGGAGGAAGTGGGCCAATAAACCCTGGTTAATAAAGAATGCTGGGTTCAGGGATAATGCCAAATCATAGCTGAAGCAAATCGCAGTATGAGCATGGCAATATTACATCATTTCACACTGAGGTGAACTTTCAGAAAATAAACAGTAAATTTCCGGGGCTAGACTTGAATTTTCAAGTAAACTAGCACTTTGCCCAAACAGTTAAGGACTTAGTGTTAATATGTGAGTGCTGGCCAAACTTAAGACATTGTGGACTAAAATCCTAGTTAGGAACACAGAAAGCCACTAACTAGCCCAAAGTATGACTAGTCTAGATCTTCCCCCGTGGACCTCAAGATTTTGGAAAGCACAACTTAGGTTAGCAGTGATTTCCAGTGCTTGCACGCCCTTTTGTTTCAGTCCTTCTCTCCAGTTTTTGATGCTGGTGTCAACCTTAATTATTAAGGAAATTCTTTTTTATTCAAGTAATCTGGATGGATTCTACAGGAAGTATTTTCCGCTCTCCAACTTTCCAGCTTTCTTTTCCATCTACCCTAACTGCAGTAGTAAAAATAACTGCCATGGTAGAACATGTCCTCTACTATTTTCGTCCTTGCTGATTTAAAGATGACTCTGAATCCAGCAGCAGCACATTTGATGAGAATTGTTCTGACTTTATGTGAGCTCAGTGACCAGGGCAGCCCTGAGAAACACAATTCCTCACTTCAACCAGCTGAAGTTGTTCAACCATGATATGCATCCCATTCTATGGTATACAGTATGTGCTATACTCATTTTGATTCTCCTTTGCTTCTTACCACATCCTTGCTTGTTAAATCCTTATTTCTCTTCTGCCACTTTACTACTCTGAGCCAAACCTCACTGTTGGGACTAATATTGCAGTGTGAATACTACAGAATAGAAGCTCTGGACCAAAAGCAGAAAAGATGCAGAATGACTAATAGTGATTAACTACAAGCCTGCAATTTATTTATTTATTTACATGAAAGATTGCAAAACCAGCAAGCCCAGGCATTCACTCATTTTGTAGCCTATTACCATTTTTTATGCTTCATACAATTAGAGAAACCACCAACTGTCAGCAGAGCTCGGTATTATTTAAATTCCACCTAATTAGTCAGCTAGCAAATACTGAAGCATGAAGTAGAGGGAGGGACTCTAAAAAATGCCATTCAAAGAACTAGAACACATAGGGGCCATGTCGTACCAGACAGAGAGCATGGAGAGCATATAAAGAGCCAGGATTTGCCCCATGAGTGTTTTGCCTCTTTTCCCTGTCCTTTCCACTCCAATGCAGATTTGTTCCATCTTCAAACCCCTTTTTTTTTTACAGGTCCGCTGAATTTCATGGGTAATTTGCTATTAGGGTAGACTCATAAAAGAATTCCTATAGTTTTCATATTCACATGGGAGCAGGAATTACAGCAGACACAACTCATCACACAGGCAAAAAGCTGCTGAAAACCTGCCTACTGTACAGCTATAAAATGTGTAGGAGCCCTGTCCTTTAATTTCAGCGGTCATCTTGTTTACAACGGAACAATTTCAGTACCTGGCAAACCATTCTAATAGCCAATTTCAGTGGCTATTACAATGGATCCCTAGGTATTTCCTTCAGACTGGAGAGACAGACAGGAATTCAAGAGCAGGTGAAGGTTTTGCCTTTGCCTTCTGCTTGGGATGCCCAGAAGCAGTTGGAAGACCACTATGTAAGATAGGATGCAGGACTAGATGGACTGTGGCCTGATCCAGAAGGGCTTCTGTTTTCAACATGAGATTCCTGCTGAGAAAACATGAGCTCTTCATCCTGTAGCCAGGTTTGATTCCTGTACAGTCACACTTAAATGAACAACCTTTGCCAGGCTGAGAAAATCTCACTTTTTTTCTCCTTAGACTTGGGAAATATTTAATCTAAGCTCATTTTGGACCTAATTATGTCCTTAATGGTGGCATCCAGTACAATAGTTCTGACACTTACCCCACCCCACCCCATCTCTATCCCACTTGTCTGTTTCCTTGATCCAAATTTTGGAGCCCACCTGTGTCTATCACCTAGACCAGTGGTTCTCAACCTGGGGGTCGGGACCCCTTTGGGGGTCGAACTACCCTTTCAGAGGGGTCGCGACGAGTCTCCTGCCACCCTTCCCTCCCACCTCCAAGCTGCTCTGCCCCCATGGTTGGGGGTCTCCACAACATGAGGAACTCCATTAAGGGGTCCCGGCATTAGGAAGGTTGAGAACCACTGACCTAGACTAGCAGCTCCAGTAGAATGATAAGGAATTTAGGTTTTGAGATTTGGAATCTTTGTGTGTTCAGTTAATTCTGAAAGAAGGCAGTATCAGTAATGGTGCATAACAACAATGAAAAGGCTAAGTACTGTATCACAACCTTTTTAATTACTCCAAGGAAACCATGGAAACCAGCAAAATGCTATTTCCCTTGGCTGCAGAAAGGGCATCTGGTCTTGGGCTACAGCTGTAGCTGCAAAATGATTGACACTCTAAGAGCAGAATTGGTCATTAATGAGCCTAATACAAGGGAAGGAGGAAGAGAGAGATTTGGGGATTATAAAATCTGTAATAAGGTAGGGCACAGGGACTAATTTCTTTAGGCATTTCAAAGAGCATCGCTATTCTACTGGATTTGCTCTCTCAACAATTCTGCAAGGTAAGTGGATTTTATTTCCATTTTACAGGTGGAGAGCAAAGGCCGAAAGAAAAGGGTCTGCCTAGCGCTGTGTAGCTTCTTAAAAACACTTTTAGCAATAGATCTCTCCCATTCTGGCAAATGGCTTGCATATCCAGCTATATTCCTTAGCGGAAGAAATCCATAGTCGTTCTGTCCATACAGTGTAATAGAGATATTTCATTTCCAATTTGAATTTGTTGTTTGTTCCATGATTCTGTTTTTAGCCATTTATAACTCAGTTTGGAAGAAATACTTAAATCTTCCAATGAGCAGAAAAGGGGAAGCATTCATCTTCCTTCCTTCATTTTGCCTTCACAACAGTCCTATAGGGGAGACTGTGCTGAGAGGCTGTGACTGATCCAGGGTCATCTTGTGAGCTGCCATGGCAGAAAACAGATCTCAACCAAGGGGCTTATTCACATTTGGCTTTATTCTGGAATATATCGTGGAATAGGGGCCTGCGATCTACGTGCTAGTGTAAGCTAAAATAAGCCCTAAGTGAGGTCTGCCAGGGTCTGCATTAGCATGTAAACTGCAGGCCCCTATCCTGGGACATACTTCAGAAAAAGGCCAAGTATGAGCAGGCCCAGGTCTCCTAAACTGTTGTCAGTGCTCCACACTTGCCACAAAGTGCATCTACGCCCTCTGCTCATTCAACAGCAGCAATCTGTTGTTAAGGAGATGTTTGTTTTAAGGGTGTGCACAAATGCAACTTTTGGGATTCAATTGAAACCGAATATCTGAAAATTCTGTTGTTTCGAATCTTTCAAATTCTAATTTAACCAAGTTCAATTCGAATTAAGCAAATCTGAATCTGTTTGTTTGAACTTTCAATTTGAATTTGCATTTACGAATGTCAGCAACATTTGCATGTGCCTGTATGCATCCTTACGCATCCCGTACACATCTGTATGCATCCCATAGTTATCCCGTATGCAACCCATTTTCGTCCCGTACGCATCCTTACAAATGCATATGGATGCGGGAAAGATGTGGATGTGCAAGTGCACATCATGTACAAATGCGGGTGTCTGGATAATTTGTACAATTCAAATTTATTGACATTTGATTTGAATTCGAATGACAAAATTTGGATGAATTCGATCAAATTTCGAATACCTTAGACTATTCTTGCACACCCCTAATTTGTTTATTTTTTAGGACTTTTAATGAGATCAGCCCTTTGATCTTCAAATCATGAAACTCAGTCCCTGTTCACACTTGGCCATATTCTGGAATATGTCTCAGGATAAGGGCCTGTTGTCTGCAAACTAATGGAGACTCAGGCATGTCTCATTTGGGGCCTGCTGAAGCCTCCACTGGCAAGATATATTCCAGAACAAAGCTGAGTGTGGACAGGCCCTCAGTCTGGAACATTAGATGGCTTCCAGTTGTGCCTCTCTCTAATCTGTCAGTCCCTGCATCCCCATCTGAGGGCTGCTTTGTCCAGCAAAGAGAGGCTGCAGAAGCAGGAGACAAACAGTGGCGGTGGTGATAGTGACCAGCATGGCTGCCTGGCATCAAGGCATGGAGAAACACATGGTGTTAGTCCCTTTTAGGACCCCTTGGTCTTCCATGAATTTGTCCAGGCTTTTTCTGAAACCACCATGCTGGTCACCACCGCTATCACCATGTTTTCCCTGGCATTTTTGTCCCCTCTGTGCCAAGGCATCCCCTTTGTAAAGACACATGCCTCAGCAGCAGCTCCACCTCATAGCTTCCCTCACAGCAGGCCTTCACCAAGGCCCCTTGCCAGAAGCATACATTTTTTAGAAACTGGACTCAATGTACCTTCTTCTGTAGATACGTCTAACTGCCTGCTCACTGCAGGATTCACTAGGCCAGGGGTGGGCAAACCGCGGCTCGGGAGCCACAGGCGGCTCTTTGGCCCCTTGAGTGTGAGTCTTCCAGCTTAGGAGTACCCTCATTAAGTTAATAACAATGTACCTACATATATAGTTTAAGTTTAAATAATTTGGCTCTCAAAAGAAATTTCAGTTGTTGTATTGTTGATACTTGGTTCTTTTGACTAATAAGTTTGCCGACCACTGCACTAGGCCATCCCACAGAAGTCTAGTTTCATTCAGTGGAACTTACTTCGGATTAGACCAGGTATAGATGGCATTCTAATATGGGAAATGCAGTTAGAGAGTCGCACAAGGATAAAGGCAAACACACACCCAGGACTCTGCAGATGTAGTTGTGCAGTTTTCTTGACAACCGAATGGAAGTGGTTTGCCCTGGACCCCATATGGAGAGGTTCCAAAGGTGGCATGTGAGATCCGCTACATGAAAAGTGTGTTAATCTTGATAAGATCTTGAGATTAGATCTTGTTGCAGAGTGATTTACCTGTGCTATCTGTCTCCTGGCTTTCGCTGCGCCGACAGACTTCGTAGCTCTGCTCCCAGCTTCTGCTATCAGCATCCAGCATTCCAGCGTACCAGGAATTCAGCTCATTAAACACAGCAGTCAGTCCGAGTGTTATTTCTAATGAGCTACTATTTATTGCAAGTAAGATTACAAATGCATATAGAAAGCAAATACAGTCTCTAGCCTGGAGCATCTCCTTTCCAATCCATGTTTTTAGCGCATGGCTATCTCCTCCCAGGCTCACATTCTTGGCAAGAACATCAGGAGCAAAAACTACACACTCTCAGAATACACAACCCAACATAATAAAGACTACAGAAGCCTTATACATACTAGCAACCGGTCGTTGTTTGGTGACAACTTCCGGGGAATGTGTGAGCTCTGTCTCCCCCTCCCATTTGGCCTACGTGCTCGAAAGCACTTCTTGACCTTGCAGCGTATCTGCTTCACAGGAGAGACAGACACACTATCAATGTGTTTTGAAAATGCACATCCGAACGTGTTTTTTTTCTTCACTCTTTCCCACAGCTAACAAAGTGAACAATGACTTGGGGGGGGGGGGTGTTAGGAACTTCAGTCTTTATAAGGACTGTCTACAAGAGAGGCAAGATTTGAATAAGGTGTTTCTAAAAATTGTTTACTCAGTCTTAGACAATAAAGTTATGTTTGTTTAAAAAGTGTATATTACCCTTCACTGAAAGGTCCAGGGCAAGTCACAATAATAAAAAGATAAAATATACAGAATACTAATTAAAATATATTTAAATGCCCCCCCCCTTGGCGAAACAACACCCAGAAGATGCATGTTTATTGAGAAGGACGGCCTGCTGTGTTCAGTAGATCACACTTTTATTAGGATTGTGCTTCACTGTCTGATACTTGCCCAAGCTTGTAGGGGAAGGAATGGGAGGAAAATGACAGGGTAAACCCATGCTGCCTGGAATTGTGCCTTTTATAATTCCTTTCTCCAAATTCAGACCATTCTTCTGGATGCCATTACCAAAATATCTCTTTCCTATTCCTGGTCCTGCCTTTTCCAGCACCCATTCATTGGTTTTCCTCTCTGTCCAAGGTACAGTTTGTATCTGTCCAACCTTCTCCATTGCAGATGTTCTCACAAGGCTTTCATCATATCTTCTTGCTGTCCAGATCTCACTTCTGTGCATGACAACTGGCTACACAATGGCACATGAAGCATGTATTTATGTTCCTATTAATATTTAATATGCTGTGGCGCCTCCATATTTTCTTTAAGCCACAACCTTTCTTGACCTTTCATGGACCATGTCCATCTACCCTGGCTTCTTAAATAGTCAGAACTTTTCAGTAGCAATTGGTGGAGAAAGCATGTTACTGCTTGGACCATGTGTCAAGATTTGGGCTTCCAGATATAAGGCTCCTTGTTTCTAGATGCTTGTTTCCGTTCCCCAGACTCCATGGCTGTCACGTATTGGACAAGTATCTGGAAATATGAACAGAGAAACATTATACAGTATAGTTAATGATGACAGTTCAAAGGGAACAAAATAACCAAGCTGCCAAAACTCAGTATCAGTTGGGACTTTATCTAGAATGAAAGCAGCTCAAACAAAATGAGCATTTACTTCAAAAGCTGTAATTAAAGCAACATCTCATTTGTCTGATGGTAACATAAGACTTTAGGGTAAATGTACAGTAAATGCTTATTTGGTTCTAAGAACTTGCTAACATCCCTACTCTGCAACTTATCAGTTTCAGTTGTAGTAACAGCCTGGTCCTTCATTCACCCAAAAATTGTGGGGAAGGTCTCTCTCCCCAAGTTACAAACCAGTATGCATGGGATTTGCTCAAAACCAATGCAAAAGTACTCCATGTAAGTCCCACTTGTGCAGTTATCTTTAGGAAGGAAAACTATAGAAGTTAACTGTTTAATGGTGGGATTTGTGTTTGTTTGAAGCGGGTAGAGGGGAGCAAGGGGTGTGCAGATCAAATCAAACATATAGAAATACCATCAACTGCTCCCTCCCCTACTGAGACTAGTGTGGGTGATTCTTTGCAGCATTTCCAACCCCCTTCTTTCTCTTTCGTAGTTTCTGGAGATTTCCTACAGAGCTTAGAAAGGTATGCATACTGTGAAGCATTTCTTTTGCCAAGAGTTGTGATTTGCATTTTGAAAGAGAAGACTTAATTAAAATCTGAACTCCCAAACTGCCTGCTGGGGCTTGCCATCTTCCTTAAATGCATTTTTGCTGCAAATTAAATGTTTTGGTTAAATATTAAATACTGCTCTTTAGTTCCCAAATGAGATAATCAGAAAGAAATATAATTCAATATTGCTTTTTCGGAAATATATATAGCAGGAGAAGGTTTCCTCAATTTAATTATGAATTTAGAGTGCATAGACATTAAGATGTTGTCAGCTGAACAGCAAAAAGGATTCTTCTGCTAGAGAAAGAGACACAGAAAATTCTTCATCTTTTAAACATTTGCTACACCACAGTACTTGGAACATGGGCTAGAGCATTTTATATCCTTTCTTTATTCTTGTTTTTAAAGACTTGTTTTAATTCTTAATCAGTGTTCAGCTGTTGTGTTACATTTGTATCTACCTCTTTTTAAAATATGCTGGTAAACTGCTCTGAGGATTTTAGTCTAGTCCAATATGTACATTGAATTAATACTGTTGTACTTATTAATGGCCTTTAACAAAAAAGGGAAGCAATTTAGTTTAAAAAAATAGAAACTTCAGCAGAAAAAAGCTTTAAAAGGAAATGTTTGGAGTACATTTTTATCAGCTGTTCATAATTTAAAGTTAATTAAGTGTATCGTTATGTAAACATCTATATTTATTGTTACAAGTTGTGGTCTAGACACGTGTATGAAATTAGCTAGTCTAACCACAGACCCAAAAGTGATCTTTAGCACTTCTTGGCTTTAAAAATGATAATTGGCACGTGTTCCATTAAAACCACGTAAACAAAACAGATGTTAGAGATAGTTTCTTTAATAAAGCTTTTATTAAGAGGGCAGCAGCAAAAGGGGAAAATAGCAATTTTGATCAGGTGCAGCGCAGAGCACTGTCAATCAGATCCAAAATACAAGCAAAAAGGAATCCCAGCAATGACATAGGCACAAGGCTGACCAAATAATGAGCAGTAGCTCGGCACAGGAAATTATTAACAGAAGACCAATATTTTGGTAACCAAAGTGAAATGGAAGGAAAAGGAGGGAAGATAACCTATCCTGAAAACACCCTACACTAGTAACCAGCTGGGAGCAGGAAGTTTTAGGCGAAATAATATTGTAAGTCAATAGGAATCTTCAACTAGAGTGTATGCCTAGGTACTTCCTCCAGGTTGGAGAGACAGGCAGGATCCCTCTAAATGTCATTTGCGGAGAGCCAAGAGTAGGCAAAAGATTTGCCTTTGTCTCTTGTTTGAGATTAATTCCCATAAGCAATTGGTGGGCCACAGTGTGAGACAGGATGCTGGACTAGATGGGTTGCTGGGTGGTCCAGCAGGGCCCCTCTTAGGTTCGTATATAAACTATACCTAACTTACAAACTTGACTTTAATCTGGCGTGTTAGGACACATTCCAACTATGTTGCCTCTTCCACGGTCATGTTTTTAGGCATCTCTAGGATATCACCAATACTGTCAGTTGCCATGAGTGAGACATGGCCAGATGATCTGATTTGTGGATGCTCCTCATGTGCTCGCCAAGCCGCTAACATGTTCACTGCAGAAGCCTCAGAACATAGATGCCTCTAACAAACATTCAGAAGAGGGTATTGATCAGTAGTTTTCACTCACTGTCAATGATAAATTGGATTCAGAGCTGGATACGGAACAGCCACTATTCAGCTTTGAATTCTATTTACAGTGGTACCTTGACATACGAGTTTAATTCGTTCCGTAACCTTGCTCTTATGTCAAATCGCTCGTATCTCAAAGCAATTTTCCCATTAATCCATTCCAGCTCCCAAAACACCACCTCAGTTGTTTTTGTTATGTACTGTACTGTATTTACATACTCGTATCTCAAATCTTGCTCTCATCTCAAAGCAAAATATCACTCGCTCGGCGGCTTGTATCTCAAAACACTTGTATGTCAGGGCACTTGTATGTTGAGGTACCACTGTATCATTAAAATTCTAGTCCAAATACATAGACCCGCAGCCTGACAGATCTTACAGATAGGTTTGTGGGTAGAAATGCAGATAGGCACAGCTAGGTGGCAGTAAGTCAGTGGGACTATAGTTTGGGTTATTGTGTGGCTGGTCTGAAAAATCCCCCCTCTTTGTTTGTCTTTGATCTCTTTCTTTCTTCAGTTCAAGAGCATACATATCTGCAGCACCTCCTGTCAATCAGCATTAGTATTAGTCACTGCATTAGCGCTGCCTTGAGGATAGACAACTAATAATATTATACAACCATTTTATGGCATTCTTTCTTTAACAACTGCCAGACTGGTAAAGTACAGAACATCAGGGTTCCAACAATATGTTTGAACATCACCTCATAAAGCGTTAATCAAAACGGTGAAAGGTTTTGACTCTTTTTAGTGCAAACCTCAGTGTGGAGTATTGCACAGCCCCTTTTTTCAGTTAGCTTTCATAGGTCAGAAAGCTAGAAAGTTAGAACAGATTCACCCCATTAGGGAGCCTGTGCACAGATAGTAACATCATGTCAGGCTGCGCTCAAGCACAGCAAAAAAAGAACACCTCTGTGGTGGCTTAGAGAAGAAGAAGAAGAGTTGGCTTTTCTACCCCGCTTTTCTCACCCTTTTAAGGGGACTCAAAGCAGCTGACAAAGCTTTCTATTCTTCTCCCCACAACAGAACACCCTGTGAGGTGGGTGGGGCTGTGAAAACTCCGAGGAGAGATGTGACTAGCCAAAGGTCACTCAGATGACTGTGGGGGGGGGGCGGAGGGTGGAATCAAACCCAGTATTCCCAGATAAGAGTCTGGCTTCCCAACCACTAGACCAGTGATGGCCAACCTATGACACGCATGTTACAGGTGACACGCCAAGCCCTTCTGGGTGACACACATGGTCACCCTGGTACCTGGGCGTGTAGTGCTCAGTTGAAGATTTAGCAAACGAAATACAGCAACAAAAGTCACTAATGTAAAGAATTATTCATTTTTGCTTTCAATGAAATACATATATCAAAAATATAACTTTTTTACTAGAGCTACAAATATCACAAAATTATGGATATTTCTAGAAGTGACACAGCACCCGAGTTAAGCTAGGTTTTCTTGCAAATTTTGACACACCGAGCTCAAAAGGTTCGCCATCACTGCACTAGACCAAGCTGGCTTACACACCAGCCTGCCCCTGCTCCCTCTCACGAACATTCTGTGCTAGAAAAAATGAAGTAGGGAAGGGTTGGGAACACAAGTGCCCCACACTACTGTCTCTGAGGCATCCCGTTTGGTATGTCTGAACACAGCCTCAGGCAACGGTAGTATCTGTTATAATCCTCCACACTTCACAGAGTTTTTCATAGTTCCTTCCCTTCCCTTCCAAAGGAGCGCCATACCTCAGTATGGAAAGCAAAAAAGGATGAATGATAATGATGCTGTTTCTCCTGTCTTTAATGTGGTTGCTGGTCTGAATTGGCATTTAGTATAGCTACCCACATCATGTTTGGGCTGCATGTGGATCCTGTGGTAGAGAGACATAAGAGGAAGCTTAGGGTGGAGCTGTAATTTAAGCTGAGTGGACTTTCTAGAACAGTTTAGCTGAAAAAAAGATGCTAAGCCACTAGTAGATGATGACATTCGCTTAAACCTGTGCCCTTGCTGCCACTTTATGGTTTATAATGCTTTTTCCTTTCTTTTTAATCCTTGTTCTTTCTTATTTGCTTACTTCAGGCCTATTGGAAAAAGTTGAATCAACTTCTGCAAACTCTGAATCAGAAGCTTGCAACTCTTAACCATGGACAGGAAGGGATAGTCAAGATTAATGCACCTGTGTCAGATAAGGTGGCTGCTTTTAAAAGTAAACCTCCATCCATTCAACGGGAAATGCTGGCAGTCTGCAGTGACCCTTACACCTTGGCTCAACAACTAACTCATGTGGAACTGGTAAGTCAGTTTTGGGGATGCCTTTCATTTATGTGTAAGAAACCTTTTCCCAAAGAATTTTATTGAGAATTTGAGAATAGGGTACAAAAATTGTTCCTTGACTGATTTTGGCCCATAATGATATGGGTTTGGCAAAAAGTCAAAACTTCTGTCCTTGGTGTCTGAAAACAGAGTCAAGAAATAAGGCATCAGGTGGGTCCTCTGGTACCAAAGAGGTACTAATGTATTACATTACTGTTAACAAGATAAAGGCTATCTCTACATGGTCCATCTTTTGTTTGTATTTTTATCCCACCCTATGCCTGTAGGTCTCAGGGCAGATTACAGGGTGGGTATATGCTTTTATCTCCCAAAACATTCCAGTCCACTGTAAGAGTGACCCACTGGTAAATCAAAAGAAGCTATTCCTAGATTGCTCTTGCTGATGGAGTCTCCTTCCTCCCCTGTGCAGATCCAGAGCAGGGGAGGAAATGACTTGAAGGCCCAGATCCTAGCCAGAACTTTGCACTGGGGACCAGAAACTGTGGCACACTTCCAGTCCCTCTGCTTGATTTCAGCAAGGATTTGTCCTTGGTTGCTGTGAGTCATGCGTATGTGATTGTCTTTTATCCCTCCGCTGCCACACACCACCCCCTACCCTATTTAGGTTATGTTTAAGCAAAACAACAGAGAGATGCTGTGTGGCTCTCATGTTCCCAAGCCTTCTCTAATCCACCTTTCCTAGCACATAATGTTCAAGGGAACGGGAGGGACAGTCTGGTGTGGGACCAATCCCACCCTGGACCCTTCTGTAAACTATCTCAGAGATGCTTTTTTTCCCTGTACTTGATTACACCTCCAATGAGCAGAAATCAGCTACTTCTTGCCTTTCACCCTAACACATTTTAAAAGATTATAATGAAGTTTAATGGGCAGGGGACAAAATACTATTAGGCCCCTTGAGCTCTTTAGTACAAAAGTTGAGATACTGGTGTAATAAATGACTAGGAGGACTCAGCGACGCCTAGTCTCTGCAGTTAAGGAGTTGGTGAGTGTTCTGGAAAGAACTTTTAAAAGTCTTTTTAGTTCCTTCTGGAGGAATTTTGAATTGAGCTCATAATTTATTTTTGGGAAGATGAACAGTTTAAATAAAGAAATTTGAGAGTCAAAACTATTACTACCAGCCACCTACCCCAATTATTTTTGTTAATTTTTGAAGTTTTCGGGAAACTTCATAAGAAGTGCTCCATGGGAAACACACTTGCCCTCTGGCTATGACACTGTGGGAGATCTAGGCCCTCTCACAGGGAGGGGGAATTTGAGGGGAAACGTTCCAAGAGAACACTCTTGTTTTGAGCTTGTTCCGAGTGAGAACAAAACTGAAAATCTGTTCTAGGCACACCCCTTACTCAAATGGCCTGATGGAGTAGAGACAAGCGTGTAGAGCCCCGATACGTTGTTGAAAGTGTGTGATGGGTTCACTTTAAGCTCCCCACAGGTGTGGATGGTAAAGAGAAAAAATGCTGAGTCACTGGGGGTAAGGAGAAAAATTGGGTATTTAGCTAGAGAAGAGGAATCGGAGGGGAGAGAAGTGTTTGGGAAGCAGGAGAAGGTGGAACCGGTAACAGAGAGGCCAGGAGGTCCAGAGAGGTGAAAGACGGAGGCCGAAAAGAGGAGCTAAAGTAGAGCATTCCGGAGGCAACCCTGTAGTCACCTTGTAATGGACAAATGGAGAATTGGTAACAGCCGGTTGACAAAGAGAAGTGACTTTGGGAAGGGAAGAAAGATATCTTCTGGAATTGTATATATGTAAATAGTTGGGGATCCCTAGAGCACTGAATATCGTTACACCTGCATGTCCTAGGCACAAGTAAAGACAAGAAAACCAAGCATCTGTGGTTGTTCTTTTTATTTTCCTGGGAGCCTCTCAATATTGTGTCTTGGGGGAAAGTCAAGGACCCACGGTGGCACTTAACATATGGTGCCATCACAAAGTGTAGGAGCAAATCATGTTGTACAAAACTGTGCTATTTATCCTAAACTCCTAGGGTGGCTCTCTGATGATTAATGCAAAGTACATGTGTATAAAAGTTCTTGTTTACTTCTGAATGGTATTTCATAAATAAAATATGACTCTTTCACCCATACAAATATCATTTTTTTTCACAAGGACAATTCTCCTGCTTTATTTAGTCCTGCTATATTTAGGCTGACGATCTTCTCTGTTTTTGCAACATTGCATTGTAGGGATGTGCACAAATTGAATCCTTCATAAGCAAACAGGACCCTTCTGTTGGAACACAGAACATTCCACGGGAATAGTATAGTAGTCTGTGTCCTGTTTGTGTTCAGGAGATCAAAACACTCAGTTGCAAGTGTGTAACATGCCAAGTCAGAAGGTCTCACGCATCCCCAATTGTTAATATTGTGAAATAATCTCTGGTGTAGGTTTGTTTTATAAAGTTCTTTCAAAATATGGTATCAAATCTGAGGCTGTATTCAGATGTCGGTTACTTATTCTGTTATATTAAGATATTCCAGAATATATGTGTTTTATTCCAGAATATCAAAATACAGTAGAATACTTAAGTAACATCTGGATACAGCCTCAAAGTAGCGTTTCAAGGACTAGAAGAGATTCCTCTCTGCTTCTTTGCTACATTTTATTTCTTTGTCTTTTACAAAAGGAAAGACTGAGTCACATTGGACCTGAAGAATTTGTACAAGCTTTTGTTCATAAAGATCCATTGGAAAGCACAAAGGTATTACTGTTACTATCATTACTACTACTGTTACTATTACCCTTTCTTTCAATTCAAAGAACACGATGTGTAATGGTTGGAGTCACACAATTAACAGCATGCATCTAAGGCCACAAAATGCTCTCTAACAATTAGGCACACAGTGTGCATTTGAAAGGAGCCAGGAGAGCTGCTGTCTATGTGAATTCTTTTGGGGTGTCAGATTTCTCACAAACTTTGGAAGGCAAAACTGCAGTTTATAACCACTGGGGAAAAGAGCAAACATGGTTTATAATGGTGCCCAGAAAGCGTGCATTTTAATAGCCTATCCTTTGCTTCCAGTAGGAGGGAAAATAGCTTGTGTTTGTACATGCCACGTTACACCCTTACTAACATCAAGGGCAACATGACTATTAGCATTTGTTCAGGAGAAAACAGAAGTGGCAAATGCACTATTGTTGCTCACAGAAGCCTTCAAAATAAAGGTTTTGCCTGTGACCAATAAAAGTAATCAAGGAGCCTAAGCTATATGCCATATATTTCTCAATCTTAAAGCAAGGGCCTTTCCACACTTTTGCACAAGAATGGACTAAGGAAGGGGTCTGGATGCCTCTCTTTCACATACTGCTGCAGGATAAGGGAGGTCCTATCCCCTCTTAGTATGCTCTAGCCACACAGGTCTTTATATGAAGTATTATTTTGAAATGCCGTCTCATTAGCAGCCACTGAAGAAGGCATTGCCAAAATGCATATGGCAGCTATTTTAAACATCTTCAAGCTATAAGCTCTTGACACCACTAAGAATTGTACTGCTCACACAAATATCTGGGGAAACTCCTGACTGTTTCCATAATCACACTTCTCAAGAACTTTTCAATGACTTTATAGAGACTAGGAGGATATTCTACCTGGAGTACCACTGTATGGACAATTCTTGGGCACTTAAGGAGCTATTTACTGGCCTCTGGTCGTTCAGGTCTTTTTATGGTCTTAATATTTGTACTGTTTATCCACTTGTTTTTTTAAGATTTATATGTTCTTTTAAAACACTTTCTCACTATTGAGTAAATCATATCATTAATACTTGTATTCGGATGTTTTTGCACTTTGGCATCATTGTTTCATTCCGATCTTTATCCATGTTCTCCAGGGATTAGGATGTTGTGCTTTCCTAAAATATATGTAAGGGGAAACAGAGAATGCTACTGTTTCTCTTTTCAGTTTGTTTAAAATTCTTCTGCCTCAGCAGAATTTGTGCACATGAACAACACAAAATTGTCAGTTTGTTTGCCTTGTAACAGGGACCTGCTGCGCATTTGATCTTTATACAAATACAACAGAGTTATGGTCCCTGGTCATTGTTTGCTTGATATGGCTAAAAGAGAAAACTGCAGTTCTAAACAACTGACTTGCAAGGAATTTCTAGGAGATTGCAGTACTGTAACTTTCGATTCCTTGAAGCCCCCTCGCAATCCAATTGGCCAGTCCTCTTCCCTTCACTCTAACTACTTGTGAAATGCATCTTGTAGACTGCTTAGTTCAGCAGGCCAGAATGGTGGTGGTGGGGGGGACCCACAGTTTTCTGTACTGCTTCAAGTTTTGTTGTGTTGGACAGTAACAAACCCCATTTTCAGTAAGGAGGAAGGTAATTCACAGAAATACAATCAAAACAACAAATATTCAATAAATGTTAAAGTTAAAATTACTAAGGTATGTGTGGAACAGCATGTGTTTAAATACACCTATAGCCATTAATGAGGGAGATTAGAAGTCACTATATGCATTTTGTTTTCTTTCTTTTTTAGTTCTCTATTTGTATTTCTTGCTCTATTTTTGCTGTGGGCCTACTCACACTTGGCCCAGTGGGACATCCGGGGGATGCTCCCACATGGAGCAGCCCCTCCACACGTACTGGATCGTGCCTCTGGGTATATAGATGCAGAGCTCTAAAACGTGACTAGTTTAGCTGGGCACACTCTGTTTGCACCTCTTCTGGGTGAACAGGGGGTGTGGCAGTGTGGCGCAGGCAACAGCATCATGCATACCCATTGTGGCGGTGACATCACGACCTGTACTATAGAGGATGTCACACTTAGCTGACACTTCGGGAAGCACTGGCTAAATTTGGAATGGATCAGGGCGTCACAAAAATGCAATCACCTGATCCATTCCAGAAGATAGCTGACCATTGCACCTAATAAAGGTGTGAATTGGCTCTCTATGTTGGAAAACGTTTAATAAACTTTATTGGAAGAAGATGAAGTAAAAATAGCCAAGTTCATCTTCAGTAGGAACTGGGTGAATTTGCAGGCATACAATCGGAACAGTGAAATTTCGATTAAACAGTCAAGTATTTTTAAGCCGTTCAAAACAATATCTGTCTGTCACTAAAATAGAGTAGCAAAAGAGAGATCTTATTTTGTTACTTTACAAAGCGGATATTAATTTCGGGTAATTACATAGACACATCCATGCAGTTTTCATGGCAGTAATACAGGAGCGGTTTACCTGTCTTCTTCCAAAAACAAAGGATTAAAGCTGAGACCGTCTGCATGTGAAGCAGGTGCTGCACCACTAAGCTAAAGCCCTTCCACCTACAATTTAAAATGTAATACATTAAAATACTTTGTAGCTTGCAGTTAACAAACTGCTGCAAACTGAGCACATATTTCATTTAACAACCAGTGTGGCAGGTTTTTAAGTGTTCCTCTAGGCTTTCAACTTTTTCACAAATCTTCTGCCTTTTACAGACAAGCCATGCTTTGAAATTCAGTAGCATCACTGGTTGTCTGTCAGGCTGAAGTGTGGAGAAGTTGAATTGGTCAGGTTTGGATTATTCTGTCACATGAAGCCTCTCTGCTTCCCTCACTGCACAGGCAGGGTCAAAACTGAAAGAAGCAGGTGCTTTTGGCAGGCAGGAGAGACCGTATAAATGACAGCTAGGGCATGCTGGGCCAACCTAGCCACCCACCAGAGCCCAAGGGACATGAAAGCCGCCACCTCTGCTCAGTAACCGAGATGTAAAACTGAGATCAAAATGACAAAAGAATTCTGGCAACAGGGGAATTGAAGAGAATACTCTCCCTTCTGAAGTCCACAGATAGTCACAAGAGCTGGAGAGTCTCTCCATGTGTGACATTTACTTTTATTGAAAAACGGTAAGATTTTTCTGGCCTGAAATTCCCACTGGGACCATAACTACAAGGACTGACATACTCCTTAGCGCAGCACGGCTTATGGTGATCTGCTACAAATTACTTAAGTGATATATCAACAGGACTGTGCTGATCAGATTAAGGCTGCATTCACATGTAGCAAAAAAAAACCCCTCCCTATCTTAAAAAGTGTGTGCCCTTCATGTTCTCACTGCATCTCTAATCCCCTTTTTTCTGGCCTAGAAAAGATAGAGGAGGGGGGCAGACTGGCACAGGGACAATCCTGTCTGCCAGCCATCTCTATGCTGCCTCAAAGGGTTTGTTTGTTTTACTGCCTGTGCAGCTGTGGAAAAAAGTAAAAACATATTTTAAAAATGATGGGGGGTATTCCTTGACAAACTGCTGTGTTGTTTTCAATATTCTTCTAATTTTTTTATCAAAGCAAAACTAAACAATGTTTCAAGGTCTTCTTCTGCATATATACAGACAGTGTCCATCCCTGTTCCTTCCCTCCATGGCAAGGTGGGGATGGAATGCTCTTTTGTATTTTTTTTTCTAGAGAAGCTAAGCAGTAGTTTCTTCAATCTAAAGCAAAAAAGAAGGGGAAGGGGAAAGGGAAAGGGAAGGGAGGTGGCTATGCGATGTCAGAAGCTGTCCTTATGTGGAGCTTTGAGTGAGGGGAAGCTCTGTGATTAACAGATAGGAAACACCAACCTACTTCTGTTTAGGAACTGGGAGGAATTGGGTAGGGTGAGCTGTGTGGAAACATCTGTGGATGAAAGCTAAGCTTAAGGCAGGGTAACCTAACAAAATGTGTACTTGCTGAGGTAGAAAGGACTAATTTGATCTCCTTGCAGTTCCCAGGATTCTGAGAAGTTTTCTCCAGCTCCACAATTCTCCAGTTCTCCCAGCTATATGTTACTACTGGGAAAACCATAGCTTTGGCTATACGAATCTTTATTAGGGAGGTGCTGTCTCTGCTTTTTAATATGCTGTCCAGGTGTTCCATAGCTTTCCTCCGAGGAACAACATCTTTTAATTTAGTGGATGCAGTCACCATCTGCAATGATCTTTGAGAAAATAAAATCTGGCACTGTTTCTATTGCTTTCCTCTCAATTTCTAAGGAGATTTAAAAAAAAATGTTGACCTCCAAGCCAATTTTTGCACTCTCCTATCTTACCCTCACCAGGAGGCTCCTTAGTTGTCAGAGTGGTGTCACCTACGTATCTGAGGTTATTGATATTTCTCCCAGCAACATTAATTCCAGCTTTTGATTCATCCAACCTTGCATTTCGCATAATGTACTCTGTGTATAATTTAAAAGTGATAATATACAGTTTTGCTCCACTCCTATCTCAATTTTAGACCAATCAGTTTTCCCATGTTGGATTCTAGCTGTTGCTTCTTGACCTGCATACAGATTCTTCAGAAAGCAGTTAAGGTCATCTGATACTTCCATTGCTTTAAGAAGTTCCTACAATTTTTATGAGGGTTTTTTTTTTCAGTCAACGAAGCAGAAGTAGGTTTTTTTCTTCTTTTTTAAATCTCTTGCTTTCTCCATTATGTAACAAGTGCTGACAGTTTGATTTCTTGTCCCTCTGCATCTTCAAAAACCAACTTGCAATTTGCACTTCTGGCATTTCTTGGTTCACATATTGGTTCACATAAGTCCTGCTTGCAGGGTCTTGAGCATTCACTTGATAGCTTGTAAAAGTAGCACAATTGTTTGGTAGTTGAAGATTCCCTTGGCATGGACTTTTTCCAATCCTGTGGCTCCTGATGAAATTTTCAAATTTGCTGGAATATTGGGAGTAGCACTTCAACATCATCAACTTGTAGGATTTTAAATAGTTCAGCTGTCATTCCATCACCTCCTTCAGCAACGTTGTTGGCAATGCTTCCTAAGGCCCACCTGACTTCACTCTCCAGGATGTCTGGCTCTAGGTTAGTGAGCGCACCGTGATGGTTATCAGTGCTGTTGTGAGCTTTCTTGTAAAGTTCTCCTGTATTCTTGCTACTTCTTATTTATTTCTTCTTCAGTTAGATTCCTGCCATTTTTGTCTTTTATCATGTTCATTTTTGAATGAAATATTCCCTTGGTATCTCCAATTTTCTTGGAGAAATCTCTTTGTCTTTCCCATTCTCTTCTTCTGTTTCTTTACATTGCTCATTTTAGAAGGCTTTCTTTCCTTGCCTTGCCATTAGAAGTCTGCATTCAGTTAGGTGTGATTTCTCCTTTCTTCCCTGACTTTCTTTAGCTATTTTTAGAGTCTCACCAGACTTCTTGCTACCTCCTGTCCATATTTCTTCACATATTCTGTCTACTGGATCTAAATCCTTACATCTATCCATCATCATATATGTAAGGGATATTATTTAGGTCATAGCCTATATGATCTACTGGTTTTTCCTACTTTCTTCAATTTAAGCCTGAATTTTGCAATGAAATCTGAGCCACATGTAGCTCCAGGTCTTGTTTTTTCTGCCAGTATAGAGCATCTCCACCCGCAGTTGCAAAATATATATTCAGTCTGATTTCAGAATTAATCATCTGGTGATGTCCATGTGTAAAGTTGCCTCTCAGGCTGTTACCTTGACAAACTCTAGCAATCTCGGACCTGCTTTATCTTGTACTCTAAGGGCAAACTTGTCTGTTAACCCAATTATCTTTTGATTTCCTATTTCAGCATTCCAATCTCTTTTTGGTGTTAGTTCTAGAAGGTGTTGCAAGTCTTCATAGAACTGGCCAACTTCAGCCTCTTTGAGATCAATGGTTGGAAGATAGACGTGGTTTGCTGTGATGATAAGCTGCTTGCCATGGATTCAAAACAAAATCTGTCATTTTAAAGCTTGTAACTCAGTACTGCTTTTCTCGCTCTGTTATTGACCATGAGGGCTACTCCATTTCTTCTGAGGTATTCTTGCCCAGAGTAGCAGATGAAATGGCTATCTGAATGAAATTCACCCATTCAAATTCACTGATTCCCAAGATATCAATGTTTAATCTTGCCATCTTGTGTTTGACCATGGCTGCATCCAGTCTTGCCTCAAAGGAATGCAGCTGTCTCTTGCCCGCAGCAGTGGCGTAGCATCTGACTGAAGCGTCTTTTTGCTTTGCTTCTTTGGGGACATGCAGTGGGCAATGGTGCATCCTGTCTGACTGATGGGAAGCCACTTCAGCAGAACAGAACAGCTTCCGATTGACCTGTCAGGCGTACCAGAAGTGACTGCGATTTCCCTGCACAGCTTCTGATCATCAGGTCTGACCAACAGGAAGCAACTTCGGAGGAATGACAAAGTATAGCATGAGTCTGGACGCAGCCCGTATCCAGCTTCCCTTTATTTGAAGATCTTACATTCTAAGTTCCTATGCAATATTGTTCTTTACAACATCAGATTATCCTTTCACCACTAGACACCTTTTGGTTTGGCCCAGTCGCTTTACTCTTTCTGGAGGTACTTGTATTTCCATCCTTTCCCAGTAACATTTTGGGCATCTTCTGATCTGGAGGGCTCATTTTTCCTGTAGTACCTTATAATGGGGTTTCCTTCCTTTCTCCAGGGGATCACTTTTGGTCTCCACTGTGACCTGTCTTGGGGTGTTTTTCCACTGTCACTAGAAGTACCCATTAAGTACCCATTAATGGGTACAAAAATACCTAAAATTATCTCAGATGCCACCAGTGGTTTGTATACTGTACTATGCTTTGGGAAGCAAAACTTCTAATTGATTTAATCTACAGCCCTATCCTTCTTGCCTTCCTGCCTCTTGTCTTGTGAATTTAAAGAACAAACAAATTAGAGGGGAGGCCTTGGTGCCTTTCATACTTAGACCAGAGGCCCAATGTTATAGGCAAAGCAATTGTAGCTCACTGGCTAAACGGTCCTTTTAAATTGTGTCCATTATGGCTTATTAAAAGCAGCTGTGAAGGATTTGCTGTGTATGTCCAGTGTGTGTGAAATGTTTTATTGTGTGATAGTCTTGCTAGCGTGAAAGAAGAGGTTGTGGAAAAGCCTGCTCTGGCACCATTGCAAGATGGAGTTAGGCCTGGCTGGATTTGTAAATTGGTCTTTGTTGCCTTCACCCCTAAACTTGCCTTACAAACTAAACAGAGATGAATACAATCCTTTTACTGTCATCCATGATAACTGAGCAGTGTTGTGAGCCCAAAGTGAGAGGCATCAACTTACAACCAGGTTCCACCAGAGCCATTCTCTCTGCCACTCTTTCTCCCTTCTGCATCTGTTAAGGCAGGGTGGCTTGTATATGCTGGTGGTGCTTCTGTGGCACAAAATGTACAGCTTTGTACTGACCCACACCATGGATGTGTTCACTGCTTTGTGATTGCTGGCTAATATAATGCTAACAGAGCCTGGTCACTGGATTGCAGTATCTAGTGTGCTTGTGCAAGCATAAAGATAATACATAAATAATAATAACAAATAAATAAATGGAATTATTTTAACCATAGTTTATGTTGTTGCATTACTTTTATTTTGTTTTATATAAGACTGTTAATGTATTTCATGACCTTTAAGTGAAGGGCAAGATAAAATAGATAATAAATCGACAATGAAATGAAACCATAGAAGTAAATGTACATTAAAACAACATCATGTTGAGCAAAATTGAGTTGGATGAAGTTTTTCAAGAACAGGCAGAAAGAGAAATGATGTTTGAATGCTAAGTTAATGGATGCCCAAAGGCTTTGCACGCCATCTAACATTAAATATACTTCCCTTAAATGAATCTAATGACTATAAAGGGAGAAAAATACACATAGTAATTAGGGCTAATTTGAGAAATTATGGGATAGAGAAAACAGTGTGAACTAAAACGTGGCACAAAGAACATTTTCTCAGCTGGAAAATAAAAATAGGGATTGTTCCATCACTTAAGCTTCCATGATAATTGCAGGCACTGATTGGGATTATTTGCAGGCCTGGTGTGTGCGTCTGTGTGTGTTTATTATTATTATTATTAATATGTATGTAGCAGTATCAGTGTACATACTGTAGCTCTGCACAACAATAAACAAAATTAAAAATACAAAATTGAAGTTAAAATAAGCAAAGTGAGAATTACAACAATAATGAAAATTTAAAGTTATTAGCAACATTAAGGCAAAATTCAATGACTCCAGTAAAAATAAACAACTTGACAGTTAACACCAACAAGCTTATATGTGTGCACACAGTTTTGAAAAAGTGGCATATACTGTGGTCGCATGGGGGAAAATGGGCATATACATAGGATCAAAAATAGAAGTCAGTAGTCAACAAGAGTATCCATCAGTAAGTGTGGCAACACTTACTTTATGTAAAAGACAAGTGTTGAGGAACTGTGAGCAAAAATAATTTTTCCACATTAGTACCTAGTGCTTATTTAGTGGGAACATATATGCATCCCAGCATCCAACTGGGATATTCACTATGAATATGAGATTGTGGCTGCATGATATAACTGCTCAGTAAGAAAGAAAGCTATTTATGAGATTTAGCATCACTCTTGAGAACAGGGCTAAGGGATCTTGTAGCCATCCAAATATTGTCAGATTCCAGTTCTCACCATCCTCAGTTGAAAGATGGCACCCTGGCAGCATTTGGTTGTCTAAAGATTTGCTACCTTGATTTTGGCTCTTAATGTAAAATATAAATCCTTTCTATACATGCATGCAAATTATTTAGTCTGCTCACACACTTTCTTTAAAGCCAAGAAATCTGCTCCAGTTTATTTTTTATCTAAATTTGTATCCTCCTCTTAGCCAAGGATCTCAGGGTAGAAAACAATTAGAGATCAGTAAAAACATCACAGTTGCAATGCAATTAAAATACAACAATAAAAATGACAATGGAAATGCAGCTGTCCCTCTCCCAAACTGCAGTACATCATATGGAACAAGCTTAAAAATTGAATGGGGAGGTTAAAAGGTATGTCTTTTCTGGTGTTGAAAAGTATGTCACAATGATGTCTGGTATATCTCAAAGAGGAGACTATTCTAGTAGCTGGACATCATCATGAAGAATGCTTTATTATGCTTCGGCACCCCTTAAACATCTGAGGATAGTGAAGCTAAAAGCAGGACTTCAGTGGATCTTAACAGCCAGACAGATTTATATCACAGTAGGCACTCTAAAAGATTTAGAGCTTAAATCAGTCATGGATTTGCATGTTAATATCAAATTTTTGAGTTAGCAAATAGGTATCCAGCGGAAATATTTCATGACTGTCATGATGTGTGTCCAGCTAGAGATGTTGATCAGCAGTCTTAGCTGCTACATTCTTAACTAGCTCCAGCCTCCAGACCATCTTCACATGTAGCCTTATATAGAGTACATAACAATACTCTAATCTGAAGGTTACCAAAGCATGGATCACTGTAGCCAAATTGTTTATATGCCGGAAGGACCAAAGCTAAAAAGCTGTTATGATCAATGTTACATTGCCTTGCTTTGATCCTCTGTTCCCATGTGCTAAGATAATGCAAGAATGTAAGTTGGCAGATCTACAAGTAGAGGTTCTCAAGGACATGTCACAAAATTAGCAGAAGGTGCAAAAAGAAATGAGGAGATGCAGGGGGAAGAGTCGATATTCTGGTGTTAAATTGCTTCTTGTCAGAAAGGGCAGAGGAGAGCCTTTTAAAGGGGGATTGTTGGTTTATTTTGTGTGGCTTCTTAACATAACCAGACTGTGGTGTGCTGTTCAAACTTGGTTATGCTCAGACACTGAGTTTCAGGCTGGTGGCCTAACACAAGCCAGCAAGAGCAGGAAATAAGCACTCCTAGCCACCAGTGCCAACTAAGCTTTATATGACATAGAGGATCCAGCAGATTCCTAATCTGTTCTATCCAGATGTCTCAGTTCTGTCTAAATCAGGAGAAGTGGTTGGCGTACTTGACAGGTTCTTGGATGCAGTTATGTGCTGGATGGAAGCCAATAATTTGATGCTGAATCCAAACAAAATCGAGGTGAGGTGGGTTACAGGGTCCATAAAAGTTAGGCATCCTGTTGTTCTGCCATGAAAGGATGGGTGCAAAATCTGGTGCTGTTCCTGGATTCTCTGCAAACATTTGAAGCTCAGAAGGAAGCAGTAGCTAGGAGTGCCTATTTCCTGCTCTCCAGGTACAGTTCTTTCTGGACAGAGATTATTTGGCTACAGCGGTCTATGATCCGGACTAGACTATTGTAATGTACTGTAGGTAGGGGTTCTGCTGGTGCAGAACTCAGCAGCAAGACAACTAACTGGAACTGCTGGTTAGATGCATATTATGCTGGTTGTCAATTTGCAACTTAGGCCAATTTGTTACTGACATTAACCTGTAAGGCCTTAGATAGACCTTTTTGGCTGAATAAGGAAACAGCTTTTCCTTCCCACATTCAGGCACTATTATGATTTAAATATGCTCATTTTATATTTGGCTTTTAATGTTGTAGCATGCCCTGAAACCTTCGGGTACAGGGTGGGATAAAAATTCAAATAAATACATAGTTTGAGGCCCAAATGTTTAAAAGAGCTCCTCCTTTCATATAGACCTGCTCATGGCTTTAGCTATGCCAGGGAGGCCCTCAGCAGTTAAAGGCAGGGGAACACATAAGAGCCTTATCAGTGGTAGTCACCAAACTATGGATTAGTCTTCCCTGTGAGATACTTCAGGTGCCTTCGCAGGTTACATTTAAACATCCAGTGAAGATGCTTCTCATTATCCTCACCTTGAGCTGAAGAAACATCTTCCTCTCATCTTCAGACACTGTTATTTATTTTAGTAAGTTCATTTTTAATTGTATTTTAATACTGGGTATAGGGTGGGTTAGAAACATAAATAAGTACTGGTAGAACTAACAAGGGTACGGTTTGCCTTCCACTTAAATCATGAGACGTGCTTATAGTTATTTCACATTATTTTCAGACTAAGAATGGTTTTACAAATAAAGTAGAAAAGACCAGGCACAACAAGGGAACAATGATCTATTATTCTCTACAGCCTTCTGATTATGTATATGTGGAAAAGAAGACTTGTTTCTTCTGACTTTAAGCCCATATTAATCTGGTCTGCTGCTGCACATTGTTGACATCTTTTTGATGGGAGTTGTTAGAACATAAGAACATAAGAGAAGGCTTGCTGGATCAGGCCACAGCCCATCTAGTCCAGCATCCCGTCACACAGTGACCCACCAAATGCTCATGGGCATCTCAAACGGAGACAAGGACAAACCTTTTCCTGCTCTTGAATCCCTGCAAATGGTCTTAAAAGCATCCTGCTTCCCCCCCCCCGAGCCTGAAAGATGCACCTAGGCATTCATTCTAGTAGCCATTGATACATCTGTCATCCATAAATATGTGTAGCCATACCTGAAAGCCATCTAGACTGCTAGCTGTTACCACCTCTTCCGGCAGCAAATTCCATAAACCGATGACCCTCGGGGTAAAGAAATACTTCCCCTTTTCGTATCCGACTCTCCTACCCATCAGCTTCATAGAGTGCCCCCTGGTTCTAGTGTTGGCCTATGATTTAGATAATATACAGGAACCTGTACCAAGATAGATTAGCAGCTAGGCAAATCCAGCACAATAGAATAAGACCTTTTGCTCTAGTAAGCCAGTTTGGTCTAGTGGTTAGGGAGTTGGACTCTTATCTGGTAATACTGGGTCTAATTCTGCCCTCACCCACAAAGCCAGCTGGGTGACCTTGGGCTAGTCACAGTTCTCACAGCCCCACCTACCTCACAGGGTGTCCTGTTCTGGGGAGAAGAACAGAAAGCTTTGTCAGCCACTTTGAGTCCCTTTAAATGGGTGAGAAAAGCGGGGTAGAAAAGCCAACTCTTCTTCCTCTTCTTTTTTCTTTCTATTCAAATGCTCCAAGAAAGTAAATAATAAAGCTGACATTTATTCAATTTATACTCCATCATATTGCAACAGACTTCAAGTTGCATGAATTTTAGAAATACCCCTTGCTTCCTTTGAATCTCTGTTACATCTGTCCCCATCCTGGATTTCATTTTATCCAGCTTTTTCTCTGATGCACCCCTGCCTGCAAATGCTGGGAGTGCCCAAAGCAACATCCAGAACTGTAATACTCCATTTATGAGAGCCTTCTTTCCCAAACATACAAAATGTTTTCTACATCAAACTCCCCATTTCACTATTCTAATCCTGAGGCCTTCAGATGGAAATTTCATTGACATACTAATGGAGGCAAAAAAATATCACCCCTTCTTGCAGCCATTGAAAGCAACGCAAATATTCACAGCATTTCAGAGTCGTAAGATTATTATTATAGGATGTCTTTTATGGGAGGAAGAAAAAAGGTCATTGGAAGACTTCAGACACCAGACTAACCTTTTCCCAACGAGAGCTTGGGGCTGTCCCTGGTCCAGCATGGTTGCTCAGTTCCCAATGGCTAAAAAATTCTTGTTGCAAAATGACATTTTGTGATGATGCATTTTGCCATCGAAGCGACTTGTTTCTCAGCAACCAACAGTACAGAAATAGGTCAAAGATAAAGAGATCAGCGGTAAAGATATTCTGTTCTCAAAGGGAAAGGAACGTGAAGGAAATAATATTTTAGGTAAATAGTATTCTGCAGCATAACAGCTTTGCCTTTTTGCTTTGCTATCTACTCACCCAGCCTAATGAGGAATTTTGTTTTCATGCAAGACAGCACCATGGGCAATTGCATTTGCCAAACTGTGAGGACTCTTGGGAGTCAGAAGTATAAAAGAAATCCATATTACATGGCAAGGCATGCTTGTCTGATTTTATTTTCTCCAGATTCTTGTTGCATACAGCAGTACCCTTGCTGTTAATATCCTAGTGAGAAAGGATTGGAATAAATTGCTTCATGAGCCATTGCTGTAGGTAAAATGGGACTGTTCATCACGTTCTGATTTGATTTGTAGAAAGTGTTGTACTCTGTTAAACCCAACACATCTGCTACCCCAATACATCTGTTCCCTCCCTCCCACAGACATTTAAAGTTCAACTCCATATGCTCTGTGCATTGTGTATGGCTGTGGGTTGCAGTATATATGCATATACTTCAGCTTTTACAGAAATCTATGCTCATGATGCTAAAGCAACACTGTGATTTGCTATGGGTTCCCTCCTCGCTGATTATGTAGAAAGTTACGCAGATAGTTGCAATGTGCCATCCTAGATTTTTTGTTTTCCAGTCTTGTTTCAGTGAAGAGAAGAAGACCAATAACCTTGAGGCCTATGTAAAATGGTTCAACAGACTCTGCTATCTTGTAGCTACTGAAATTTGTATGGTAAGTAAAAAAATTATAACAGTACTGTCTGTCTGATTAATATTTTGAGACTTCATATAGATATTAAAGAGCTTTTTTTCTCAGCCACTACTCTCACAGATGTGCTTTGAACACTAGCACTAACTCTGAAAACTGTAACTTTGATCGAAAGGAGTTTCAGGCATGGGCTTTTCTTTAAAACAAAAACAACTTCAACACCATCCACGTGTAGCCCTCAATTAGAAAGGGGAAAGATGGCAGTGGTAAAAGAACCTAGCATATTTTTATCCTCCATGTTGACCAGAATCCTTCTGCAGACTGGCTCAATCTTCAAGGTCTTCAGTTGTCATTGGGTTGGGGCACCCAGCAAATGGCCAGTTCCATGCCAATCAGGCCATCGGGGCATTATTGGTGTGGTTAACCTGCTCTGATGGTTAGGCCATCGTGGTGACCATTGGGCCAGGAGGAGGGCACATCTGGCACGCCAGCATTTTCTTGTCTCTGGCTCACCAAAGGTAGGCTGAAAAATGTCACCCAGTTGGAGCCATAGAGATGGAAAGGAGCTTCACTTTTCCTGGCCTTGTTCCCATTCTAGTTTTGTCTTGTTTAGGCAGCTGTTACCTTAATAGGTCTGATAAAAGTTCAAGCCAGTGGTTTGACCGTTAAGGCTAACAACTTAAACATGATTAATCATTGGGACCAGTGTATTCACATGAATGGGTAATGGGAAGGCAAAATATAGTTCTCACTTCATTTAAAACATTTCTCCATTGAACATTTTGAGATGCCTGCAGTTGTGGCATTATGTAGTTAGCATGTTTTCCTAGAAAGCCATCTTCCATGATTTAACTTGTAGTTTCTGTTTCATTCAAAATTGTAGTTACATAATGGGAAAAAAAGAGCAAATGTGACATTGAATGCTCCAGAATTTGCTACCTGTTTCAGTACAGGTGTCTTTAATCTTCTCTCCTTAAGGTTGCTCTTTCAAAGTTGCACTTAAGGACATAAAGGCCAGGAAAAGTAACAGTCACTGGCAGTCAACGGAACAGAATGTGTTATCTTTAGAGAACAGGTCTATGTGTCTGTGCTGGGTTGGTGATTGAAGATCTGAAAGGCATCATACATTTCAGTCAATTTCTGTAGGAGTTTGGATTCTGTAAGCTGCCAATGATGGGTATCATTAATCAAACAGCTTGAGTGGGACTGCATGATTGTTCCAAAATCAATAGCTATAGCTTCAGAAAAGGGCATCTGCTATGTGGCATCCTAATATTTCACACAGGTTTTTGTACACTTACTCCATGACTTTTTTGCCATCCATTTATTTGCAGCCTGCAAAAAAGAAGCAAAGAGCTCAAGTCATTGAATTCTTCATTGATGTTGCTCGGGAGTGCTTTAACATAGGAAATTTTAATTCACTGATGGCAATCATATGTAAGTGTGTTAGTATCAGTTTACTATGAAATTCTGAATGTATAATGTGTCTTCAAGCTCCTAATGATCTTTTTCTTTCTGCTGCAGCTGGTATGAACATGAGTCCTGTATCCAGGTTAAAGAAGACCTGGTCCAAAGTGAAAACAGCCAAATTTTTTATTCTTGAGGTATGATGTTGAAACTAATGATCTTGCTGCTCATGTTTTGACATACTGGATTACCTCTCTGCTATTTGTGGGTAAAAACATTCTGAGGCTGAAGTAGGCAAAGAGAATGAATTGAGAAGCAATTCATATTATTTCAAGCTTCCTAATATTTTCTTGGCTGCAGCAGTGTGGGTTGCCTGGGTACAAAGCAGAGTCTTTTCACCACCACACAGTTGCATCTGGTGCTTGGAGCTGCAGCAGAGAGTCAGAGTGGCAATTCGCTGCTCACCTTTGATATGTTCTGTACGGTAAATCACGTTTTGATTGTTTCAAATCAAAGCACAACTGGCTGTCATCAAAGGTGAAGTGCAGATTGCTGCAATACTGTCTGCTGCACGCCCAGCCCCACATTGGCCACTACTGCCAGGGTAGGAGTCCAGTAAAACCAGAAACGTAGTGTTCTTGTTGCTTTGTGCTAAGGGTGGCAAAAATGACATTCTGATCAAATGAATGGATATTGCTACTCATTGCATAAATTGCATGTGATCAGTGAATAGCAGTGAAAATTGTGATAATCCACCAAAAACTAAAAATGCAACATGGAAGAATCAAAGACTGAAGGAATTTATAAAATTGTAAATTGATTCTCCTTAAAGAAAGAGGTAAAGGCAAGCATTCAACATGAAAAAAGAATGCTGAATAGTCTCATCTTCAGTTTATTTGTAGCATTTACCATCTTGCCCTTGGTTTGTAGCACTGAAATACAAAGGTAGTCCAGACATTTTCTAATAACAAGATTCCCTCCCTCCCTTGCTTTTAGCATCAAATGGACCCTACTGGTAATTTTTACAACTACAGAACTGCATTGCGGGGAGCGGCCCATCGGTCCCTAACAGCACACAGCAACAGAGAAAAGGTAGGAATTCAGCTGCCCATTCACCTAAGCAATGATTGTTCCATTAGCCCTAATCATCCTGATGTGTCTGTGTTGGATTAAAACTTTACCATGCTTGAGATAAAATGACTTATTTGGGGGACACTGAAATCAGTGAGACCTTATCCCAGGACTGAATCCCACTATATCTACAGTAGAAATATATTCTGAACTGAGATATGTCCTTAACTTCCACAGAGCTGGACTATTTAAAATGCCATATTTGAATTTACCATGTAGAAAGAAGCTTACATTTGCTAAAGGAACCAGGACAGATTGGGTTCTTGTTTCAGTGGAGATACAGAGCTGCTTCAGCTGGGGGGGGG
>MTQE01000401.1:9172102-9186111 GCA_014337955.1 Aspidoscelis marmoratus | reverse complement strand
TGGGTACTTAATGGGTACTTCTAGTGACAGTGGGAAAACACCCCTAGTCTGGTTTATCAGATTGTATTTCTTGCTTGATTCTTGGGCCGTTTAACAGTCTTAACTGACAACTTCTTTTTCAACGGACAACTCTTTTTAGACTCAGAATACTTTTAAATCACTTTTATTAAGTATAAAATTTCTTATTACATAGAGTTTATCTAAAAACATCAATGAGTACACTGTATCCTTTGATTGCCGGCTATTAGGGATGTACACAAATATTCATCAGGTTCACAATTCATATGAATTTGGACATGTTGGCTACCTTTGAAGACTGAAATTCGAATGCACAGTGAATGCTTTCGTGCATTCTTGCAAAGCTTTGTTATACCTGTGAAGGTGGGGAGGCGGCAAAGCGGCTGCCCAGTCACATCTGCAGCAGATTTAGAGCAGATTCAAATTGGATTTCGAATAGATTCAGAGGCGCAACTGGCGGCAAGGATTTGAATATTCTTCAAAGAGCGTTCACAGCAGACTTGAATCCTACCATATTCAAAGTGGTTCTATTCACACAGTACTTTTTGTCTCTTCTAATTCTTTGAAACCTGAGACTGGTAATTCTTCCTCTAATGTCTGTAGAGAGGTTATAAAGGTTTGCCAGTTCCTAATGGGACCTCCTCACATAGTTTTATTGTTTAATAAATTTGTCAGTTTGTCCATCTCTGCACAATCCATCAATATTAGAATCCAGAACCCAGGCTATTTTCAACCCCAACTGACTATTTCAGCTACTGAATCTTGACTCATATACACTCATTTGCATAACTACTCCCTAGAAGGCTAAACAATTATTTAAAAAAAAAAACATTACTATAAAACAGAATTACAACAACATTCTAATCCATCACATTTGCATTTTAAATAACATTTTCTCTTTGTTTAATTTTTATTGTTAAAACATTTTCAAGATATACATATTTTAGGGATATATTGTGAAACTGCATTGCAAAATCTGCATAAAATCATATTTGGACTAATCTGCAAGGGAGGAGGAAGCCAGACAAAGGGATTATCCTGAGGCCATGGTGGTATTACCAGATTACCACATATGTCCATGCCAATCTCAAACTAGGCCTGGGATATTGAGGTGATATCCCACAATATCATTATTGCCGGAAAATCAGCTTCCAAACTGATTTTACTATACAGAAAAAGGACTTACCTCATGTGGACGATAGCTCCCATAATCTGCCATTTTGGAAATGGCCACTTTGCATTTGTAGACCTAAACCAAACCCAAAATGGCAGCCAGGACCATTATGCCCAGCTATCTGGACAAATAGTGATTATTCCAGAAATGATTTCTTCTAGAACATTGCTATATTTTGTAATATTTTAACACTATCTGGAGGCAGGCCAGATTCAAGAACAGCAGACCTAGAAAGAGAACCAAACAAATCCTTCCATCCTTTGTGTGACATATATGATATGTATATTCTGTATTTGCATCCTGATAATAACCCATTCCAAATTAATTTCTTTCAGCCGATTATGGAAATAAAGGGAAGTAGGAAAATTTTCACACTGGTTACATTAACCAGTTAATGTTTTTGATGAATTCTGGAGGGATAGAAATAATTGTAATAAATTATAATTTCTTTTTATGTAGATGTTTCTTTTTAAAATTTCTGCAGAAATTCCTGGAACTGGCTAAACAAGTAGGTGAATTTATGACATGGAAACAAGTGGAATGTCCATTTGAACAAGATGATACCATTATCCACTATTTACACACTGCACCCATCTTTACTGAAGATGGTAAGAAGTTCCTATTTTTAACTAATATCTAATGGCTTTAAAGTAATGTCATTTCACAATGTATGGTAAACTGTGATTTTCAACATTTGTCTCCATACAGATTGCCTGCAATCTAAGAATGGCTCTCTGGATCTTTTTCCTTCCCAAATTTCCAGTCAGGCATTTTGCTTGTAGCAGATATTCTTAGTCAGTGCAGAAAAGGAAAGTCCAGATAACTGTGCCCTACATGTTAACCATATTGTAGCTGAAAGCATTCTTGGACAGAGCTATGGCTCCCCATCAACCAGCAAGCCCATTTCTTTATAAGCAAGGTTTGTGATGGCTGCAGGCAGGAAATGCTAAGCAAACCTCTCAGCAGACAGTTTTTACCTTTTAAAATGTAACTCAGAGCATTAATCCTTTCAGTCCAGTTATTTCACCATGTAATTAATCATTTGCAAATGAGTTTCTGCCTGGTTTGGCTTCTTTTTCTATTCATGCAGTTTATCGTTACCTTTATGTCATTTCATAATGGGTTAATTCAGTCAGGTCCCATTATCATCACAGAGAAGGGATGAATTTTTCTAGCTTTTTGCCTACATGTGCCCATTAGCAAAATGGACTTTTGGTTTTAGTTTTGAATTTTTATGTTTTCTCTCTAATTGCATCAGATAGATGGGACTTCACTAACCATATAAAATTTTAGAATGCAGCAAGCCCCCTAGCCCCCAGAAGGAGCCACAGTCAAAACTAATTAGTGCAATTATAGCAAGCCCTATATAAACAATGGAAGAGTAAGATGACTGTAGTAATGCTCAGTCTTCTGGAATAGCAGTCACCATTTCAGAATATCTGCCATTAGGTTCTAAGATATAGGCCCTTTCTGCAATGTGCCTTATTCCAGGATATATCCTAGAATAGGGACCTGCCATCCACAATTGACTACAACATGCTCATAATTGAAGCTGACTTCCTGCTGGCTAAAGATGGTGCCTGGCAACTTGAAGACCACAGACTAGTGGGGAGCAAGCCAATTTCTAGGTCGGACTAAAAAAGTGGGTCCTAGTAGTACTTTAAAGACTAATAGAGTCTTTAAGGTGCTACTAGACCCCCCTTTTTAAATACTGGTCCATACTAACACAGCTATGCCTTTGAATTCTAGGTCTGAGAGAGCAATAATAAAAAAGGCAGGCAGATGTTAATCTACAAACATTCCATGCTCTTGTCTAACTGTGCCCCAAAGCTGGTCCAAGGTCTCCTAACCTGGGTGGTTCAACCTGCTGCATGAAGTCACAGTCACATGGCAGAAGCCTTTCATAGCTTTGTGCATTGTTTTTAAAAACATGCAGCTTTTGTACTAGCAGAGCATGTATAATCCATTGTCATTATGTGAGTGTTGGTTCTGATCTAACATTGGTTAGCTATAGCTAGTGAACTGATGTGGGGCTGTTTATCTTTGTAGCCAGTTAAATCAGTACAAAAATATGACTCTAGATGCACATTTATGTATGTATCAGGGTGCCTCCAAACATTTACTAAGCATAAACTGAGAGCATGCCTGTATGTCCCAATGTCTCATGTGACTTGGGGAAGGCCATTCTGTTGAGTGGGCAGAAGAGCATGCTCTTGGTTTAGAACAGTGGTTCTCAACCTGGGGGTCGGGACCCCTTTGGGGGTCAAACTACCCTTTCAGAGGGGTCGCGACAAGTCTCCCACCTCCCTTCCCTCCCACTTCCAAAGCTGCTCTATCCCCGTGGTTGGGGGTCTCCACAACATGAGGAACTCCATTAAGAGGTCGCGGCATTAGGAAGGTTGAGAACCACTGGTTTAGAATCTGTAGGCTGCTGAGATTGTTTCTGTAATGGGTGTTTCCATTCTTCTCTTCCCCCCCACCCCTTCTTTTTCTTAGGTCTGTATTTGGCTTCCTATGAAAGTGAAAGCCCAGAAAACCAAACTGAAAAGGAAAGGTGGAAAACCTTGAGGTATTTAGTTCATTTATATTGGAGTCTGGATCTTCCAGCGTGTAAATAGCCAGATATAGTTGTAGCCAGTGACTGTAAAATTTTGTAGACTTTTCCACTCTCTCTCATAATAACTACAAGCATGATTAACATATACAGTATATGTTATCTATAAGGATCAAAGGTGCTCATTCCAATGCATAAGTGACCTGTGAAAATCAGAAATCCATGTGGGATGAACCAACTGAGACTGGAGAAGTTGGTCTGGGAAGTCATATGGTTACAGGAGTAGTTCAGCTGAAAGGTATACATGAATGGCCTAGCACACAATTAGAGCTATGTAAATTCACTGAATCAAGCCTCTCATAGACTTGAGAATTTTTGTGTATGAATTTTCTAGAAAACTGCTACATGTGCTCCTTCTGGGTAATGTCCTTGGTGTTGATGGGATCTTCACCACAGGGATATGTAGTAGGGCATTACCCTATTCTTTTTCAATTTGTCTCTGTGTTACTGTTTTTAGTGTTTAAATAATTTCTGTACCTAGTCTTAATTTTGTGTAAAAAATGTATATTATATAATAATAGTAATAGTAATGGTTAGGGAAAAGATACCCACAGACACAGAAGGAGCACCTCAGACCAGTTTGTTTAAACTGTTTACTGCCTATAGCATGGCAACAAATCTCTCTGATCCAATCTGCTCTGAGTCTTCAAGATTTGCCACCACACCTGGACTTCAAACAGTATCAGTGAATTGGCACATGCCAGTCCAATTTCCTTATGTGCCACATACCACAAATTAGTACTGGTTGATATAATATATGTGACTATAACTGAAGGAAAAGATTTCAAAATTTCAAGATCTACAAATCGAAGCACTTTTGGAGAAACAAGCATAGAATAATTCTAGTAGTTAAAGGTACATTTGTTAAAATACCAAATAAGCTCAAGAACATTAAGAAGTAATCATGATTAATAAAATAACAATTCAACATTTGTGAAACACAGCAGTCCTTGAAATAAGCCACACTTTGGACATTTATTGCTCATTCCTAAATGCTTGGTAGAGATTTGAATTAAAGATGGGCCAAATATCCATTTGTTACATGTTGCGCACTATACATCCAATAATAATAATAATAATGAAGCTTGTAAGTGGAGAACATCGTAAGTAAGAAAACTTGTGTTCATTTCTAGAAAAAAGAGCAGCTTTCACATAGGAATTCACATGCATAAAAATTCCAGTATTGTATTGATACTACTGCTATTTTCAGTGAGGAGTAAAGGTCATATCTTTTAAAAACAGTAAGAGCTATACTTAAATTAGACTGAACTTTTATAGTAAGACCATTTTCATAACAGATGGGGAACACTCAGGTTTTTTTTGTTTGTTTTAACTGAGGCCGCATTCCCATTACAAGCTTAAAACTGTTTCAAAACGGTTTTGATCCTCGCAGTCCTGTCTGGTTGGCTTAACACGCTTTCCGCGTGTTAAATTGCCCCAAAGCGTTGTAAATGTTAACACTCATTTCAACAGGTCTCACTCCGGTTCATGCACTTGAAACGTTTTACATTTCTTGCTGTGGGAACCGTACCGTTTTAGTGGGAAGAGAATGCATGTTTAGGGTTTTCCTCCCCCAATAGCTTGCTTCCAAAGATAGTGATTTCATTGTAAAAATCCACCCCTTACAGCAGCTGCTACACTGTAGCAATCCACCAACTTCACACCTGATAACAATGTTGCAATTCTCCACAATTCTGGAAGTTCTGACCTTTAGAAAGGGAAAGAAAGGAAAGTAGCAGCAGGTTCAGGGAGATGTGTGAATGTTTAATGTGTGAATGTGTGGCTCTGGAGGTGAGCGGGCGAAGGGGGGTTAAGTTGCCGCTGCTGCTGTGTGTCTGTGGGTAATGGGGAGAGGAAGGGAAAGAATCGCTGGCTGCTCGGTGCCGTTTTTCATCCATCCAGGCAAGAGGCAGCCACCCAGCCACCCAGCTAGGCTCCGTGAAGGGGGTCCGTTATGGGTGGCGCATACATGCCAGGAGGATGAGGGCAGGGCAGCCCTGAAAAGCGGCTTTTAGAAAGTAGCCATTTGAGTCCCCCCTTGAGTCACGTATGCCACATACATTCCTCAGAATCCAGATCGAACGCGATTAAGTTGAAAGTAATGGGATCAGGCAAATTTGTGTTAGCATCCGGTTCTATTATTTCAGTTTTGGAAAACCGTTTTAAGCTTGTAATGGGAACTGGGCCACAAGGTGTCTCCAGATGCAGTTAAAACCCCTCAGTGTTCCCAGGACTGTATAGGGATTGCCACACACAGCTGAGCAAAACCCCACTATATTGCTATTACTTTAGCAACAACACTGAGCTTTCCATGATAGCAACTGTTTACCTCTGTCTGGCATTTCATTCCTCTTGCAAAATACCCATATGAGAGAACTGAGCAAAAAACAAAACAAAGTGAAGTAGGCTTTGCAAGAGTAAGGTTCCCATAAAGAAACACCAGACTGAGATCAGAGCCCAGTATTTTTGCTGGGTTTGTTTCCTGCGATCTGGGAGGGGTAGCAAGAGGCAATTCTATTATCTAAGGAAAATTCCAGAATCTCATCTCACTGTGACATTTATTGTTTGTTTGTTTATATCCCACCTCATATCCTAAGATCTCTGGAAGGCTTGTAATAAAAACCCATATTCAGCAAAACATTTATATTCTACCATATATCAAAGAATAGATTATTGTTTCTTGAACTACTCTGTCTAATTGAGTCCTTATGAGACAAGATGTCATTTAAAAAACTGATTTGATCTTTTAAGATGTGAATAGGTGAATTTTTAATAATAATAAAAAAGATGTGAATAGGTAAAGAGAGCATTAGCAGAACAGTTTAACTATTTCCAGTTTAACTACTGTGGCCATTTCTTTGCTGGCTTGTCTTCCCGGGGAACTAACAGGATAAATTCTACATAACTCTTTACACTTTGTTTTTCTTCACTATTCTCGTCTTCCTACTTTGCAGGTCAACCATCTTAGGAAAGACTTGAAGATAAAGTTCTATAAATGCAGTAGAACAATACAAATCGTCGAAACTACTTTGCACTACTGATCCAAAGATGCCTATTTGGGATGTAGGAGATTTTATCCTTTATTTTTGTGTGCGTCTTGGACTCTAAGGTGGTTAACTGGATTCCACGTGACAGAGGTATCTTTTTACTGCACGCACAATGATGGTTTTTTTAAAAGATACTTTTAACAGCAAAAAGTCCAGGAGGCAGCTTTTTCATGGTGGTACTGGAAATGGGTCCTTGCTGCTGTGTTCCCTTTTCTCTGAACAAGGAATAAAAGGCAAGGAGAGCCACCTTGCTGCAAACAGAAAACAGTCTCCACTGGAAAGATACAGGGTGTTATGTATCTCAGAAGCAGGGTGTATTGAACAATGACTCCAAGAGAAGTCTAGAAAGTCAGTTCTGCTGAGCCCAGCACTAACTGGGTTACTTGCTGCATAGGAAAGAACTTGGTTTTCCCTCCACAGTTTTGAGCCTCAGCGAGATATTCCGACCGCAGGAGATGAAAACCATATCAGTATGGAAAATCCATACAAATGCTACCCTTTTAAAATGCATAAGCATTTGAGCTGTGATGAACTGTCATTATTTCTTCTTCTGTTTGGATGATAAAGCATTTTTAATAGCACTACATTATACAATGAACCCCTAAGCAGACCCAATGAAGTGAATGGTTTTCAGCCTGACTTACCTCTTCCCATAGCATGTAGCATATTCTTTGGTTCTGTTGACTGATGATTGAGAGAATCCTTTTCAAGGGGCCTTACCTCATTGACTCTTAATGGAAGATGAAGTTATCAAGGGCTCTAACATTTTTTTCACCTTTCACCTATTAATTTTGTTTTAAAATCTGAAGCAAATATTTAAAAGAGTAATTGCTAGACATTAGAGATTCTTATTTCTGAAACATTTGAACAAACCCTCTTCACTTTTTGAAATGTTGTTATTATGTCAACCCTCTGTTCATAAGATGGATTTCTTATGTAATTCTCCTGTTTGTGAATTAATATCCATTTGAGTAGTTTCTCATCTATCACATCTGTCATGGTGTTTGAAGGCAGTCAGGGAACTGTTGTATAATATAAAGAAATAATTGCCTACTTACTGTACTTTCAAATGAAACAGATGTTAACATTACAGTTTTTAGTAGTTTAAGTAATGGACTGAAAGCTAAATTCATGGCTGATATTACTTCCCAAAGCAGCAACTACAGGAAGATAGACAAACATTGACTTTAATCGTTGGAATGAGCCTTTGTTGCAAGGGCAGAATTCTGTGCCATCAGTTCATGCTTTAATAACCACAACAGTATCCTACATGTGGTAATTTGGTCTCAAAATCCAGTGTTTACCTATACATGACCCTCAGAACAGTTTTGCACAGATATTAGAAGTTGTGATTCTTCCCTCTCCAAGATGTCCAGCAAAAGAAGCAGACCTTGAATGATATGAACAAAGAGTATCGCTCCCTAGTTCTCGTGGAAAGAATCTTCATATCACAAGTAAGAGTTTGGAACAGCTGACCTTGGACTCTGAGCTGTGTTTAAATGGTAGTTCAACCAGATAGATGATTTTCCATTCTGACTGTGTACTCATATAAGACTCTCCTAGGACCGTGCTAAAGGCAACACAAGTCCTTTCTTTGACTACGGCCATCTCAGCTTTGGGGTACAACATGGCGATAATATCTCCAGGGATCAGCATTATCACCTTCTGAAAGCCTGCTCACACTTCCTTTCTTTTTATTCGATGATAGCATCTTCTATCGTGGCAGCTAATACTGACATGAAAACACTTTGACACCAGCCTTGCAAATCAGTTCATAAAGTGGCGTCCCTGCTTGTCCACCACACAGATCCATGCTGTTTTGTAGCACAAAGTAGGCAGGGGGGAGGGGAGAGAAAGGGAAGCAAGGATCCCTGTGGTTTTGTTTGCTAGCCAGAACTTTATTTGCCACAGACAGCTAGCAATACGTAAACTGGATATGCGTAACCAATTCAAGCCATGAATTAAGCTGTTTACAAACTGTACTGCTTCTACATTTAAAGCCAGATTGTTTCAGCCCCAGTTGCATCGTGGCTGACATCTTTAAGCCTGCCATTGGATCTCTCAATACCTTTTCCCATACTGGGCACCACCCATCAGAATGGAAAGTGTGAGAGAACAAGTTATTCATGATTATTTCTAAGAATTTCCCGGTTTGACAAATACTGGGAGACACGGCAAACTGCTACATAGCAGGAAACAGGCAAAAACAGAGGGAACAATCTAGAAATTATAGATTACAGTGGCTGATTTTGACACTTGAAAAAATACTCTAATAGTTAATAATAAATCATTCAGATGGAAAATGCTCAGTACGGTAATAATGCAGCCTGGTTTTGTCTTTGGCCAGACATTACTCTTAATTGGATAAGTGGTTTAATGGGTTGTGAGAGTCATATACACATAACTTAATTTTAGCAAAGCCAGAGTTTCTTATGGTATTTTACTTTGCCAGCTAGTTAACTGAAAATTTGATATGAATATTGTCCGCTGGATTAAGAGACAGAAGACCACCCTAAGTAGGTTCATAAGTCATTACTCATTAAACTAAAGAAATTTCTAGTAAGTTCTAATGCTTGCCTTGCCCCTCAACACCTCAAAAGAAGAGATACAATAAAAATATCCTTGATGTAATGAACAGCCAGGCTGCATTCACACCTACATTTTAATCCAGTTTCAGTCCTCTTTCAGAGTGAGAAAATTGATTAACACAGTGACAAGCTGTTTTCTTTTGGCATTATCTGACTCAACAGATTCACCGTTGGGTTAGATAGTGTAGAAAGAAAATGGCTAGTCACTTTGCTGACACAAACCCTCACTCTGAAGTCTTAAACTGGATTAAAACTTAGGTGTGAACACAGTGCTAGTGAAATAAAACTAAGACCTTAAAAAAAAATTCTACGGGCAAAATTGCCTAAATTTTGCAGCTGAGGGCCCATCTAATTCACCTTTAGTCTACTTTATGGCCGCATCCCCATTTCAAACCGTTTTCAATCCTGGCAGACCGCACATCAGTTTGGCTTAACACGCTTTCCGCGTGTTAAATCGCCCCAAAGCGTTGTAAATGTTAATCCTCATTTCAACAGGTCTCACTCTGGTTTGTGCGCTTGAAACGTTTTACATTTTTTACTGTGGGGACCATAGGATGTTAAGGGATGAGAATCCATGTTTAGGGTTTCCCTCCCCCAATAGCTTGCTTCCAAAAGATAGTGATTTCATTGAAAAAATCCACCCCTCAAAACGGCCGCTATAAAAATCCACTCCTTAAAGCTACACTGTAGCGATCTAGCCACTTCACATCTTATAACAATGTTGCAAATTTGCACAATTCTGAAAGTTATGACCTTTAGAAAGGGAAAGGAAAGGAAAGCAGTTGGTTCTGTTTTAAAGGCTGTTGCTATGAAGGGGGCTTGAGTTGCTGCTGCAGCTGTGTGCCCTGGGCAATGGGGAGAGGAGGGGAAATAATCGCTGGCTGCCCGTGCCGTTTTTCATCCATCCAGGCAAGTGGCAGCCACCCAGCCACCCAGCTAGGCTCCCTGAAGGGGTCCCTTATGGATGGAGCTTTCATGCCAGGAGAAAGAGGGCAGGGCAGCCCCGAAAAGCAGCTTTTAAAAAGTAGCCACTTGAGTCCACCCTTGAGTCATGTACGCCACATATGATCCTCAGAATCCAGATCGAATGTGATTAAGCTGAAAGTAATGGGAACAGGCAAATTCGTGTTTGCATCTGGTTCTATTATTTTGATTTACGGAAACTGGATTAAGCTTATAATGGGGATGCACCCTCAGAGTGAGAATGCACATCAGCAAAGTGCCACACTGTCTTCTTTCAGTATTATTTAACTCAGAAAATCCTTCTGGGGGTTAGGTAATATAGTAAGGAAAGTGCTTGTCACTTCGCCGATATGTTTTCACAGGGCCTTTGTGCACTTGGCCTTATTCTGGAATATATCCTAAGACAGGGTTCTATTGTCTGCATGCTGGCAGGTCCCAGGTGAGAAAAAAGCAAAGTGCAGAAAGGGCCTCAGTCTGAGATCAGACCAGTGTAAAACTAAGTGTAGATAGCAAAGAGTTAAATAAGCATGACTGCTATCAGTCATCTAGGTATTTATTTGTATTTCTATCCTGCCCTATACCCAGAGGTCTCAGGGCAGGTTACAATATTATATTAATCTTAGACAGGTCCCTGCCCTCAGGCTTACGATCTAAAGAGACAAGATACAAAAGGAAAATGGTGTGGGAGGGAACAGAGGCACTCTTAATGATAATATTTGATAATTGTTGTGATATGGCTGGGGAGAAATAGTTCTAAGCTTAATTAATTGAAAAACCGTTTCTGAGTAAGATGAAATGCCACAAATGTTGCTCTTTTAGAATCCATCCATCTGGAGCATTGTGTTTAGCCCTGGGTGTCTCATATAAAAAGGATGTAGTCAAACTGGAACATGTAGGGGGCATAAAAGATGGCTTTTTGAAGACATAAACTGCATCCAGATGTTAGTTACTTATTCCACTATGGGTGTTTTCCACTGTCACTAGAAGTACCGATTAAGTACCCATTAATATAAAACTTAATGGGTACTTCTAGTGACAGTGGGAAAACACCCTGTATTTGGATACTCTGGAATAAAGCCTAGATCTAATGCATGGATAATCTGGAATACCCATGGGCATTGTCACAACTTCACTTTAAACCTTCTTAAGTCCAGCTTCGGTTTGACTGTTCATACGTTTCCATTTCTATCCATTTTACTTGTGGACTTTCCACCTCCCATTTGGACTTTTCCGACTGGAAATTCGACAGGTAACACAGAAATAAAAAGGTGGTTAGCAGTCAGACCTGAAGATGGACTGAAGGTTTAAAGTGAAGGTGTGAGCACAACTTGTACTTTATTCTAGAATACCCAAATATAGTGGAATAAGTAACCAGTATCTGAATGCAGCCTATGTAACTGACATCAGGACGCGGCCATTGGAAGTGTTTAGCATAGCACTAAGAAGGCGCTACAGCAGCAGGACTGCCATGGCGGGGCTCTTTCAGAATACCTGGAGTCTCACTGTAGTAGGCTATCTGTGTCACAGAGAGCAGGACTAGATCTAATAGGATCTTGTTTAAGAAGGCAATTTTCAGTCAGACCTGTGGACAAATGCCTTAATGGGGAGAGGAATTTGACAGCAGTTTCCTGCATCAAACTATAAATGGATTTTCAGTTATGGCTGGTTATGTACCCTGACACTGTAGCTTCAGGATTACAAAGTGGTCGCAACAGTCTGCCTTCCCTGCTATTGGAGAGGAATGGGAAGTTGATAACAGTATTTTCTGTAGCAAAGAAGCCAAAACTGCTCCATCATCACCCTCAGTGTAACAGAATCTTGTTAGGGAATAGACAGCCAACACTCAGGTATGTTTTAACAGGATTCCTAATAGAAGGTGATAAAACGGTATTAAGCGGACGTTTGTAAGCTGGTTGTTGTTGATATGAGTATATGCTGTTCAAAAAAAAAAATCCTTTTTAGAATCTGTGCAGAAGCAGCAAATTCTAATCAGCTCCAGAATGATGATAAATCCATTCATGGATAGCAAAGGGAGCTATATGTATATTTTCTAAATGGCCATTTGTTTAAATGTATGCAGTTTTTAAAGTGTCTGCTGATTGAGTATAATGGCTAATGTTATGTTGCGTGAAAGACGCTGAGCAACAGCCCTGCTTTTTAAAAATGAAAATGCTAATTGTTTCCAGTGGTCCATAGTAACTATGTCTGTAGGTAGTAAAAATGCAATTCCCATTAATATCTGCATAATTGCGCTCTTAAGAGGTTGACCAGCTCTGATTCGTAAAGTCTGCAGTAGGATATCTGCCCAGGCTTTTGTTATCTTGCTATGTTTTCTGGCACTTGAGAGGCATGGATTTTCCTGTCAGATTTTAATCACTTGTACACTCAACCAGTGAAGCCAAGGACTGGACTGTAATCTCCCACCAATAAATGTAAAATAGTCCTTGACATATATAATATCTGGAGGAAAAACACTTTCTTCACTGGCATCTACTTCATCAGGACCCACAGTCTACACTTCAAGGCCAACCACAGCATCTTCTCCTCCCTTCCAGGACCTGAATCTCCCACGATGGCCAGGTATGGGCTTGAGGCCCTAGTTTTAATACAAAGCTGGAAGTTATCATCCTAAAAACTATATCTCAAGGGCAAAGCTGTGAAAGTTGTAAGATTAGGCAAAGCTTATGTAAGTGACCTTATTTCTCAAATTTGCTGAGCAGCCTCTTTTTTTCCCATTGACTCTGAAGGCAGCCAAGAGTGGATGTGAGGCTAGCTGTGCAGTAAAATTTCCATAAGATAGACACTGTTTGTGTGAATTAACTTTATTTAGTGAGACGTGTGGTCACAACCGTATTCATCATGGGTGTGTTTGTGAGTGTGTTCATGTGTGTGCATTAGTGAAACAGAAAGAAGTTCTAAAATCTGGAAATCTTAGCTTTTAGTTTAAGACTGTTTTATATTTTTATGTTGATCTAAATATAGTTTTGATATCTGTAGAAATAAATTGGAGGGCATATATGCACAGCCAGAAGTCTACAAGTAAAAAGGATTGCGCATTTGTGCCTTCCTTGACTGCCTGTTTTTTGGCTCAGCACATTTAAAAAAAAAATACATGCATATTTTCTCTGACTAGTTCTCCCCTCCCCCATATTTTCCCCTTCTTATTGGAAAAAAAAATCTGATATTAGTTTACACTTAACAATTGTCTCCTAATTATTCATTACCTGTTGAACTTCTAGTACAATTATACAAGGACACCAACATGAATCTATGGGTGTTTCCGCATTGACTGTGGAAACTGGATTAACTGCCGCTAAGGTAAAATTAAAGACACTTACCTTAAATGGCTTCCGCATTGGGGACCTGATTAGAGACCCTTTGTGGAAGCCGCATCGGCATTTTCGCATGCAAGACCGTTTTTTTAACCAATTTTGCTGCCGAAATCCGGATTAAATGTAAGACCTGAAAAATCAGGTCTTACGTGTGTCACTTCCCCTGAATGTGTACAGAAATGGGATGCTTCTGCATACCGTCAGGGGAAGAGCCGGATTCCTGGCGCCCACCATTTTGGGAAGGGCGGAAGCAGGACTGCCTGCTTCCAAAGC
>MTQE01000401.1:9146085-9172068 GCA_014337955.1 Aspidoscelis marmoratus | reverse complement strand
GGAAGCAGGACTGCCTGCTTCCAAAGCCCTTCCCTCATGTGCCAGTCGCCACTGGAAACAGACGGTGACTGGCAGCTCCATGCTGCAGTCCCATGGCTCTGGCATCGGTGGCGCGCGAGCCAGACGACAGATTGGAATGGGTGCTGGTGCGTCCGTACAGCACCCACCCCAATTTGTCCTCCAGAATCCGTCCTCCCCGCGCATGTGTGGACGCGTGGGGTTCCGTCCAATCTGACACAAATACAGTAGTGATGGATCTTTGGGAGGACGGATTGCCGAAAAGCAGATCTATTAGATCCGCTTTTTGGCGGCATAATGCAGAAACAGCCTATGTCTGCAAGGAAGGGTAGCACCATGGAGCAGTTCCTCTTCCACTAGAGTTGTTTCAATTCCTTTTGTGGTTAAAGGTTAAAAATAAGACCCTCTTGAGCTGAACTTAACTCCCCCTTGGCATCTCAATCTGGTCATGTTGGAGGACTTGGAGAGCTAGAAATATCTATGGTCCAATGAGACATGCCTAAACAGACATCCTCTGGGTAAGTTTGAGGTTCTAAGGACAGATATTCTCTCCCTAAATTTGACTTAACCCCCCCCCCTCCTCAAAGCCCCACAGTGCTGTTTTCCCTTCCAGCTGAATAGCTTGTCCATGTGTTTTCTGTATGTTTCAGCAACAAAAGAGTCATTTGGCATCAACCAGCATTGACCCTTTTGTATTCTAGCACCAAGTTTTATGGAATGCCTTCCCCCCTGGAATATGACAGGTTCTGACTCAATTATTCAGCTCTGAATTCTTGTTTGGTTTCAAAATAGCTCTGGCATCTTTTAAAATGAGGGATGATATACATTTTTACCCAGCTTTATTTACTTAAATCATTGGTGTATCTTGATGAAACACTAATAATGGTGCCTAGCACACTTATTTTAGAGCACAGGAACTACTACTGAGAAGGCCCATACAAATATCACTACTATAACCTACAGAATCTCACCTGCAGATCCTAACGTCCAAGCACGTCTATATATCATTTTACAGATCTTGCAACCACTTTGGCCATGGTCACCCCTTCACTTTAACCTGCTCCAGTCCATCTTCAGGTCTTACTGCTCCTACGTTTTCATTTCTGTCCATTTTATTTGTGGTCTTTCCACCCTCCATTTGGACATTCCTGAATGGAAAGTCCATAAAATGGATAGAAATGAAAAGGCGTGATCAGTCAACTCTGAAGTGAATGTGTGACCATGATCTCTATTACCTAGATAACCTAAATCATGCAACAATAAGAAGTATTCATTAAGTTTTTACCTAAAAAAGACAATCCCTAACATTGTTGTGGCTTATTTTGACCTCTGTGGCAGGTGTGTAGTTTCATTATTTGCACTTGTGATAGCTATTACAATTGCTGGGAGGAACAAAGTAAACATATTCTCCTGAAATATTACATGAATATATTGTATAAATGCTTCTGAAGTTCTAATAACATAAATTCTTAATAATATATTTGTGGGAGAAATTACTCCAGATAGTTTACCTTGATTTCATAATAGGAACGATACTGGCTTTTTCAAAGAGTCAGCTAAGGATAATACTGATTAATTAATGGACCTATCTCTCTGCAACTCTGCTGCAAGTAACTATATCAGGTGACTGGAGGTACATACCCCCATCCTTTGTAACATGCTGTACTTCATGAATCATTCTTTTTGAATGACACATTCATGAGCTTTCATATTATCTTAGGCGAGGTTAAGAATTAACCACACCTAAATCCTGCAAAGCACAGTAGTTACAGATTAAAATGCACAACCCATTTAAATTTTTAAGAAAATTGACAAGAGTTAGGAATACTTTCTGGATTGCATTTCTAGCAACATATTTAAAAAATCCACATACTACATTTCACATACATACAGTACATACTTCCATTGCTATTTTTTATTTTAACTACAGCAGTTTTTTTCTAGACATCATTTCCTCCTGGCTTACAGTTTTTCTCTGCATCTACAAACGGATATATGACTATCCCATGCAACTTTGAATTTTTCCATATACACTAAAAAAGACCTAGAATCATCTATAATATCAAACTAGTTAATTTTGCACTTCTTGTATAACATTTACTATACTGTGAATGTATAGAAAAATTTGTTTAAAACATGGTCTTAAAAATCAAAAGTAGATGTGATTTATTTTAGCAGAACAAAGAACTTTGTGGCAGTGGTTTAGCTGTGATTGTTTCTCGTGGCAAATTAAAAGAAATATCCAGCAATTAATATAGATACCAAGATTAGAATTTATTTAACATAATAGTAGGGAATGATCAGAAGCCCTGACAAGAAGCACTTAATGCTCTCGGACAGATTTGAATCCTCAGGACTGTCATTATGAACAGTGCTGTGATGGTAAGAATCAATGATGATGAGCAATCTGTGCCATCTGCCATCAGGCTGAACCACAGAATCCACCTGCATACATGAGGGCAACTTCTTACAAATGAAGTGCAACCTTTGAGCAAAGATGTCACAGACTTTAAAAACAAAACAAACCATTTATGGATACTGTTAAAAAAAATCAGTTTTTAAATAAAATCACCCACAGACATTTGTTTAAATAACTTCCTAGTAGTTGTACATATCACCAAAACTATAGTGTGACATGGACATGGTTTTATTTGCTTATGAGCATTTTTATCCTGCCCTATACCCAAAGAACTCAGGTTGGGTTACAACCATAAAAATAACATATAAAATGAACCACACTAAAAACAGTAACAGTGTCTGAAGGTGGGGAGGGAAGCTGTTCCCTCAGTCAAAGGTCAGGGTAAATAAAATACATGCCTCTTCACTAATCTTCTGAACGTTTATAGTGAACGTGAAACTCACAAGGAAGGCTATTGTATAGTCTAAGAGCTACCACTGAGAAGGCCCTATCCTGAGTGTCCACTTCTTTAATTATTGGTGGTGGTACAACTAGGAGGTTTTCTCCTACAGATCTTAAGGCATGAGCAGGTCATTACAGAAGACATTCCTTTTGAAGCGCCTTATAGGTTGAAGTTAACACCATGAATTGGGTTTGATAGCCAGTGCAGCTCTTTTAAGATTGGCATGATGTACATTTGACCAGCTGCAGCTTCTGAATTGTCTTCAAGGACAGACCCTAATTCATTGCATTACAGTAGTCCAATCTGGAGGTCACCAGAGCATGGATTACTGTGGCCAGAAAATCTCTGTCCACAATAATGAACCAGCTGCAGCTGAAAGTGGGTGCTCTTGACCTCTGCTTCAATCATCAGCACAGAGTGCAAGAGCACCTCCAGATTTTGTACCTATCCCTCCCAGAGCATTACAACCTCATCAAGAACAAAGTGCCCACCAATTCCATGTATTAGAGACCCAATGGCACACATCATCTCAATCTTGCTTGGATTCAGCTTCAATTTAATGCCCTCATCCAGCCCATTACTGACTTCAGGCACCTGTCAAGCGCTTCAATTACTTCTCTTTGATTCAGATGGCACAGATAGTTAAGAGTTAGAGCTTAAATGGTGTCGTATTTGTTGGATTGTGCACTGTATTAAACATGCAGGTACATTAATATTCAGATCTATTTTAATGGCAATTTACTATCCCCACTGAGTAACACTGCAGTAGAACGTTTGTCTCTAGGGTCTTTTTTCTTGTCTTTAGATCACATAGCAGCTAAAGAAACTGAAACTTTGCTTCAGAAAGATATTGAGACCTAGAAAAGGGATGGAGCCACAGCCTAAAAATCCACTAGATCCAATTCCCATTTGTGCTGCAAGATAAAGGACCTGTTTTGCAAAAGGAACCCATGTTCATTGATGGCTTGTACCCATATAGGATTTGGATGCCATAAGCGCTTGACTATGTACAAAAGCGCACTGCATCTGGGTAAATTTGCACTTATCTTTCTTTTAAAAGAAAAAATTATCATATACAGCTTTCACTATGAATGTGGGATTCAATTTATGAATCTCTGCAAGACATAACTTATTTCCCAATCACAATTACGTGACACAAATAAAAGTGCCACCCTGAAAAGACAGACAATATCTTGCCATGACACCAGTATCATAGTGTCATGACAGCCCAAAGGCCACTCATGGCACAAATTTGACCTTCAGCATCCTTTATGTTACTTCAGAGTGAAGCTCACCCTGCGTACAGTTGATGGCCATGACATGTCAGACCACTGTGATAGTGGGGTATCATGACAAGATGTAGACTTGGAAGACATTTTGGCCCTTTAACCAATAATTTTGAAGGAAACCCTATTCAGTCAATAGTCACACACCTTTGTGGTGAGCTTATACGTTCCGTTTCCCCTTGATCTTATCTTTGTCCTTAATATCCCAAAATGCTGCTGACATGATTAATGTGACTATCTACTTTTCCAAACTATATTTTAGATCAGTTCTGGTCACAAACCTCCACTGAGATAGGAAATCTACTGCTTAACATTATTTTTTACAAAGTATAATCTAGACCATGGTATCATTTCAGCTTAAAATTGAATAGCCTGCTAGCTAATTGTGGTATGTTTGGAAAGTAAAATGTTTCAAAATTGTTGTAGTACAAAAGTGGCCACATGTCTATCCTGAAGCTGCAAATTCCCAGCTCTGTAATTTATATATTCAAGGAAAGAATTCACAGATCTTCTACACACTGAATTATTCCTATGAGTAACTTACCTCTAATATTCTGAATATGTTTAACTTTTCTTGCTTCCTTGCATTGGATAAGTAGTACACACTGAAAAATAGCATGCAGAGAGTGCATTGTATTTTCATGCATGTGACAAATCTGTGATCTGATCTGGCATCTGTTAAACTGGTTTGCAGTAAATACATCAAAACAGGCTTCAAATCATGAAATCCAAAGGACTGTATGTCATGCACTATTGGCAGAGATCTTTTAAGAGAAGCAAGGTCTTAACTGCTAACCTTTTTGTCTTCCAAAAATTTACTGATGATGGTTAGGTGAGCAGCATTCACTATAGTGCAAAGAGCTGCACATGTGGTTCTTTGGATCTCACCTTCATTCTACCAATATTTGTCCTGCAACTAAACTATAAGTAAAAATATTCATACAACTGCTGTGTGAAGAAAAACTAAGACAGTTTATATATTTCAGGATGGTGTGCATAATGCTTTAGAACATTGTTTCCTAGAAGTCAGTCATTTGTGTATCATCTTCATGATTTTTACCGTTTCTGTACCCCAGTATTAACTTCTCAATATTTAAATCAAACATTTAAATTTAAGTTTTTAAAAATCCACATTCTAGCTAAACTCATATACCATCAGCTGTATATTTGTTACCACTTGGAAAACAATGTCTTGGAAAACATGCCTATGCCTGCTGCATTTATTCTAATTTCAGCTGAATAACAAAATCTGCCACAAATATTTGAAAAATGCAGAATCCTTGCCATTGTTTAAGATGAGTTAATGAATTTGAAAATATCTAACAGTTAAGCTTTTCCAGAACCATATGTATGCTCCATTGTACTAAACAGTTGCTGATGAAAACAAAAACTTAGCATGCTATGGAAAAAGTATTAGGATAACTTTCTGACTCCCACACTATATATATACAAAGAAAGGAAGCGAAGCGCTGAACTATTTCTTTCACACACAGTATCCTTCAGGTAAAGTGAAATACTTTCCTCACATATAAAAAGGAAACTTCATTTGGTTGTATGCCTCCTTCTTACTCTAGAACGTGTGAGGCACACTGCTCTTCATTTCAACCTTAATAACAGCCAGTAAAGGGCTATAGCCTTGCTGAGGATATAGGTAGATAATAATGGGAAGGGTGGTGGTGGTAGCGTTTTTTTTTAAAAAAAAAACAGACCATAGTCCCTTAATACAAACTGAGGATGTTTCCAAAACAGTTTCTTGCCCACTGGGACCTATCTCCAACAAAATAATCTGGATATAATTCAAATTACTGCATGTGGTAGCTGGAATTTTGCTTATGAAAATGCCATTTTTAAAATTAAAGAACAAAAAACAATGAAAAATAAATTGATAGTGTATAAACAGCCTGACAATTGTTAGTAATACGTAATTACTAACAAGTAATTTCCCTCCACTGATTTTTGTGAGGTATCTGTATTTTCATGACAGACTTGAATCCATATGTCAAACTTAGCGTAGCACTGCTATTCCTAAATTATTACTAATATTTTGCCCTCACTGGCAAACAGTAAGGTATTTGAAAAGAAGCAAAAACAACAATATGGTTGTGGAATTGTACATATTAAGACAGTAATGTTATGGCAATATGCTTATCCTGCCTTTCATTAATATAAGTAAATACTGTAATAGCTGTTACTGCATTAACATTTTTAGCATTCATCTCATCATCCCTGTGCTTTTTTATAGCCATGTGGCAAAACTGTTACGAAAACTTTTTTGTCAGTCATAAGCTAATTTACTTGTGTACAGAATTTATATGACAAGCCTAATTTATACTGTGTTCTAACAGTTTGCCTGAACTGTCTATGGTTTCTAAATTTTGTAATGTGGGTGTAAAATTAAAAAAAAAAGTGACATGTGATAAGTCCTGTGCTTGGCACTTTATAATACATAAATCACACCCTTAACAGAAGGGTTGAAAAGCAGGGTTGAGATTTTGATTGGGTTTACCTGAGAATATTAAAGACTAGCATACAAAATTAAGCCTAATTCACAACTATTCTTTTTTAACCTGTTTAAGTGTCCAACTTGTGTAGTTCACTGATAGCAACAAGTCTGGTCCAGTTTTCAAGTCTCTTTCTCCACTATAGATATGTTTGGTTAGTTCACCTAATCAGGATCCATCACTGTATTTTCCAAATGCAAACACTGAAAGATCCTCCTATAGCTTGAGAAAACTGGAGAAGAAATGAAGGCTGTAGTCACACCCTCACTTTAATCCTTCTTCAGTCCATTTTCAGACCCTTCCACTCACATCTTTTTAGTTCAATCCATTTTATTTGTGGACTTTTCTCCCTTCAATTGTACTTTTCTGAGTCCTGGGGCCTGTTCACACTTGGCCTTTTTCTGGAGTATATCTCAGGATAGCGGTGTGTGGCCCACATGCTAATGCAGACTCTGGTAGGCGTCACCTGGGGCCTGCTGTACCCTGCGCTAGCATGTGGCCCCTATTCCAGGATATATTCCAGAATAAAGCCAAGTGCAAATAGGCCCCTGATTTTTACTGGTCTCAAGCCATTATACAGTGTTAATTTATTTTCATATTTTGGGTTTGATCAGGGAAGAAGACTGAAGGAGGCTGAACCTTACTGTAGTGCAGCGGTTCTCAACTTTCCTAATGCCGCAACCCCTTAGTGGAGTTCCGCATGTTGTGGAGACCCCCAACCACAGGGGTAGAGCAGCTGGGAAGTGGGAGGGAAGGGTGGCAGGAGACTTGTCGCGACCCCTCTGAAAGGGTAGTTCGACCCCCAAAGGGATCCCGACCCCCAGGTTGAGAACCACTGCTGTAGTGGGTGGATACTGCGTGACACCCTTTCGCGCAGTGTGTTCTATCAGAGTGAAGGGGATGTTTGATGGTGGAGACAGGTGGAGATTTTAAAAAATTCATAATTTTAAGTTGGGTAGAGAAAGGTGTGAGCATAGCAACCTGAACTGAGGAAGGATGATCAGTTATTCAGTCTTGTTTCTTAGTAAAATGGATTATTTCAGCAAAGTGAGACCATGGCTGAAATCAGGGTACTGCCATCTTTTCCATAATAACTCCTCTCAGTTGTAACATGCAGCCTATTTTCCTGTGTTCAGCACTGCTACAGTACACAGAAGAGACTACTATTGAGTATTGTCTTCTGTGGAAAATACTTCAACTGAATATATATTTAGGATATATAGCTATATCTTTCCTTAGCTTCTAAATAGCTGAGAGAGAGCCATTCTCACATTGCCAGAAAAAAAAGGGGGATCACTAGGGCTGCATCCCCATTACAACCTTATTTCAATTTCAAACCGTTTTCAATCCTGGCAGACCCCATGTCAGTTTGGCTTAACACGCTTTCCGGATGTTAAATCGCCCCAAAGTGTTGTAAATGTTAATCCTTATTTCAACAGGTCTCACTCCAGTTCGTGCGCTTGAAACGTTTTACATTTTTTACTGTGGGGACCATACAGAGTTAAGGGATGAGAATCCATGTTTAGGGTTTCCCTCCCCCAATAGCTTGCTTCCAAAGATAGTGATTTCATTGAAAAAATCCACCCCTCAAAACAGCCACTATAAAAATCCAGTCCTTAAAGCTACACTGTAGTGATCTAGCCACTTCACATCTTATAACAATGTTGCAAATTTCCACAATTCTGAAAGTTATGACCTTTAGAAAGGGAAAAGAAAGGAAAGCAGCTGGAGGTTCTGTTTTAAAGGCTGTGGCTGTGAAGGGGGCTTGGGTTGCTGCTGCTGCTGCGTACCCTGAGCAATGAGGAGAATAGGGGAAAGAATTGCTGGCTGTCCGCTGCCGTTTTTCTTCCATCCAGGCAAGCGGCAGCCACCCAGCCACCCAGCTAGGCTCCCTGAAGGGGTCCCTTATAGGTGGCGCATTCATGCCAGGAGAAGAAGAGCAGGGAAGCCCCGAAAAGCGGCTTTTAAAAAGTAGCCACTTGAGTCCCCCCTTGAGTCACGTACGCCACGTACAATCCTCAGAATCCGGATCGAACGCGATTAAGCTGAAAGTAATGGGAACAGGCAAATTCGTGTTTGCATCCGGTTCTGTTATTTCTGTTTAAGGAAACTGGATTAACTGGATTAGGAAGTGTTGAAGAAGACATGGATTTACACCAACTTTGCATGTGGTAATCAGGTTATAGAAAGAAAACCTGAAGAATTATTATGACTGATACCGAAAAACATTACCTAGTAGAACGTTCTGGTGGGAAATGTCAAGACCATTGTTCTTGTTTCTTAGGATTCCACATCTTCCAATAGCCTTAAAGAGACTCAATATGTTTTCTAACAGACAATTGACCTGGCTGTTGTGGTGAAACGTCTTGGCTGGATTTATATGCTGCTTCACCTGTTAATTCCAAGTATTCCTCCACTTCACATTGGTTATTGTGCACATACAGAAGCATATGGGGTTCAATAATGTTCATAGGTAGAGTAGTAGAGGTTGAGAATCAACAAGGAATTATTTAACAATGAACAGATTTGTTTGTTTTCTCTGAAGTTTCTTTCTTCATTAGCAGGGAGTGTTGTGAAAGTGTGTGTATCATTTTCAACGCACTTAGTTTCTTCCTAGAACTTTCAATTCTAGGGCCCCATCTAGACAAGTAGAAATTAGCATCCCTATGGCACCGGTACGGTGGGTTTGCCGCATATATCTATGGTGACCCAATCATAGCTCCGCTTCCGCCCTCAAAAAAAAAAAAATCATGCAAAATCATGCAAAAAACTACTGGAAAACCCAGCACTGGTCATGGATTTTCCAGCCATAGCATGTTCTCCTACCATGGATGGAGTGGCCATGGTTGCTCTGTCCACCACACACGTGCAATGGAAGCGGCGTGGACTTCCAGGTGTTCTTGCCACCTGGATTGTACATCACTAAAATGTGCAAACACAGTACGGCTATGTTGCTGTTTAGCTAGGAATTAATAATTACAAGAGAGCAATATCCTGCATTATCACTTTTCTAACACGATATCCGGCCACCACCTGGAGGAAGCCTAGGATTGTATAAAATAGTGGCTTGAATGCCTTTCCTAGTTGCCGGGTGTTCTCCCAGCCATTGCCAGTTTTATTTATTTTTTTATTTCAAACGTTTTTATACTGCTCCTCCTTTTTACCTAAGAAAGATAAAAGCAAGGCTAAAAAGAAACTTTTGGAAGAATCCAACAGCTAAAAAGCACATTTAAAGCTGGGTCAGTCAAGGAGAGAGAGAATCACCAGTCACACAAGGAATGCCAGTAAAAAGTGTGATTGTAGGTGCCCCCCAAGAGCAGAGGAAAGAGGGTTCTGTAAGAATTCCCATAAGCGAAGCCCTGTGACTGCAAGCCATCATGAGATGCCATTCTGTATTTTGTGGGATCTACAGGAGGGTCTCTTCAGATGATCTCAGGGCTCTTCCAGGGTTTTAATGAGGGAAGCATTCTTTAAGACCCAAGGCATCAAATATAAAACCTTGAACCTGGCCTAGTAGCTAATTGGAAACCAGTGTAATTGTTTAAGCACAGATAAAATGTGTGCCCAGGCTGGCACCCCACTCAACAAACTGGCTGTCATGTTTTGCAATAGCTGCAGCTCCTGAATAGCCCCAGCCAGCACATCTCAGTAGTCTAAACTTTCATGTTTTTTTTTTTTAAATCAACCCTATAACTTCTGACGATGTTCTAAGAATAATCCACTTGGTCTCTGAGTCATATTGTTAAAACAGAAATTTAAAGACCTGGATAGGGCCAGCAGAAGCTCCCACAGGCCTGGTCTAGAAATGGGTACCCCTCAAAAGAGACAGGTAGGAGTAAGATGAAAGTCCTATCTTGTTCTCTGGGTGGATTTGCTACATAATCTAGCAAATATGGTCCCCATGTAAAAAGGCCATGGCTAAGTCAAACAGTGTTTTGCATACCTTCATTAACTTCATTTTCCCTTATGTTTGCTTGAATTTGTTCTGTATATAACACAAACCCAGCATCAATCTGCATGGCATCCGTCAACCTAGCATGACTTATTAATATAATCTTCATTGTCTAGTTACCTGACTGTCAGATCTACAATAAGTTCCTGCTCCATATGCCCTACTCCAGCCATCCATTCTGTCCAACTGCCACGTCACATCCTCTTTGTCAACATTCAAACTCCCTCTTCTCTGGAATCTGGTACAGTTTTTGAATGTTGGATGGATGGTTCTCCAACCTGGTCACCCATAGGTCAGGATCAGTAACAACTGGTGCCCATGGCAAAGCCACTATAGCTATGTGTACCCCCAGGGGTATGGACCAGAACACTTAGGGGCATGCGAAAGAATTGAATAATGGTGGGGAAAAGCACGCATCAGTAACTATATTAATTGCAAACATGTTGCTAATATGAAGGGTATGCAAGTGAAAAAAAATTGGGAAGCACTGCATTAAAGAGTAGTGGTATCAGAAGTCAGAAGAACTAGAGATAATAGTAGATTGTTGGATAATGTAAAGCCAGTGTTCTTTGCAAATTCTCCTGAAAATTGACTCCACTAAACAGAATAGATTGTTTTGTCCTTAACCATCCTTTAACAGAAACATGCATGAAAGAGGCAGTGTGAGGAGACAATCTCTCATCCACTGGGCTTTCCGGAAGGCTGACAATTCTGCATATATGGGCCAGACACCCAAGTCAGGATGGTACTTTTTTTAATGCCATGATCACACCTGGATGAAATAGTCCATCGTTAAGAAACTGAACTGAAGCCATCCTAATCCTGTTTACACCCAATTCCTGATAATAAGATTGTTCTCAGCTTGGGCTGCTACTGTATGCTCACACCTTTTATGTTATCTCCCTGAGCCTCCTTTACACGACTCTTTAGTTCTCCGTCCATGTATTCTGATAAGATAAAGTTCTGTTAATCAGTAGTGGCAATGGGGTGTGTTTGGAGTTATGTGGTGACAGCAAACTCGATGCTAACACAGGGTACTGCTGGGGTAAGGGGACTGTGCCCCCAGACAGATGCAGCTGAGACATATCCCAACCAACAAACATCTCCATCTCCACAGCCATTCCTGTAGAAAAATGAAAGGCTGTAATCTGCCATTCACCCTAAGGCTGCTAAACACTTTCACTTCTCAGTAAGTCCCAGTTTTACTTTTTACTGAAACAAAACATTGTTTGCCTTGCACATTGCTGAAGGAAAATGGAAGCTACATTGTCCTTAGAATTGTATCATGCCCTCACTCCCCCACCCAACAGTGCTTTTCTGGCCATTTATTTTTTAAATCCCTCCCTGTTTTCCAGAAAACCACTAGAAAGCAATTAAAGGAATAGGATCTATTGCAGTCTAGTACAAAATATATTTTTTAAAAATGATGGACAGAGTCTGGAAGCTTGTGACTGGAACAAAGAGGAATGGGGGAGAGCAGGATGGGAGAGGAGACCATCCTAGAAACGGTGACAAGCAAAGTACAAACTGCTTGGCAAGCAAAGAAGAAACTACCAGAGTGATCACATCTTTCTGCCAAGCTTCCCCTCCCTTGCATATATGAACCTCCTGGGAGTTCAGCAGAAGTGCAAAAGGATGCAATGGAGGGGGAGGTGTGCAGAAAAACCACATGGGCCACCCACAGCCAGGCACTGGGTAGGAGGAAGGCCGGATCCACCCACCCCAGCGCAGTTCAGCCCCTCTAGTCCAATTCCCTGCTTACACATGACAAGCCAAAACAGGTGCCCCCCCAAAAAAGACGGATTGAGTCCTGTGTAAAAGCGGACTCCGGAGAAGCCAGCTTGAGGAAGCACAGCCCATCCCCAAGACGATCCCACAGGGGAAAAATTTGAGTGATGTAAAGAGAAGACAGCCGGAGGATGTCTTGAACTATGTGTGAGATCATGGCCTTGGTGTTACTGTTGTGTTGTTGCAATAATAATAAAAAAATTCCTCTCAGTCCCAAAGAAACATAGGTGAGAACAAGAATCTTGTTTGCTGGTTTCTTGGTGCCATGCTGCCTCTGCCTCTGCATTGCTACATGGTTCCTAAATTCAGACTACTACACATTTTTATTTCCTTCTAGAAAGCAATCTATAAACTCTTTCTCCAGGAGATAATCCTTTTGAAAATTACTAAATTTAGTGTGGGAGGGATATTCTCCTCATCATATTTAACTCTGTCATGCCCAGGGAAATCCTATGCTCAAGAGTAAATTCAGAGGGACAGGAATATGCTATGGCTGATTCAATATTGCCACCTGCTGAACAAACAGCAGTTCATTGGAATATTAAGCTAAAGTTGTCATCATTCTGTTGTGTAAATTTAAACATCTGTGATGACTATAGTAAGTAAAAATAAACTTTTAACTGTACCATTTATATTTTATTTAATTATAATGCCCTATCCAGAAATCCCTAGCAGTCTATGGTCTTTATTGCCGACTACAAAACAATAGTTTGAGTAACACTGTCTTGTAAGATTTATGATCATCTGGCTAAAGTGCTCACAGAACACAGTACTTCATAAAAAGTTAATTCTCATGGACCTTTCAGAATGGAACAAATATAGTTCAAAGGGTCCAATTTTAGATACATGTAATAGTGCCCCATACGGTTAATTACATACAAGTGGATTTAAGATCTGATGAATTTACAGTAATATGCTGAATGAGTTAGCATATAAACCAAAGATTATGTCCACAGGAGCAATCACATTTCCAGGTAGTGGGTGGAGTTCTGGAAACAGTTGATTTTTGTCTCCTGGGATCTATGATTAATAATAAAGGGTCTATTGATTTGCCAAGAATTAAACCTTACATTTGATATACAGATAACCGTAACACCAGAAATATTTCTGTTACACAACTTTACATTAGTAAAAATTACCAGATATTCTTAATTACATTTGCATTATCCCATATTATTGATAGAAATTGGAAATATGCTTTAAAATTTACTAAACCATATTGGCAAGAGATAATGTGAGATGTAGATGGTCCAGGAGTAAATTTTAGCACATGACTTGCAACGCACAACAAAGCACCATTAACACAGGCTGCATCTAGACACAGCAGCAGGAGGAGCATGCTTAACCATAGTCACAAAACCTGTAAGCCCTGTACTACTGCTACATTAACTTTTTCCTCTTAAAATCAATGATAAATGTTCGAGCACCCAGGAAGTACACCAGAAGTTGGCACTGGGAAGACCAGCAATTAAGGGTTAAGAGATTTTTAAGCCTCCCAGCCTTTCATTGAAAAAACAGATAAAAAGGGTTGTCATGGTTTCTGTTGTTGTGTTGTATGGATACAAAAGTTGGACAATGACAAAGCAAGACCACAAATGCATGAACTCTTCAACCTTCATGCTGCAGAAGTCTCCTCAGGATACCACAGGTAGCTAAAAAATCCTATCTGTGGATTTTTGACCAAATAAACATTCATTAGAAAGCACAGATGACAAGACTTAAGACTATCATACTTTGGAGAAACAATGAGAAGACCAAACTCCCTGGGAAATATGGTGATGCTTGGGAAAGTAGAAGCGAAAAGATGAAAAGGATGGCCAGCTAGTGGGTGGATAGTCAGGCTGTATTCAGACCTCAGTTACTTTCCACTATATTTGGATATTCCAGAATAAAGCATAGGCATTTGGATGCAGTCAGGGTAAACCGGGTCTAAGTATTTATATATTTTATTGATTTGATTATTTGTTTGTAAAGTGCTGAGTACATGTACAGCGCTATAGAAATAAACATCATAAACATAAACATAATAACAAAACAACAACAACAACAACACCATTCCTAAAAGTTCTATTTTAAAAAAAGAATGTTTCTGAAACCTCAAACCCATATGTTCACATTCATGGCAAATCTCAGACTCAAAATTCCATATATTCATTAATTGGATTGCTAACGGGGATGTTCCAATTTTAAAAAAGCAAACCCCTGTCAAACAAACTGTATCTCCTGAAGTCTTTGCATTCAAGGAGGAAGAAATCCATATCTCCCCACGCACTTCCTCTTTCAAAATGGTCCTTTTAAACCTCGAACTATTAATTCACTCTAAGCGCGTGACGCCATCAATCTGAAAGCGCGCGCACAGAACCCAAGCCCGCTGGCCCATCGGCCAATCAAGAGCTCGCTTCAGGCGTGGGCATGGCCTCAGCCTAAAATGTTTTACGGCTGCGCAGATAGATAGTCAGCTCTCCTTTTTATAGAGATAAGAAAAATGAAGAATCCCGATTTCGGGGCATACGTTCTCCAGGGTTCGTTTTCCTAATACTTTTAACTCTCCATCGAAGAAAGTGTGAGCGTTGTTGTAGAAAGCCACAGCGATGAATGTACAATGTTTTAAGTCCATTCGGTCGGCCACCACTTTTCTCTCTTAACAGTGGCAAAAATAAGAAGTTTAACTCTTTCTCAACTGGAGTTTGAGTCAACGTGTAGATAATGAAGACGCGTATGTGAAGTATACGCTCTCAAGTTTAATAAGTGATATAAGACTTCGACGTCGGTCCTGCTACTGTGCCATTTGACAAGGGGAAAGAGGACTGTTGATAATGCTAATATCTGAACAACGAGTTGCTGCTTCGAGTCCCCATCTCTTCCCAGATGTAAGCAACAACAGCAAACCACATCTGTGTCTCTCTGCCAAGTAAACTGCACGGAGATGCCCATGCAGGCAACCAGAAGTTGGCCACAATTCGGCGGTAGCCAACATCAATACTGAAGGATGGAATTCAGCCTGGCTGCCCCAAAGGCGACCCACCAAGCAGCATAACTAGAAGACATTAAAGATACGTTGGCTGCTGTGAACGACTAATTCAATTCTCTTTGAAAGCCATTGACATGGGCGACTATGCCTATATGCCATGGTGAGAAATGTATTCTCTGCAGTCTGTCTGGAGGTAGGACTTCTCCTTGGCTTAGGCATTTTGGACATTAAAGTGGGGGAAAGAGCTTCTTGCCCAACGTCCACATGCCACGAGCAATTTTATGCGCCCTCATCCTTTCCCTCTCTTGTGTTTCCTTAATTATAAAGCCTGAAGAATCACAGTCCTTTCTGAAGCTCAGCATCATTTGGATTCATTGCTCAGAGAAGGCACTTCGTACTTCTTATTGTGAAGGGGGGGGGGGAGTCCCCTGCCCGTTGTCTAAAATAACCGTCGCTTAATTGAAAAGGAAGCAAAACATGCAAACAAAACACCAGTCTAAAAATCCACAACCTCGCCGAACCTAGGCAAACAACAACAGGCACGTATCTAAAATCAATCCCAGAAGCGAGACACTACGTGTGTGTCTATATTTGTAGATCTGTGTGAGCCTATCCGCTTGGAACCGCCGGTTACGTAACCTCGCGACGGCCGGGCAGGGTTGGAGCGGAGACGCCATTTTGTTTGTTTGCAGGTCGCTGTCGGGTCGATGCGAGACCGTCGGTGGGCCGTGAGCGGCGGCGAGGCCGTTCTCTCTGTGGTTCTCAATCTCTCTGGGGGTGTTTGTGAGGTCTAGAAAGTAGGTCCTAACCTGAAGGCTCTTGAGTATGCTTAATGCTGAAGCATAAAACATGAAGGCCGGTATAGTTAAGGCTTGGGCTGGGAGAACTGGAAGGATTTAAGGTGGGGGGGAGGGAGGTGCTGTGGCTGGAGGTCGGAGAGAAGGGGGTCTGAAACACTTTACCACCTTGCCTCGAAGTCCTTGACTAGGATTGATCGTTCTTTGGAAGAAAGAGTGTCTCTAGGCAACTGCAGAGTGCCACGGTCGCCCCACTGAGTAACGTGACGGAGCAGAGTGGAGGTAGTAATGGCAGGGGGATCCGACTTAGAAAAACAGCAGTAACTTCAAAAATGAACATAATCATTTCCAGTGTTTAAAATCTGGAAATACTTTAGAATTTGATTCGTATCACATGTCACTTAGAAGCCTGAAACTCCAAAACAGCAAAGTATTTTGTAAGGACAGGGACCTCTTGGTTTCAGGTAGATTTTTTTTAAAAAAATGTTTTACTGGACTTTTAATTATTAATCTGTTAGTTCCTCGGGAAGGCTGGGCATTGCCAACTGCTAAGGATGATTTTTGTGTGTGCCTGCCCTGTAGACTTTCTAGGCTCCTGGTTGATGTAGGAGACCTGAGTCAGAGCTGCATCAGTATATGCCCCAGCCCTTGCATTGGTATCAGTGGGTTTAATAGGCTTATGTTGTATATTAGGAGTTGGTATGATAAAACGCTCCTTCGATTTCACTGTAGAAATTCTTTGACTGACAAAATGTACGCAGGAAGGCTGAGTAATAGCAAATGAAGAGAAGCAGTTTTTTTGTTGTCACCATTACTTTTATTGTACCACAACTGACTCCTACAGCTTTTATAATGAGGTTTTGAACAGTGCCCTAACTCTTTGAACTCCTTACTTTTGAGTAAAGCCAACAGAGCTTGCTCTTTTCCCACCATGTCCTGCTAGCAATCACCACTTGTCTTATAATGAAGATTTGTGCTTTAGATTGCAGCACAATGATTGAAGGCAAATTTGCTCTTACCTTTCTAGTCAGCTGGGTATGCTCCCAGATGAAGCATATGCATTACACGGACCTGTTTCTATACCAGAAGTGGCTCCACAAGATCTGAAGTTTCCTCCATGCGTATAGTGGTAGAGTAGTTTTAACTTCTCTACGACTATAGCAGTAGCATGGAGTGTATGACCAGCAGCGCAGGTGTGATTCTGTGCTGCATCACCCAGTCACCATGACAATGGGGCTGTGCACATGCATTGGCGCTCTAGCTACAACAAAACAATCACCTCCTTAATGGAGGCAATTGGCATTGCCTGGCATGCACCAGCTAGGTTTAGTCCTAGCTAAATGCGGACACCCAAACCATTCCATAACTTCATTTCCCTGGAATGTTTTCCCAGGTGTGGAGTGTGAAAAGGCCTTTAGATACAGCAGATTTTTCTTCAGCTTCACGGATGAGAGGACTGACATAACCTAAAACAGGGTAACCCTACATATTTGGGTTCTTGGGCACATATGGAATATTGCTTACATACTGTTGGTAATTTGATCATCCTCAGTATTTGTATGCTTCTTTGGACTGTGGGCTAATGTAATCTCCTAAGTTCCTTTCTCATGCTGAGGATTGATAACTTGTGCATTTTCGTAAAGTGACTTTTTAACCCTTATATTAAACAAACAGGTTTCCTGGAAAATGCTACAAGTCAGTTTTGCATGTTTACTCAAAAATAAGCAGTTGTGATTATGAGTATAACCCCTTGTTAACTAGAAATGAACTTTTTGAACATGGCAAGCCTGTCATGAGATACTTCAGAAAACTTTTGGTTGTTAATTGTGTTACCTTTGATTTCTTATGGACACATCATGATAATTTGCCTTCATAAATTTTTAATAGATGAAGCACTCAAAACAAGCACATTACTCTGACCGGGAAGACAGAAGGAGTTGGGATGAAGAGGAGAGTACAAATAGCCAAAAGCGAAGGAAAAGGTCACACAGCAGTGAAAAACACAACAAATACAGTAAATCACATAGAACTGCAGATAGGTGAGTCATTCCTAATGTCATTCAATAGCAGTCTTTGAGTTGCTTAAATATTACAACTTTTGTATTTTAGGGCAGATCGCAACAAAATTATTATAAATGTGGACAAAATAGATCAGCTAAAATTGTAACAATACCTGCATGGGGAGGCCAGGGTACCTAAATATATACATCTTCAAGGGTAGCTCAATTTAGAATGTCTGGGGAGAGATCCTGGTGTCTGGAAACAACTTCCTTGCTGCTTCTGGTGCTATCAAAACCTTTTATGCGTGGAGGAGCTCTGCAAAGGACTTCAATCCAATCTGCCACCTCACCTGGATGTCTCCAGTTCTGCCTTCTAAACTGATTTGTAACATGGCCTTCTGGCCCTCCTTACTGATGCAGTATTTAACTGTTAGTTGAAATCATATGAAGCAGATGCATTCATTGAAAGGGAGGTAGAATGAAGTCTCCGAATAGAGAAATTGCTTCAGTGTGACAGTTCAGTAGTTACAGTTTCTTGGAAAAGAGGGGGATTAAACCCTGTGAAATTTTGTTAACTGTTGCCAATTTTCTTTTGAGGAGTAGTTTGTACTTCAGCATGCTATACTGATGGTGGCCTTAACATAATCACAGTATGCATGGATCTCCCTAGCATAACTAGCCCGGACTTTGGACTCTCATTGTTATAAACATGTCATGAGAGTTTCTAGCATTAAATTACACTATTTGCATTTGAAAGTATTTCCTTTAAGCATATATTGTTTAAATTTGAAAAAAAGATTAAATAATTTTACTTTCAGTAGCTATTTAGATGATAAATCTGTACATGAGAGAGACCGCCATGACCGGAGATATGTTGAAGAATATAGGAATGACTTCTGTGATACGGATGACCACAGGCACTATAACAGAGGCTATGAAAAGAGTCACCGCCATCATTACAGCAAATCCTCTGGTCGAAGCAAGAAAAGTCATAAGAAAAAGCATAAGAAACATGACCCCAGTGACAGCTCACATTCGGTATGTGTCTTTAAAAAATGTATTAATAAATCTGTGGTATTGAGTTATTTCGAATAGTATTAGGGTTCCTGACTGTAAATGTTTGTAATGAGGAATGCAACCTGGTTTCCCTTAATCATGCAGTTCATAGTATGTTTTTGTCAATTGGACTGTATGCCAATCATATAAGCTTTTTCAACAGAACTGATTTGTTCAGTAATTTGGAAAACTTAAATTAATTATTGGTTAAACAGTATTTTGGATCACAGCTTTTAAAGAGGAGCAGCCAAGTGCTGCTGCCATTTAACTTTTAAAATAAATTTTAATGGAACCTTTTATCTGGGCTGTGCTGTAGGTGGTATTTGTTCAAATGAATTAGATTATGGGCAGCATCTTAAGCTTCTGTTCTGCAGTTTAGTTCCAAGTAAATTTTACTTGTTTACTGGTGGTATTGTTAACAGATAACTTTTCATTTGACCAGGTAGCAAGAAAAGAAGTCTGGGTTTGCCATAAACAATGTGGTATTACTAATGAATAGATTTAAATTTGGTCCTATTAAGCTACAGAGTGTATATTTAGAATGATAATATGTAGACTGTATTTCAGGATTTCTGAGAATTTCGTCCTGGCTTGCTTATTGTAACGGGAAAAAATATAAATTGCTTTGAAAGGCCAGTTGTAATAATTAACAAGTATTATTTTAAAATATTAAAGATTCATGGGAATCAGATCTGATTACAACATCATAAAATAGATCTACAGATTGCAAAATCTTGTTTTCAAAGAGAAGTAAATATTTACGTTGGAATTTGAATTTCAGCCTTCAGTTAATCCATTATTTGAGAGACAAAATTGTGTTGTGTTTCTGTTGTCTTACTACTTCAAGTATTTATCTGAAAATCTGTTCCTTGCCATGTTTTTCTTCTGTAACATAAACTGTGCCCTGTGAATTTCTGGGGACTGAATTTGAAATTGCTCCTGCCAACTGTTCGTGGCCTGGTGCGTAACTGAATGACTGAATATCCCCGCTGAATGAATTGCGTATTCTACCCTGAATTCACTGATATATTGATTGGCTGGACGATCTTGGTGCCGTTTCCAGAAGAGCCACCGAAGGAAAAGATCCAGGAGTGTAGAGGATGATGAGGAGGGTCACCTGATCTGTCAAAGTGGAGACGTACTAAGAGCAAGATGTATAGAATATTTTTCAACACTTTTTAAAAAACTTTTCAGCAAAAATTCTGTTTAGAATAGTATGTTAGAAGAGGAGTGGGGGTGGGGGTTAAAAAGCCTTCATTGCTCTCTTTGTCTTTCGTTTTGTCTTTGTATTCTTTTACATTTCTTTTCTTTTCTGTATTCCTTTAATATTACTTTTCAGACACCAAAATAGTAAAGAAAATTTACGGTTAGATTGATAGCTAGTTAGCTTTTTCATGAGAACTGTCCAGTAAAATAACACATTCAAAGACAGACACTAAGTTAATGTTTTTGTAATGACATGTCTAATAATATCCATCTTTTCTCAGCAAGTTCAATTGTTATAATTCATTTCTTTTTTTAGATGAAATTGTTTCTACTTTAGGAGAGGGTGCCTTTGGAAAAGTAGTAGAATGCATTGATCACCATATGTAAGTATATCCATTTTTTCAGATGTCTTTCCAAAAGAAATTATTTAAAATAGAAATTCAAAAGTCCATGTTATTAGGTTAGTAGAAATCAAGAATTTCAAATACAAAACAGTTGAAATGATTGAATGAAAATAATCAACTAAATTTTAATTTTAAGCACAATTTTATCTGTTCTGACTGAGCACACATAAGAAAAGTGAAGCTGCCAAGGCTTAGTTTGAGATTGCCTGAATAGATGTCACAATAAATACTGTAAGGAAACCCTGCTAAAGCACTATAAGCCTTTCCCTTGTTTATCACAGCCAATAGTAAACCTTATTCAGACTTGATTTTTATAATTTTTTTTATATAACTTCACCGATTGTACCACACTATAGAATTGATTGAAGTTTTAAAAACAAGTTAAATTAACATCTATACAAATGCACAAAAAGGTTTCTGAGAATTCAGTTTTATAGTTGGGTGGAGCTCTTGATCGTTATCATTCCCAGGATAATAATTGCAGGTTCCAGAACAACTGAGCAGGCCCCTAAAATGATTGACTTAAAATGTCTTTAACTGGTATCTAAAGGCATGCATATTAACATCTGTAGCTACCTACCTAATAAACCATTCCTGCACACATGCAGGCAAAATCTACTTCAGAGGATTGGCTGCAGGAGGTAGAGGAAGAAGACACTCCATGGCTGAGGAGGTCCTTTTTTTTAACATTGGAATTTTTCCATCATGCCTAGAAGACTCTGAGTTGGTTACTCATTCCTTGTGTATGCATTTGTTAATTTGATTAAATCTGGCATCAGCTACACGAAACTCACTTTATGCATGTAAACCAATCTTCAAACTATCCTTCATAACTGGCAAATACTCATGATCTAATGATTCTCAGAAGCAATTGGTCAGCCACTGTGGCCTGATCTAACAGGGCTCCTCTCATGATCTCTAGGTAGAATGTTGGTTATTTTGAGACTAGTTCATTCAAAATGTTTTTATTTTATTCCATAGGAGAGACATTCATGTAGCTATTAAAATTGTGAAAAGTGTTGGTAGATACCGTGAAGCAGCTCGGTCAGAAATTCAGGTACTGGAGCATTTAAATACCTTGGATCCTAGCAGCACATTGTAAGTATAAAACAGAACAAAGTGCTGTGTTAAAAGTGCTACATTTCTTAGTGGTTTATTACATTCTTTTTTTTTCTTTTTTGTAGCCGTTGTGTTCAGATGCTGGAATGGTTTGAACACCATGGTCACGTTTGCATTGTGTTTGAGCTACTGGGACTCAGTACCTATGACTTTATCAAAGAAAATAGTTTTTTACCTTTTCCCATTGAACTTATTAGAAAGATGGCTTATCAAATTTGTCAATCTATAAACTGTAAGTACATTTTTAAAAAATAATTTCTCCATACCCTAAATTTATAAGCATTGGTTAAAGTATTGAGTTCCCACCTCTTTTTCTTTTTGCAGTCTTGCACCACAATAAGTTGACTCATACAGATCTGAAACCTGAAAATATTTTATTTGTAGAGTCTGATTATATAGTAAAGTACAATTCTAAAATGGTAAGTTCGTTTGCTTCAGGCTTACTTCCCTTTGGGCGGTCTTCCTACCTTACTTCATTCTTCACAGCTGAACATGCCATTTGTTCTTCTAACCTTGCTTGTGCCAAAAACCATTGCTTTGTCATAACACATAAGTGCTTTATTTCTTCAACAGCATGAGATTCATATATGCTTTTCTGATCAGTGTACTGAGACTGCATAAGAAAGCCTAGACTTTAAAAAAAGGAAAAATTATTTTCCAGTTAAGAAAAAAAAATAGTTGTGTCATTTCTAGGATGCTTTTAAGGCCATTTTTTGGGATCCAAGAGCAGGAGGCTTGCCCTTGTCTCTGTTTCAGATGCCCATGGGCAATTGGTGGGCTACTGTGTGCGACAGGATGCTGGACTAGGTAGGCTGTGGCCTCATCCAGCAGGGCTCCTCTTATGTTCTTATGTTGTGAGGACTGCTGCAGTGTAGAGACACTTGGCAGAGTTGTGTAGAGTAATTTGGAAGTGGTTCTAGGAAAGTATAAATCTAGATTAGCGTACTCAATTGAAGAAGTACTTTACATTGACTATTCTGTTATTGCTGTTAGTACAGGTGAAGTGGGGCTTTCTAATATTAGGCTTGCTTGAGGTAAATGTACAGTAGCTAACTTGCAGATCCCATACTGTACATCTGTACAAGAAGAATAGGGAAAAATAATTTATGGAATGATCACTGTGTATCCTTTGATAAGACCAGGCTGGGATTAAGAAGTTTCCCTTGGAGATGCTTGTGTAGTATATTTTTTAATTAAAAAAAAAATCTTTCTGCTTTTTTACAGAGACGGGATGAACGCACCCTGAAAAATACGGATATTAAAGTTGTAGATTTTGGAAGTGCTACATATGATAACGAACACCATAGCACTTTGGTATCCACAAGACATTATAGGGCCCCTGAAGTTATATTAGGTTAGTAACACTCTTTCAAAAAGAAGGCTAAACAGTTGACAAAAACTCTTTTTCAACTGTTATTTCAATATAATCAAGTATAGTATCATGGATCTTTTTTACCTAGTGTTGTAAATGATCAGAGGAATTCTAGATTTTTTGATAACAGTGGGTAGTGATTTCTAACTTACATTGTCAGATAACTTGCATTTTGTGTACTGTGTTACAGCACTTGGGTGGTCTCAGCCCTGTGATGTCTGGAGCATAGGATGCATTCTGATTGAATATTACCTAGGTTTCACAGTTTTTCAGGTATTAATGTTTTTTTTATTAGTTTCAATATTAACTAATAACAAATTGGCTTTAATTATGCATTTGATGTTCTGCTTTAGTTTCATAGCCCTTTTGCAAGGCTGTAGTGATTATCATGCAAGTTATGAGTGACAGTATCCTACAAGAGGGCAAAAAAACCACTCCCTTCCCATCTTTATTGAACATCCCTCCTCAGCTTCCTGTCCTTCAGGGTGGATTTGGAAGAACTTTATGAATGGAGAGCAAATAAAATGTCAGTTTGGGCCACAGGAGTTCATTCCCAAAGAAGATTAATTCAAAGGTTGAAGGCACACTATGTATTTTTAAAGAAAATGCAACATAATTATTGCTGTAATTAAATGTAATGTATTACATACATTAAAGTTCAAAGTTTCATTCTTCATGTAATAGGCATGAGCACTGAATTTGGAGAAAACTCAGGCTGTAGTATGGTGGCTTGCAGATTCATGGCTCCTTAGTGATCAAAAAGATGTGGTTGGCAAGTTGTCTAAAAAACAAAACTAATGTTTTTGAGCTTATCATACAAGAATAATGCCAAGGTGATGTAAGTGATCTTGAAAAGACCACAGTCGGTAATAGGCTGTCTTCTGGAGCTGGCTATAGCAGACCTTCTAGAGTGGAGGTCTAGTCCTCTAGAAGGCCTAGTGCATGGATAGGCATCTACTTCCTATGAAGCTGCACCTTCTTGCATGTGTCTTCTGGGAGGATTCCAGAAGGCCTGTCAGTGAGTATAGAAGCCAGCATGCTGGCATCCACAGTCTCTCTAATACTACCTGACCAGAAACAGCAGAGTGGTGGGGGCTGGTGGGAGCCTGCAGTGAAAGGGTGGTAGAGTGCTATGGAGGGATAATGCTTAAGCCAGGAGCCATGGGAGAGCTTTTGCCCTGGTTTGATTCATCTTTGGATTGACTGAACCCCAAACTTTTAGTTGTAGTCAGTCTGATAATGACACCCCTACTCCCCCCCCCCCAGTGTGGTATGAAACTGATTCAGTGCATCCTTGTTATAAATACAACCTCCTGAAAGTGGAATTGGGGGTCCCATCTTGGACTCTTCTCCTGAATTGTCATCTACTTATTTTAAAAGGAAGAGTTTATATTCTTTTTTTCCTTAGTAACATAAGGAGCAGGTTGGATGCCATAGTTGGATAAGACAGCCTCTGGTTTGAGGCAACCTAATTAAGCACTGACCCCCAAATCAGTACGTGTGATTAGTGCATATTCCTAGTAGGTAAAAACTCTTGAACATCTTCTTCCCCCACTTTTCATGACATAGTTCTATAATCATAGCAAGTTGATATATTTGATGGAATAAATATTGTATTGAATTTCTTTCTGTTTTCCAGACACATGATAGTAAAGAACATCTGGCAATGATGGAGAGGATATTGGGGCCGTTACCAGTTCACATGATTAAAAAATCAAGGTAAGCCTCTTCTCCTAAGATAACTTGTGAGGAATGCACCATATCTTGTCTTCCTGTTCCCCATTCAAGTGAAGCAACTGATTAAAATACACAGCTAAAAATAACCTTCAAAATTAGCAGGTTTTGGTCACTTCATCCAGATGAAACAAGAGATATGGGTCTCTTAATTATTCCCGCCATGGAGACACTAGTGTGGTATATAAACGGTACATCTGATTGCTTAAGATTTTGGGAAGAACAACAAAAGTTTTAACATGTCCATTGTTTTAGCATATTTGTTTTACTTAAGTTTTAGTCATAACCTCACTTTCCTACTGGCGGGCAGCCTTGAGAACAGTAAGATCTATTTGGGGGTAGAACTGATTAGGTTGCACTATTGTACTAAAATAGTACTACAGTTTTTAAACTGTGTCACCCTAGTTTTACACGGAAAACTGAAGCAAAATAATATTTTTGTAAAGCACCACCAGCAAAACCACCTGTTCAGGGTTTTGGAAAATTTGTGTATTTGCAGTGTAATACAACGTATCATTAATACATAGATCAAACAGCTTAGAAGCGCTCAAAGCTTGGAGCAGACTAAAATACTATTTTCATGCCATAGTCTATTCCAACACCTTGCCAGATGTGGACAGAGCAGGCAGAAGGTATAGACAAGACATACCAGAACTGTTCCCCCTCACCCAGGAATTTGTCTACACTGCCACAGATGCCAGGCAAAAAGCTTGCATGCCCCACAACCAAACAGGAGTCTTTCACAAACTGCAGTGCTACACCAAAACCAGCACAAACAAAAAACATGTAAATCAAGGCCCAGTGCTCATTTAAGAGGCTTACATAGCCATTCCAGCATGGGATGTATTTGTTTTACCTAAAAGAGGCTGGTTTGTGTACTCTGAAGGACAGATTATTATTATTATTATTATTATTATT
>MTQE01000401.1:9086216-9115800 GCA_014337955.1 Aspidoscelis marmoratus | reverse complement strand
GGCTGTGGCCTGATCCCGCAAGGCTTCTCTTATGTTCTTATGTTCTTAAATGTTTAGCAAGCTAGGTTACCTGAGGTATCATCTTGGGTTGACGTTAACTCTGTTTTTTCTGGTCAGGTCTGGGTGGGAAATCGACTCAGGGTTATGATGGAGGAAAAGCTGGGCTAGAAATAAAATGTTTTTTAAAATGTAGCCAAGGGGTGGGTACCAAAAATCATATAATGTTGGCTTATGGCGAACCTTTACCTGGAGGCTGATCCAAAGTTTGGGGGCCACTACAGAAAAGGCCCTCTTGTGTGCCACAGCCCTTCCCATCTCTGAAGGTCATCTTTTAGAGAAGGAAATTTAAGCAAGTGCTCAGTTTTCCCTTTGATTTAAGTGGGACTTGATGTTTGACTGTAGGAATTTGCTTGCAGAGTCTGGCACGTGTGAGTATATATTGTCCTCACACTCCTGCAGAGCTTCTCTGTAAACATTTCTCTTTGTCCTTTTCAAAACAGAAACTGGGTGAAGGATTAGCCAAGCTGCGCACGGCAAGAGAAGCACCATCTGAATGCAGATGTCCTGCAGGTATGTGGAAACTAAGATGTCTTCAAATGAACCATGTTACCAGAAGGGCTTGAAAAATACCTGCTGTAAATGGCTATCTTGGCTTTTGTTTGTGTACCTTTAAATAGAGAAAAGTACTGCCCTCTTTTTTAAAAAGCCTTTTAACAGAGTTCTCTGCTGCAGATGGTAAGACACAAGTAGTTTGTGTGATAAATTAATTGTTCTTTGGGGTTTCTAGTATTGCTATATTCTCTGATTTCATTACTCTATAAATCATGTCTTATATATAAACGTTACACTTACATGGTTATTCTCTTTCCAGAAGCATGCTTTGTAGGGTCAGTTAGTATCCTTCATGAGACTGCATGGGAATTGCTTTTATACAGACACATTGTAAGCCTATCGCCGTTCATTACAGAAAACAACTCAAGTGAATCATTGGAGAATTTCTATATGTTTTTGTTATGCTGTGTGGTCAAATTAATGAATGAGTGCCTAATGGCTTCAGCATGGACAAAGTATGCAAATACTTAGTTGTTTCTTTCTAGAAATACGGCCCATTATATTTGGAACAGCGTGGAACATGGTATCTTATATTGGAGATGTCTGCAGATCACATACACAGGGTCAACTGTTAGATGCTGGGGTCAAATGTTTCCATATGGGTATTTTTTTTGTACAGTAACCAAACTCCACATGCACATTTTTTGTTTCAGATTCTGTATTGTGATGAAAACATTCCAGCATTGGCAACCATAACAGACTAAAAATCATATGCAGGAATTTTGCTATCCAGAGTGGACATAAAGCGTATACGTTTGGCCCAGCACCATTTCTGAAATCATGAGAAAGGGGAAGCCGTACTATCGTCCTTTGATCTTTAAATTTTGTATGATAGTTTTAAACATTAGATCCATAGCTCTTCTAAACGTTAACAGTGTAATTGAAGTCCTCTTGCTTAGCTAACCACCAGCAAATAAAATAACCATCTCCACACGCAAAGCATAGGCAGACTTTTCTTAAAAACAACCTTGATTGGTTGGGACATTAAAGTCCCTTCTTGCATGTCAAAATGCCAAGTTACATTTGAGGGATGTGTAGTCTGTCTAATTTGTAAATGTATATTTTGGTTCTTCGTGCAGGAAGAATCTCTTTTCCCTGGAGTTTCCAATTACAGTCTTATGCCTCCAGTACAGAGTCAGCTAAGGATTCCTCACAGAGCAGACATAATATGCTTGTTACAGTATATTGTCGTTACTGTTGGCAGGTCTCAATTTTGCTATCAAAGTGCTCCTGTGGCAGATCGTGAGCTCAGCCTGTTGGTTTTTTGAAAACTACTTTTCTGTTAAGTCTTAGTCTTGGAAACAAAATAAAACAATGGTTGTTCAGCTCCTGGCGTTCCACTAGAGCGGAGCTGTGTGGGGCCTGAGGATTTTCTGGAGGGATTTTGTGTTGTCTTTCACCTTTGCAACCAGATGGCTCTGGTTCTGATGATGAGAGGCTGGAGTGGCTTAATATTTAAAAGTAGGTAAGATGATATCTTGCTTTGGGCCTTGCACTTTCTTGGGCTCTCAAGCCTCTTACTGACAGGGTTATGTGAAGAGTAGGAAGAGCAAAATGGGATGTAAGGAAAGACAGAGGCAACTGTCCCTCACTTTTCATTTCTCTTTGCTCTTACTGCCTTTCAATTCTAGCCTACTGGCTTCTGCTCTTTTTTATTTTGTCATCTTGAAGGCCAAACTTGGAGATAAATCAGGAAATCTGTATTATTGACTTCAGAAGGAAGTGCAGAAGGAAGGCTGCCAGAGAGAACTGCAGTGGAATAAAAGTGCAGTGCTATGGGAGATAGATAGCCCCTTCCCTTTTATATAAAGTTAATTGGCCATCTCTATATGCAACATCCTACCATTTTGCGAGGAGATATGCTTGGTATGGCTATGATTGGCAACAACTGGAATTAATATGACAAGGCCAAAGAAGAGCATAGGAATCTTGGGACTTCGGTCAAGCAAAGACAAGCCTATACATACTTGTTTTTCTGCTCATTTTCCTCCTCCTCCCTTTAAACCTGCCAAGCAGGGCAGAGCAGTAAGCTTTTCAGATTCAATTAAGAGTAATGGCTTGAACTGGAGGCGAACTCTACACTCAGTCTTGGATTTTGAAATGCCCTTGTGGCACTCAAAAATATCAATAAATGTAATCAAGGCATCTTTTTACCCATCTTTACTGGGTAAACTGGTAAAGTGCAACTCTTTGGAATGCTTCCTATAGGAATTTGAGCAAAACTGCAGGAAGGGTGATGTTTGGGTATTTGTGAGCTACCCCATCAGTAGGGCATCTTTACTGGTAAATGGCTTGAGACATCCATCCCAGCAAAGTAAGGAGTGCAAAAATCTTATTTGTGAAATGAGTAATCTATCTCCTGCCCTTCTCCATAAGAAAACCTGAAGTCCTAGAACTTGGGCCATTGCCCCCACCCAGGACAGGTAATAAAAAGGCCCCCAGAGCAGAACATGACACAGTTTAACATGGCGCATTAAGACTTCCTTATTACATCTGTTGTTCCTGCTACCAAGAAACCACTTCTTCACTTTTGCTGGGAACTTTATGTCTTGGAACTTTATCTTGAGCAACTTGCTGCTACTGCCTAAGCCAGCATAAAACCTCTCTAATTTTGCTTCATCTGAGCAATAAGGCAATTCCCATTCTTCTTTACTGTCTCCAGACTGAACTGCTGTGCTGAATTGAATTCTCTCTTTTTAAAAAGGCTGTTCTTAAAAAACAAAAAAGGTACATGGAGGGTCTGCATTGTTAGCCGAATTATTACATAACGCCATCTGTTTTTTTTGGCTGCACTACATCAAGTGGCCTGTTACCCATGCCATCAAGTGGTAACCCTAGCAACAGAGGAGTCTCATGATTGAGTCTTATGGCCAGGATGGGTGTTGGTTGTTGAAAGCTGTGATTCCATCTCCAAATTCTGTTTGGGCAGCCACTGAGGTTGAAGTGGTCTGGTGGTTAAGGAGCTGGGAATCACCATGTTTGATTCTGCACTCCTCCATGAAGCCAGCAGGGTGACCTTGGGCTAGTCACAGCTCTCTTATGAGCTCTCACAGCCCCATGTAGCTCACAGGGTGTCTGTTGTGGGGAGAAGAACAGAAAGCTTTGTCAGCCACTTTGAGTCCCCTTAAATAGGTGAGAAAAGTGGGGTAGAAAAGCTAACTGTCCTTTTAACTGGGCCATTCTATAAAGAGCTAGCTATGACCAGAACCGGAACAGCAGTAGCACTGTTGTATGGAAAGCAGTTCATCAGGTAATGTTCAAATGTATTTATTCATTACACTGTGTAGACTGCAAATTCAGCTTTGCAAGTTCAAACCACTTGTATTGTTCTTTGAAACCTAGCCTTGCGCTACAGTTTGATCTTGTGGTTAGAGTGCTGGACTCTTATCCAGTAGTCTCTCAGTTTGAATTCACACTCTTACATGAAGCCAGCTGTGTGACCTTGGGCTAGTCACAGCTCTCTTTCTGGGCTCTCACAGCCCCACCTACCTCACAGGGTGTCTATTACAGGGAGAAGAACAGAAGGTTTGTCAGCTGCTTTGAGAAAAGCGAGGTGCTTTATAAAAAAAACTCTTCTTTTTTCTTGTTCTACAGAGTGCTACTCATTTTTGTTGTTGTTGTTGTGCTCCTTGCTGTGCATGCAAAATAAAGAATCTGATGAATTATATCCCGCCATGTAAGTTGGTGTATGTGCGTGCGTGTGTTAAAAGCTGTCAAAATACTGCCACTGTACACAGCTCTGGGGGCCGTGGAGATGGAGTCAGCATATCTTAGCCTAATGTGATCTGGCTGGAATGTACAGGACTGCTTCCTTGCCAGCTGACCCAGTCCCAGCATGAGCAGCATGAGCAGCTTCGTCTGTGACTAGTGGAGGAGGACATGGGGATGGTCATAAAAATAAATATGTTTAAGAATAATGATATACTGTATATGAAAGAGAGAAATATAAAACATAATCTTGGAAAGTTAACTTCATAAGATTGAGTTCTAGAATTTAAAATTTGCATTTCCTATGCAATTAAAAAGATTAGCGACTTGCTGAAAAGGTTGTGCTGCTAGTGCCAAGCGTGGGTCCTTAGGCCGGGCATTTCAAGAACCACTGGGCTACAGTTTCTGCCTTTTGGTGCATCTGTAATAAAGAAAGGTAGTTGGAGCACAGAATCTGCAGAAAATCTTTACAGAAAGGACTGGCTGGCGTGCTAAGAAACACGTCTAAAATACCTTTTGTGAACTTATTGCTCTTGATCCAGGATCAGTGGATCCTGAGCTGGATTAAGGGTCTCCTTAATTTGGATCAGGCTCCATCTAGTGCAGATGGAGATGGACCAGCAGGGGGCCGGGCCTCCATGATTGACATTAATATGTGGACATGGAGGACTACATCTGAACTACACCGGCCCATGCAGAAAGGGCCTAAGTATTTTTATCCTAACCTATAGGTGTCCAATAACCACCCAAAGATCAGGCCCCTGAGAAAGCTCTCTTGCATCTCCCTAAACAATACTTCAGTTCCCCACTGGTGGTAATACTTTCCCATGTGATGTGCATATATGGTACACAGTGTTTAATTCTGTGCAATTCTGATGCATTTGAATAGTTAATTTTTAATAGTAAGGGTGACCTGCCTTGAGTATGTTATACGGGAAACTGCAGCAAATAAGGAAACAATGAAGTGAAATGAAATTAAAAAAAAAAAAAAACCCTGCCCAGGTGGAATTCTGAAAAGGAGTAGCAAGATACAGGTGCACTGTACCTGAAAAGTGTGTTTTAGGGCTTTTTTGTTGGACAGTTCAGGGATGGTGACTGGACTTGAGTGCTGGCCCTGTCCACAACTCCGCCCAAACCTACCTGTCAACTCCAGAAGCATGAAAGGTCCTGCCCAGGATCATCTGCATCACTGTAGCAATGGCCATGTGTACTGGGCCATTGCTGTGGTAATCGGCAACGGAGCATGCAACTGTGCTGACATGCCGCACTGTCCCCGCACACTGTTTGCATAGGAAGTATTGTAAATGTTGTGTCCAGGGATTGACCGTTAAGCTATGGGAGAAGTATCAACAATCAGGACAGCTATGGATCATTCTGGGATCCTGTATGCTCCATCTTACAGCATGCCTGAGTGTCCTGATTGCCTTAGTTCAGACAGGCCCTGAGTCATTTTTATGGAAGATCTCTGGTTGATGGTTTGGGAATTACTCTTCACTCAAGGCAGGCAGGCACTTGCCTAGCTGTGAGACTGGGTTGGACAAAGCTCCTTGCCTTGAGAGACGAAGCCAGTGTATGGATTTCAGCTCCCATCATCTCCAGTTAACATGACTGTCTGAGGTCAGATACTTACAGTATCTGGAGGGTACCAGCTTGACTATTCTGATATAGAGGAAGCGCCCAAGGCCATAACGGTGAACTTATTCTAATGGCATAATGGTTTGGAACTTGGTCATTGTCACTTGCCCTTGTATGGATGCCATGGAGATCTACTTCTTCAGCGGGATCTCACTATGGGGTTCTATGTAATACAGAATGTTACCTTGGGATGATTCACAGTCAGGCCCACAGAGTGGTGTCACCTTCCCTTTCGAATGCCCTTCACTTTGCTGTTTCTGACATGGCTACATGTGCAGCTTACAGGTGCCTGTTACAAGACGTGTCTTTTAGCTCAGACATTGTCTGTGTGAAAGTTTGTTTCTTCTCTTACTAGACCTCACAGTTGACTGTAAAGCAGACATTTTTCACTTCACATTAATCAATATGCCTCAAAATATGCAGAGTCTTTGTTAATTAGCAAAATCTACAGGCTGAAAATCTTTGTTAATGAGCAAAATCTACAAGCTTGCCCCAACAAGAAGTCTGGATAGTACAACAGAAATCAGTACAACTTAACTTAAATTTCATTAAGTTAAGTAACAGCTTGTTTTGGAAGTATAATCAATATGTTTCTGAAACTGCATCCTTCTCATTTGCAAAACAAAACAAAAATTCAGTTCATTCATAATGACCAGCATTACAGCCTTTGATATTATTGACCACTAGAGGGAGCTAATATTTTGTGACTACCACAGAAACCAAATTACTGAAAAATAAGAGTAGTTTTTTTAACAAAGGATCTGAAATGCCTTTTAAAATATGGATAATTGCCCTGAAGCTTCTCAAGCTTTGTATTCTGGAAGAAGTTGCTTTGAGAACTGGTGAATCAGTCTCTCTCTGGCAGTGGATGCAACTCAGAAATTTTAAATATCTCCTGTAGCGTGAGCAGATCTCAGTCTTAGCCATCTTGACTGCATGAGTGGCTTGTGTGTCTCCTGTGAACCTTATACCTTACTTTTTTCAGAATTCCTGCTTACATCTGGAGCACAAATAATTCAGAAATAAACAATGTGATGATTAATGTTAGCATAATGATTTTAAGAGCTTCAAACAGGTGACCCTCTGTACTTCTACAAAAGAAGCAGAATGTTTGTTTTCACACAGATCAAGACTAAAAGATTTATTGGCCAGTTCTTTAGAACACTTGTCTTATTTATGGATTGATTTGCTTTTTAAAGTAGTCACATAAAACATCTCAGAGTGGTTTACCATAAGAAGCATGAAAACAAAAGTAAAAGTAAAGCTGAAAATACTATGGAGGCATGTGAAGGGAATGGGAGAGATCATCTAGTCCAGCTCAGAACAGAAGTCTGTTAAACCATCACCACTAGATGACCATACAGCCTCCTCATGTAAACCTTGAGTGAGAGGGGAACAAGAGACTGAATGGTTCATGATTCAGCAGTTGATCCACTTAGCAAATTTCTCCTTTGTCTAGTTTACACCTTTTTTCTGGACCCACTGATCCAGATTTAGGACAGGTAAATGCAGAAAGGGCCTTTGAATACATCCCTCATCTAATACTCTTGATTTGATGTGCTATGGTTTTGTCAATGGGTGTTTTTTTTAAAAAAGAAAGGACTATTGGGCATAATCCAAAGAGAGAAAATATTTTAAAGTTAATTAACTGCTCTGCTGTTCAGTGAGCATCAAAAAAGTTACAGTCAGACAGACAGGGCATGCAATTAAAACTTTTTATTGTTGTTATTACTACTTTGGTACTAAATGTAGGGGAGAAAACATTTAAGGTCTTATCATTTTCTCGGTCACAAGCTGTTCCAGTAATGGAAGTTTTATTTCCTCAGTGTGTCTCCTTCTTTGACAGAGAGTATTAATGGATTTTTTTCAACTACGGATGGGTAGTACTCTGTTCTAAGACAGAGTCAAGTCCCCTGTAAATGAGAACCACTGAAAACATACTTAGGCCTCACTAATTACTTCAGGTAAAATGTTCAGCAAGCTAATGTTCTTCTCCTTCTTCAACACATGTGGTACACAGATATCATGCCAGACGCCATTTGAGGCCTGCCATAAATTGACAGATGGGGCTGGAGAGGACAACACTGTCATCCTTTGGACATGAGAACTGCAGAGGGGACAGAATTGGCAACAGGTCTAGAGCGAAATAATGCTGCCAGATTTCGTTGCTTAAACAAAATTACTAACAGATCTGTGACTGGAACATATGAAATAAGTGTGCCACTCGCTCTTTGTTTTTAAAGTCTAAAATCAGGATTCCAGTTCTATGCCTAAGTGTCTAAATTAATGTTTCCATGTTTCAAAAGGTTTACAGGCTTAAGTTTCAAAATTGGTGTTGCAGGATATAACAATTTAAATGTTAGACCTTCAAATTAAATCCAACCATAATTATCTTACGGAGAAAGGTGACACAAGAAGGTGAATCACTGTCTGAGTATATTATTAAAATGTTTCAAAACACAACAGTCATTATGGCCCTTTAACTTGTTTTTCCCCACTCTAAGACAAAAATTATCAACTGCTTTGTTCACATAGCAGCATGCTGGCAAAATACAACTCCTCTGGAGTTATAAGTCATCTGTGAAGTTGCTGAGCCTATTAAAACAACCCATGTCCATCTAATCTCTTTCCCATGATGAGCATGGTTTTGGCTTTCATTTTGTAGAAATGAAGCAATAAGTGGCATAATAAGAAAAATTCCACTGTTTTTGTAGCCAATGTCACTGAGAAATACATGTTTTGAATTAATGTTCCATTAACAAACTTCAGTATTTGGTGAATTATGCCCACGGACATTATTAATTTGAGAAGGAAATACTACTTTTTAATTCCTGAACAGGCAAGACATGAATGGAGGTTTCTTCTCCAGTGTTTCTGCTTGTTTGAGGCTAGCTACTGTAACACTGTTGTGAAATAATTGTGGATTTATTAAGACACACAAACTACAAAGTCATATTCTTCCAAGAAGGGGCCCAGACTAGGCTTCTGAAGGCTTCTGAAGAACCAATTTAATGTGAACATCCTCTGTTTGCTAGGCTTGCTGACAATTCAAACCCAACTTAAGTTCTGGGTTCAGTCCAATAGTGAACCAAACCTTCCTCGTTGAGATGGTTTCACCATTTAACCCCCCCTTCCCCTATTTGCCATAGTCTCTTGCCTCCTTCCTTCCCTCCACACCTTCCATCTTCTCCCTCTGTGCCATAGCCTCCCCATTGTCCCTTTAGCCATAACCTTCCCACTTTGGTTCATGCTGAGCCTGGCACACTGTTGCAGGCTATGTGGTTCCAAACCACTTCTTGGCCTCCTTCTGGGTGAGGGACATTGGTTGTGATTATGCCTTACACGGTCATAGTAAGGGAGTAAATGCCTGGGCATTTTGAACTACTATATCCTGAAACTATCCAGAGCAGAAGCAATGGAGTGCCGAAACCTAATGTCATCAAGAATTCTGTGTAAGAGCAGCTGGAAATGAAAGGAACAGAAATGTGGACCACAATGGTATTAGATTCGATATGTAGACACACATACCTACACCATTGCCAAGGCAGTCAGATTTTATTTTAAAGGAGGAAATTGTTCAGGAATGAATGGACTATAGAAAGAATTTTCAAAGGGAACGCGAGGAGGGACAAATCATTTTTAAAAAAGGCTAGTGCGGGCGATAATACTGATATTAACTCTTCTTCAAAAAGAATCAGCCAGACTGTATGTTTGCAGGGAATGAAAAATACTGTGAAATTTAAGAGGATGAGTCAGTATGGTAAATGAACAGCGTCAAAAGACAGGAATGCCTGCCTTATCCAGAATGGAGCAAGAAGTAATTCAAGCAGAGCAAATGCAAGCAAACAAGGGTAGAACTATAATAAGCAAAAATAAAGAAGTATAATAATTAAAAAATAAAGAAGTCTCTTGTATACCAGAGGCACAGGAAACAGCCATGCATACTGTGCATTAAAACCACACAAAGCCACACGTAACAAACTAAGAGACATGTGTGACATGGAAGCAAATGGAGATGGAGCAGAGGAAGAGGGCCTGAAGCACTGAGGCAGAAGAAAAGCAGATGTGGGCTAGAAATGTGAGTAAAAGTCTTGCTTTCTTACAATACAGCAGCATAGCACAAGGACCCTTCTGAGAAAACTAGGAGGATCACCAAATTTAATGGCGCTGTAGGTTACCAAGTTTGTGGACGACAGATGTATCAATGCCTACTAGAATGAATGCCTAGGTACATCTTTCAGGCTGGCAGGGGGCACTTCTAAGGCCACCTGCTGGGATTCGAGAGCAAGAAAAGGTTTGTCCTTGTCACTGCTTGAGATGCCCATGAGCATTTCATGGGCCATGGTGGGCGGTGGGATGCTGGACTAGATGGGCTGTGGCCTGATCCAACAGGGCTTCTCTTATGTTCTCTTATGTAAGCTGTGGAAGGTTTAAGGAAGATGAGCATTCAGGAACACCTGATTGTACTCATGAAGAACATTTATACTGGTCAAGAGGCAACCATCAGAGCAGAGAATGGAGAGAAAGATTACTTTCCACTTGGTAAGAAAGTAAAAGCGCGTGTACTTTCACTCTATCTGTTTAAGGTGTATACAGCTTTAAGCTAGATGGGAGAAATATTAACAACCTCATGTCTGCTAATAGAAAAAGGAGAAGATTTAATGGCTTACTAGACAGAGTGAAAGAAGAGAGTGAGAAGATGAAGTTTATGTCCACAGGACCAGGCAGCAATTTTTGACTAGAATTTGAAGCTCTGGAAACAGCTGATGAGGTTTGTCATCTGGAATCCATGTTTAATACTAAAGGTTCTAGAGGTTGGCACTTGGAAGAACAACAGCAATGACAAGTTTAGGGAAGGTTTTAAAATGCTCCCATTGCCTTACTGAACAGAAAGATCAGCATGATTAATGTCATGGTTTTTAGACCGTGTTGTACGAATGCAACAGTTGGACAATGACAAAACATGAGTGGAAAAGTACTTGGGTGCCAAAGGGTATCCTGGGTAGATAAAAGATCAACCATTGGATTCTAAATCCAAGAAACCCAAATATTCATTAGCAACATAGATGACAAGGCTTAAACTGTCATGTTTCAGGCACATAATGGGAAGACCAAAAATTCCCTGGAAAACATAGTGATGCTGGGAAAAGAAGAGATTGGACAGCTAGTAGGTAGACAGACTCAGTTACAGTTACAGTGAGTATCTCACTGGCAGATCTAAGAAATATCATAGAAGGCCTGTCAGTCTGGAGGAAATCAGTCCATATGGTCACCATAAGTAGACTGCAACTCTGTAGTGTCAATTGAGCAACTGTACTCTTACATATGAAGGGAGATGTTGCCAAAGAAAATTGTTGTTACTTAGCATATGAATCTAAAAATTATGGGGAAAATGTCCATTATTACTAATGGGAGCTTTTTCTAAGCCTTATGTTTGGTTAAGAAAGGATTTTCCTCAGGATTTCAGCTTTGGAGGAAAATATGTTCGTAGTCCTCATGACTATCATTCTCCTCCTAGGCCTGAATCTGTGAAGGGAAGGATTGTAGCTTTATTTTATTGTACTTTTTAAAAAAGTTAATGTTAAATATAACCCACTCTGGGACCATATGGTGAAGGGCAAGATATGGTTGACTTGAAAATAAATACACAAATATAACTGCACATTTCTTATTTAGCTTAATTTGTGGTTTTGACCTTAATATAACCTCCAATATCCACTACATTAAAGGTAGATGATTCACAGCCATACTGTATAAACCTATCTACTTAAGTTGGCCTCCTGTCTCTCATTATATTGATATTGGATGAAATGGGAATTCTGTAGTGGAGTGTGGCATTCATAACATGCTTCAGTGATTTGCATTACTCAGCATTATGATGCTAACAGCCACAGGTAGTACCATCTGGAAAGTAGTTCTGTAACTCAGGGCTGCATGAACAGCTGATTCTTGTAGGGAACAAAATCCAGTTATTTTATATTAGAACTGTCATTTTGCTGGTTAACTGTTACTGAAAGCCATGTAAATACACTGAAGAGCAATAAATACTCCATTTTTTAAAACTGATATGATTACATTTATGTTCCATCTTTTCTCCCTAAGGAGTCAAATGCTTTTTAAAAACTCAAGTGTCTAGAACTATATTACTGACACAGAAACAAATGCTCCTTCTGCAAAGTCCATATTATTTATCCATGTGATGGGTTTGTGCTAGTCCACATCTGGACCTCCATATCTGCATGTTAATACAGATCACAGAGACTGTGCCCTCTGCTGGTCCGGCTCTGTCTGCATTCAATGGAGACTGATTTGAATTAGGGAGGCCCTAACCCAGAACACTGGTATTCCCATTAAATCAGGACTACCAGTGAACAGTGGCTCTAATCCAGAACATTGTGGGTCTAGAATCTTGGAGCAATGTTTAGTGACATTACTAATGGTCTGAATCAGTACCAGGTAACTTTCTATGCTTAAGTTTTCTTTACATTTTGAAGTAGGTCTGGTTGGAAATGGTTAACAGCTCTTCATTTTTTGGACCACTTAAGCAAATTCTGCCAGCAGGGATGGTATCATACCTTGGGTTGCTCCCAGGATGTGTCTGTGTTTGTTTATTGCCCTTTTAAAAAACAAAGCAAGGCAACATACAAAAACAAAGGAAAATGGGAAAGTAGCAAAAATATTTCTAAAAAGATACAAAACGTCATTCAAACATGTTGGAACTATTAAAATATTGTTGAATGATGGGTTATTAGATCAGCCAGTACTCAACTAGATAAAAGAAAATACCATATGATTGCTTCTTCCCTCCCATGAGTCCCTTGATACTACTGAAATGTCTTTAAATGCCTGGGAGAAGAGCCATGGTTTTACACCTGGGGCCTGAAGGTTTTCCCATAAATAATTTTATGTCATCAGCAAAATCAGTGCTGGCTGCTCATTGCTAACTCCTGATAGTTGATGGGTGAGTTAAGAAAGCCAGGTCTCCCAACAGATCCTTGGAAGACCCTGTTACAAGTTGTTTGTTCATCCATGACCCTCTACTTTCTATTCTAACACCAGTGGATGAAGTGTTTCTTTTCACTTATGCAAGATTTTCTCAATCTTCTAATCTGCTAAGATGGAGGAGGAAAATGACCTGCATGGTCAGGGGAGTTTGCTGGAACAAGTAAATGCTTGGCTTGCTTGCTGCCTTCTATAATTCTTCTTCACCCAGGCGTTGAGGCGTTGGTTTCTGCTATACTGCTTCGAGGCTGTACAGTGGTACCTCGACATACAAGTGCCCTGACATACAAGTGTTTTGAGATACAAGCCGCCGAGCGAGTGATATTTTGCTTTGAGATGAGAGCAAGATTTGAGATACGAGTATGTAAATACAGTACAGTACATAACAAAAACAACTGAGGTGGTGTTTTGGGAGCTGGAATGGATTAATGGGAAAATTGCTTTGAGATACGAGCGATTTGACATAAGAGCAAGGTTACGGAATGAATTAAACTCGTATGTCAAGGCACCACTGTACCTTTTAGTTTTAGGACCTGTTCACACTTGGCCGTATTCTGGAATATATCTTTTTTGCTGTGTGTTATTTGTAAACCATCCCAGGTCTGTCAGATGCAGGGCAGTATAAAAATGCAAATAATACACAATTAAGGAACATCAGCTGTAAAGACAGACTTTCCTTGTCTTTTATTTATTTATTTATTTATTTTGTCAAAAGAGCGATAAAAGTAACATTATTGTTTTGAGAGTTAAATCACGGAACAGGGAGAGCTGCAAATGAGATGATAAGAGAGAGAAAACATGAAGTTGTTTGTTTGTTTGTTTGTTTTGGAGATGGCTAGCTACGCTCCCTAATCTGGTTAATTGGTTAAGTTTTGAATCTGCTCGTAGTCACAAATACTCTGCTATCTGGGGTGGTTACAAAGCTGAAAAATGTCTGATCAATATTTTGAGAAATGAGATAGAAACATAAAAGGAAATCTCATCCTTGGGCATTGGCCCTCTGTATATGCTCAGAGGCACATGGATAGCGCTGTCTTTGAACTAATGCTAGTAGGAACTGGTAGACCAAATAAATATTTTGTGTGCCCTAACCATTTCGGCTGTTTGCCTTTCTCAGGCTGCATAAAATAAAAATAAGCATTATGTGAATTTTTAACAATCATCTTATGAATACAATAAAACATAAAAACAAATAACAGTTATAAAAGCTCTAATCGTTAAATTTCCCAACAGTTTCTGCTGACAAAACTACAATACACAGAGGTATTTTAGATACAATATTCTACAGAGAGCTGAAAACAGGTATGCTAGGAACGGGTGCTATAAATCTTGGTAAGACAAGTGGTGAAAAATAGAAGAATTAAAGGGGGAGTTGAAAAGAAAGTAGAAATCCTTGCAAGAAAACACTTTTAACCCTTACCAGGCTTTCTAATACTTGTTGTTATTTGTTCAATCATTTGTTTTTATGTTTTAATTTATTATCTTCATAAAATGGTCGTTAAAATTTTATATTGCTTGGCCAAATTTTATTTCAGGTTATTGAAACATGTTAGGGGAACACTGAGTTTGCTTTATTTGGTCTACAGTTCTACAAACTATTTGAAGCCCTCATTTCTCCTGTTTTCTTCTGAACTAATGCTAAGCATCAAAGAAGTGTAAAAGGGGTATTGAAAGTAATAGCAAACAGTGGAAAAGCCTGGACCACGTACAGTTGGAAAATACGTGTGACGCCCACCTCGGTCAAGGATTGATTCTCCCAAACCCAGCACCTTCAACCTTTAAATTGCTTCTATTTCGTTTAAGCCTCAGAGCTGCTTCTTTGTGCCAGCAACCAACCCCCAGCTTCAGTGTTCAGCACTTTCTCCTATGTCCCTTTTAGAGACAAACAGCCAGGAAACCCTTCCTGCTGCGTTTCACTAGACTTAAATAGATAAGATCCCTTTTCTCCAGATCTCCCTCTCTGCTGTTTTGAATGAGAACTTGAGGCTGAGTTTCTTGAAAACAAACTGAACAGTTCTTTATTGGTTTACACTTCTGAAGAGAATAACATAGATAATGATGTGTACTTCACGAACATAACACTTTCCCTGCTTATCCAAGCTGCTACTAATCAGGACTCTCCCTGTCTGTACCTACAGGCCTAAGAACCTGGATCTAGCCTTGATTTCACCTGTCCCCTGGCTGCTGGACATTCACACACAGGCAAACCCACTCTGAAAACAGTAACTAGAACATTCTCTGCCCCTGGTTACAGCCTTTTATACCTAGCTCCCCTTTGATTGCTTTTTCCTATTGGTTGTGCTCCTGCTAACTCTCCCCTCGCCTTGCTCTTTTGGGTGAGCCACACCTCTTTCTTACATGGATCTAATGCAACACTCTTACTTTTTACACTTACCAAAACCAAGCTGTCACAATATGGAAGGATACTTTTATTTGGATGGATAAAACGAAATAGGTGCAGCTCAAAAAAAGCACATTGGTCACAGTCACAGTTCAGTGCAGGGGGGAATTTAGCTCACAGAAGTAGAATGCTTGAAAGCCTGTGAGGGTGCCTCCACGAAGGAGGAGAGAGTAATTAGCTCCTATGAGATCAATAATCTTGAGCATGTAACAAATACATGTTACTTCCAAAGCAAGTACCTGCCTTCATGTAGCTGAATACTGCTAAGCAAACCATGTAATAGATCATTAATCAGTGATCCAGAATTTCAAATCGAGTAACTTAAGTCACACATGAAACTGGCAAGAAAAAGCTGTTAATGGAGCTTGAGGGGCCATGGCCTAACTGGAAACAAAGAACAGAGAAAGAAGATGAGAAAAGCTGTTAGCAGAAGAGGCACTTTTTAACAGGGTGTTGAAAGGAAGGAAATGGAAGACCTAACTAGAATCAGCCCCATATAGAAAAGAAAGGGGCTAAAGCATTTTTATGCAGCTTTTAGTACTCAGAAGAAAATATGCAAGAGTCTTAAGCTGCATCCAGATGTTGATGGCTTATTCCACTATGTTTGGATATTCTGGAATAAAGCATGGATATTTTGTGGAATATTCATGCTTTATTCCTGAATCCAGATATGGCGGAATAAGTCACTAGGAGTTGGGGCTTCTCCCAGAGTCCTGAACTAAAGGATTAATAAGAGCCACCTTGGTAGCTGTCCCACCAAGGGTGATTTTCCACTGTCACTAGAAGTACCCATTAAGTACCCATTAATTGGTACAAAAATGTCATTTCGTACCCATTAATGGGTACTTAATGGGTACTTTTAGTGACAATGGAAAAACACGCCAAAAGAGACTCCACCATAAATTATTTCCTCAGTAAGGCAGAGAGTTTTTGAAGCTGCTCTGTTGAGAAGGATCCAAGGCTCTTTCTTCACTGAGCCTTATTGTAGGGTTATATATCAGCGTAACCATATCCATTTTATTTGCATCCGTGTGCAAATACAAGATACGTAGAAATGTGTACAGACACATACAAATGTAGTCGATATTTGTATCATCAAATATGAATCAAATATTCATACAAATAGATACGAATGTATTCAAATCGGTTCAAAGTTCGAATTGAATAGAATGTTGAAAATTGCATTTGTGTGCACCCTTAGTCTCAATGTAGAAAGGGCCTAATCTTTGATTCAGGCCCTCAGATCAGTCCATCTGAGGGTACTTACCATTATAACTTTAAAAACTCCATATACTTCCGTGGAGATTGCTCAGCACAGTGAGGGAGGAAATCTACTCAGGTTTAGTGCTTGGCTTAGTAAAAAAACAAACACCTTTCCTCCAGTAAATTCGTTAATATCCGGCATCAATATTGTGCATATTGATAAAATTGTAAAAATTATTGAAAGATAAAATAATCTCAAATTACTGTTTATATACAGTGAGATAGTAGAACAACCATAGAGATTTATCTGTGTTAAAATAAATTGACTTTTAAGGAGTTTTGTTGTGTGCATATCAGATGTAGTGCTTGCTGGCATTTCTCTCCCTTCACGTTAGCATAAAATTGTTGCTATTTTGCTTGCTTCTAGAAGTTCCAGGAGGCCAACTAGGAATTTTCCTTTTCCCCGTTTCTATCAATCCCTGACTCTAAAAAACAACAACAACAACCTGAGGTTATGTCGCAGTATAGTCTTTGGTCTGGCACATTCTGTATTAATTATGTAAATTCTGGCTATGTTTCTCTAAGATGTTAGTTCACTTTTCCCCCCTTGAATTAATAACATTTCTCATTGTAAATTCTGAGAACCCCTGCTGTAATGGGCTGTATAGAAACAGATGGCAATACTTATTTCCTTGTCAATGGCCTGCTTTTATAGTTAATTTTTTTTAATTTAAAGAAATTATTTTTTTTCTGGAGCATGGCATGTTTTTCCAACGGTGGGATGCTTTGGGTCACCACTAGAAATACTTGCATGTTTGCAAGGATGTTAAATATGTGTCATGTAAGTTTCCATTAGCTACTCATAGAGAATACCTTTTCCTATAGGCATATTCCCTTGCTTTATATATCCTTGATAAGTAATGTGCTATTTTGAACAAGTAATTAAGGTGACACCTGTTTCTGCCAGTGCTGTGTCTGTCATACAGGCAGAACCTTCCCTATGTGACACAAGGCTGAAATTCTCTTGCTGTCATTAAAATTTGGCAGAGTGTAGAATATAGTGGACTCTTGAAGTTCTTTTTTGTAGTCAGTTGTGCACCATATTTCAACAATTTATTCTGTTTCATTATAGCGGAGCCTTGTTGTTTTAATCTTGGAGTATCTTAAACTTCTTTCTCTAAAAAGATTAAACTTGTACTGGACAAGCAAAGTAAAGTACATTTGCCTGTATCTCTCCATCCCCAGGCTAAAACCAATTTAGATGCTGTAATCATTTGTGTAAAACTCCTCACAGAGCATAGGCCTTTTGTTAACTTTTCCATCTTCCCTTCCTGTGTGAATTAAGTAGTGAGTGCTAGCCATGGGCCCAGGGGGTGGGGAGAATGGGAGTTATTGATGGGTTATATATTGAAATGTGAAAATATTATGTATGAAAAATTATATGGAATGATATGGAAAATATTTTTTTCCTTTGTTGTATACGTATAATGCACTCATTTTGTTTCACCATCACCGCAGATTTGCTCAATTTCGGGCGCCTCCAGACAGGGACGGAAGCAGTGAAGCAAGTTTGCTGTTCCTGTGTCCTGCAGGAGTAACACAGCATTCCTCCCCTACGCACTGCAATGTAAAAAATGCTAAATAACCAGCATCTTTTTACCACGCACTAAGGGGTACTTACTGTGCTCCAGGTGTCGCTGACGGAGCTTCCCATCTGGTGGACAGGAAGAAACTCCACCAGAAATGTAAAGTTTCACATTTAAGACAGAGCACGAGATATGTCTGGAGGCACCCTCAGATACACTAGATCTCAGTATTTTGTAACCTTAAGCTGAAATGTGCTTGAATTTACCTTGGCAGCTTTGCAACAAACAAAGGAAATTGTATCAGGTATTATATTTGCAACATGCCGTCATTTATTTGGAGTTATAGGCATATATGTGGTTGTGTATTTCTCCCTTAGTAATGCCATGATGTTCCTTCAGCCAAAGATTGAGCGTGGCTTGTTCATTATCTCACATCATGTTTCATAACCACCTGAGTTTTGCCTCTGGTTTTCTGCTGGAGGCTTCCCATAGCTACAGAGTGAAAAGAACTGGAGAGCAAGATGACAGAGTGCGATCAGACACCCTTCAGGGGCCAAATTCTGGTTGAATTTAAGGCTTTCAAGATATACAGAACATAGGAAAAAAACACCTTACTGCATCTCAAAGCTTCTGATTATGTACCCCATTGTCAGTCAGAAAATCATAACTGTTGAGGCAAGTCAAGATTGAGTGGGAAGCTCTTGTACCCAATTTCAGGCTGTTTTGGCCAGGTGTCCAATTAGGCTACAGAAATTCAATAGATTAGGTCAATCAGGGCACTGGTAGCATGGGTCAGAGAAGAGCAGAGCCAGCTGGGTGCTAAGCTGCTAATAGCTGGCAGAAACTGAGGAAACACAGTGGCTTTGCATGGTCACCCCATCAGACTGAACAGCAGCCTCCTAGGAAGTGGGTGTCTTGGTGATTAAGCTGTGTGAGACGCTGTGCATCCCTGCCTTGTGGCAGCCTTCTTGCCATAGGGTATAGGGTGGGATATAAATATCCCGCACTCCACACCAGCCCATCAGCAGTTTTTGCTGTCCCTGGTCCTGCACTGACAAATCTTGGCAAGGCAAACATACAAAATCAGAATCTTATCAAGGCAGAACTTTAAAAATATATATTTCTTCTTTCCCAAATGCTCTAGAATTGACACTTTATCTCCACAGGATTTTCTCCATTTCAGTTATTCCCTTCCCTTTCTCTTTTCCTTTTACTCCATGCTAAAGTGCAATAGTTCTCCAGTTATGACAGTTTGGTTTGTACATAATTATTTCTAAAGAAGATATTTGGGCCAGAGAATGGAAATTAAGGAGTTAAACAGGAATCTGCTTAAGCAATGAAGCAAGAATTTCCCGCCCAGCGGCCAACCAGTCAGTAAAACCCTTGTATTCAGGGTAGTTTGCCTGACTTGGAATGTGAATAGGTAAGGTTGAGCTGCATATTCAGAACAACTGTTTGGATGGTGTTGTTTTGGGTGTCTGGGAATTGAGGACTTGGAGAGACATTTAAAAAACCCTGTATGATCGCACCCATAGGGACACTGGCGTCCACTTCTGATAAAAGCTGGGGGATTATCACTGTATGCTTATCCACCACTCCTGCCTGCCTTGGGTGGTTGTAGCTGTGGGGTGCTTTCACCGACTACATGAAAGAGATGGAATGCTGGTCACTTTAGCATAAAGAGATAGAGGCACACCAGAGATACAGTGTGGTAGGCAGATGTTTGCAAGTGGCTACAAAAGCTATCTGTCAGGAGTCAGGTGCTGGGTCTTCAGTGTGGGTCTAAGAGCTGAGGATATGTATCAAGTCTTTCTATTTTTAATTTCACTGAGCTGTACTAGGTTGGTTTTTGCTGTTGTAAACACAATGCAGTCTCTCATTAGTCCCAATTTTAGTAACCATTTGTTTTATGTAGTTCGTATCCCCTGCTCACATATTTGCAAGTCAGTCCTGGACACTGATGCTTGCTCGTTAGGGTTTCCTGGAACAGACCCCGGCTAATAACAACAGATTACCATTCTGTAAACTGTGGCTTGTGTTTTTTGTTTGTTTTTGTTTGCTGTTGTATTCACATATATTTTTATTAAGCATTTTGTGTTATATATTTTGATTACATAATGGACTTTGTGCTGATTTGCTTTGTGTACATGCTTAATGAGATGCTTATGTTAAGAGAAGCACAAACATGCCTTTCAGATTATTTTTGTCTCATTTCTTGTGTCCCCTAAATTGCCCCTTTCTTTATGTGCTCTCCAGTGTCACTCTCTGTCTGCTTTCTTAGCTTAACAGGAGATTGACGCAGCCCTGGGCAGGCAGGCCAAAATTCTGAGAACTGCTTGAGTCTCTTGGCTTCTCTGGTGTCCTTTGATTTTACGTTGCAGTTTGACAAACTTTAGCATCCCAGTCTATTTCATTTCACCTAGATTAGTAAATGGAAAACCTACCTGCCCTGCTGCCTCTTCATTAGCATCTTGTTTTCAAGGTAGCAACCAAGTTGATGTTGAGAGTCTTCCATCATACTAAGGCTGGAACCAGACTGCTATTTTCATTTCTTTACTTCTGTTAACACAAACAAGACTGTTGAAAGTTATTATATCCTGCTAAGCTCTCATTGGAATACTGGCAGCAGTTTGAATGCATGGCTGTGGTAAAAGCATACACAATATTATTCTAGAGCCTCCAAAAATTAAACATTACATGTACGTTGGGGTTAGGATGGGAAACATTAACAGGAATCTCTGTTAAACGGTTGGTCCACTTAATGCAGTACTATCTACTGTAATTAGTAACAGACCTGCTGTTTTCTGACAGATTGTTGCTTCTTAACTCTTACTTATCTGTGACATGAAATGTGTTGGACTTTAAAAACAAAAAAGAAAGGTAAGGAAAGAAATATTTTACAGTGCCTTTCAATGGACTGTTCTGGTGTCGTACTTAATTTGGGATGGTTTTGATTTCTCATCCTCTTAGAAAACTGAATACAACGTACAGAGGTACTGGTCTCATCAATAAAGGCATTTATTAATTCATAGTTCCATTGATAGCTGGGATGTTGGAGCAACCCATATTAATTGTTTGCTCCTAAAGGCCATTCAGAGCAGATTGATATTGCTTTTCAGTACAATTTATGAAAGAAACAGAAGCAAAAACAGGCACACTGACACTGTATGAAATTTTCTTTCTTTCTTTTTCTTTGATTTAACATTTGGAAAGTAGTAACTATTTATCTGCTTTCAGAACACATCATCATAAATTCACCCATGCTGGAACAGGGCAGAAAGGGTTCATGTGTGTTTCTCTTAAAGACTAGCACCCTATTTGTGTGTGGGATAAAGTATTTAGAGAACATGACGTCAACAGTAGATTGTGACAAGGCTACAGTTCTTTTCAGGATCTAAGCCAGTCTCTTCTGGGCAGGGGGAGCAGGAATTAGAAACAGAGAGGAAGACCTTTTTGATGTTTGAGGTCACCCTGAAGGTTGACCTCTAACAGGTCAGGCTCTGATTCACTGCAGGCATCCTGTCAGAATTGTTCTCAAAAGTCCTGTGGCTGTCACAGCAGCCTAGTTAGATGTTCATTGTTTGATGTTCTGTGACATGGACATCCTGGGTTTGCATTCATGCTTGGTGCCATGCGAAAGTCCCTGTGGTCAATTCTACAGAATTGTTCAATGTTCTTTGTAGTGATCTTGGTTAATGTTGTTTTTTTAAATTCATTTTTTTATAAGGACTTTAGAACAACAACTTCACACATCTATTTCAAACAATCAAATTTGTGTTTAACATCCAAGAAATCAGATCATAACAATTTTATAAACACTGTCCAACATTAAATTACTTTCGCAAGTCTGAAGGTTTAGTTGTAGTAACCCCATTTAGTTAGTGGTAATCTGTTGAACCAGGTGAGGAAAGGTTGCAGAAAGTTTGTTATTGAGAAAAATCTGGGTTAATGTTGGTGTTTTGTAGATACTTGCTAAGAATAATAACTGTTTTTTAAAGGATGGAATGCATCTGTGGTATATATAGTCTCAAAAACATGGATGGACATGATTACCTAAATCTGTAGAGAGTTACCCTAACACTGTGGTTTTTGTTTGGGCAAATTCATTTGTTCTGAATTACTCAATGGAAATTCATACAGTCTACAGAGATCGATGATGAAGATATTTCTTGCAGAAAGCATAGTGCTTCACTGACCCACATGTAGGTTTGTTCATTAAAGAAGTCCCTCTGCATGCCACCACTGTCATCATGGAGCTTGCTAATCTCTCCTGGGAGTTAACCAGCTGGGGACTGCTACAAAGCAATCCACAGCTTGATCAGGGGAGTCTAGGTGGTTCCCAGGCAGCAGCATCCGTACCCTATTCTAGGTGCAAGTGAGGATAGCAGCCTGACTTTGACTGTGCAGTTACATGCTCTGTCCCTATCATCAGTACAATGACTGGGTGCATGACAGATGTTGCTGCAGGTATTGCCATGGCAAACCCATCTGCCCTGCCCTGCCGATCTGCACTTAACATGCTGGTGGCCCAGTATGCGGCTTTACCAGCTCTTGAAGTGTGAATGGCCACTTTCTTGTCTCAGTCTTACCAACCTAAGGCCTTTTCACACAGGCCTTTTTAGAACGCGTGGAAGACAGCTCCGGACGAGGCATTCGCATTGCCCCAGCGGGGCTTGCGCCGCCTCGCGTCCGGAGCTGTCTTCCACGCATTCCGGATGCAGAGCACTTTAAAGTGCTCTGCATCCGTTCCGACGCGGACAAACTGCCCTGGCGCGTTCCGGGGGAGAAGCGTTCGCGCACGCATCTCTCTCTGACAGCCGTCAGCACGCCCCCAGGGCCCGACTTGCCGGGCCGGCAATCGCGCCGGCGCGGCGAAGCCGGTAGACGGGACCCACCGAATTGGGGTTCCCCTGTCCCATCTGCCAGTGGCCCTGGCAGATGGGACAGGGGAACCCCGATTCGGTGGGTCCCATCTGTCATCTCCGATGGCCGCCGGGACGTGGCTCCTTCCCGGGTCCAGCAGCCCCTATGGGGCTGCCGAAGCCGGGGAACCACCAGCATCGGCGTCCTGTCGCCCCTTTCTGGGGTGGCAGGGGGCCAATCCCGGGCTGGCTGGGGCCGAGGAACCCCTTGGGCGGCCGGAACGCATCGCTCCGGCCCCCCAAGGGTCCCCCCGTCCAATAGGGGGGCTAGGTGGGCTGCATCCTGCGTGCTCCCAGCATGCCCCCCTCAGTCGGACGGCGGACGGCCACGAGGTAGGTGCTCCGTCGCGCGCGCGTCCTCCCAGGGCCCTGGGGGAGGGGCGGAATCATCTTTGCGGTGTGGGTGCCTCGATGTAGGCACCCACACTGCGAAGATGGGCCCGATCCGGCGCGGACGGTGGTTGGGGGTGGCGGATTCGGGGGGTGGGACTGATCTGCGGGGCGCCCGCGCCTAGATCCAGGCGCCCGCGCCCCGCAGATGGGCAGCAACAGGGTCGGGGCGAAGCCTTTGGAGTTCGGAGCCAGGGGCTCCGAACTCCAAAGGCATCCTGCCCCATAGGGACCTTGCCCCGGGCCCTCCGATGGGCACCCGGGTGCCCGGGCACATTCGTGCCAGCTCCACAGGGCTCGATCCAGCCCCGTAGACCTGGCATGAAGCGCGGAGCAGCTGCTTGACAGTGCTGCCCGCCCCTTGGGTGCTCTCACTCAATGGGTGGCAGCGCTGCAGCCGAATCCCCGCCCCTGGCCGGCCTTTGCCGGCCAAGACAGTTCTGGGCGCTTTTAGGATTCGCACACAGGCGCGCCGGAACGCGTTCCGGTGCGCCTGTGTGTGAATGGTGAAAGCGCCCGGAACTGTCTTAAGCTTCCCGCCTGCACGCGTTCCAAACGGAATGCGTTGCAGTGCGAAAAAGCCTCTAGTATCATATTGTAATTCAAGATTAGGCAGTTAAGTGTGAACAGACCCTCTGATTCAGGTGGAGTATGCCTTCTTACTGCAACAGTCTTTGACATGACATGTTCAAATAAAATTTTAAGTAAATGCTTTTTAGTCAGCAGAAGGGAAGAATGCATTATCTCAGAAACTAATATAAAATTAAGTTTCAAGAAAAGAAGGTACATTGAGACAATGCAAGATGACAGCATGCTACTAATAAAACTTAAGCAATTTTTTCAGTATTCTAAAATTAAAATTCCTCCATCTGTGCTTAATGTACCTCTTAAATTTATCTGTTATAGAAGTCATTGCAGTTTATCTCACAAATGCTTGCACTGGAATTCCTGATGTCAGTGGAAAAGAATTGTTCCATTGTGGATCACGTAGATAACCTGAGTACATTCTGTTGCACATTTAACACATATGGAATAGAACTGCATTGGATAATATCCAGATTGAAAGACTATCTTTAAAACAACATTGGGTATTTTTAAATTAAGAAAAGGTTAGTCAGATTCATGGGGGACAGGTGTATGAATGGCTTCTAGAACCAATGCCTCCAGGTTGGAGAGACAGGTAGGATGCCTCTAAGGGCCATTTGCAGGAATTTGAGAGTAGGTGAAGATTTTGCCTTTGTTTTCTGCATGAGAATGCCCAGAATCAATTGGTGGGCTACTGTGTGAGATGGGATGCTTGACTGGATGGGCTGTGGCTTGGCCAAGCAAGGTTTCTCTTTTGTTGTTATATTCTAATAATTCTAGAGGTGATAAAAATTGCTTTAAAACATTGGCCAGGTTCAGGTGTTAACTGGATTAATAATAATTAGGGATATTTCCTTGTAACTAGATTGTCTTCTTTACCTCCATTTGAATAGTGTCATAGTGAAGAGAAGAGCTGTATATGTTTTTAACAGAAGATATTTCATTTAATTGAATGATGAACATCAATAATTTTTCCTTTCTGCCAGATCTGTGGCCCTTGTAACAACTCTTAGCATTCCACTCCTAGCATTCTGTGTGCCAGTTCCCATGTCCATATTGGCAGTTAGAATGGGATACTACCTCTGGATTTGAGAGACAGGCATGATGCCCTTTAAAGGTTTTGCTTTTGTCTCCTGCTTATGATATCCAGAAGCAATTGGTATGCCACTGTGTAAGACAGGATGCTGTACTAGTTGGATTGTAGCCCGATCCATTCAGGACTACTCTTATATTCTTACTTTCCCATGCACTCACAAAGAATGCTGGAGGTAGAATGATGGGAATTGTAGTTCTGGAACATCTAGAATTGTAAATTGACCAGCTTTCGTATAAAATGCAAAACATTTCCAGAAGAGTGTACAAAAATATCCCCTCTTGTATATTTGTCTCAGTACAAGTAAAAGATACTAAGACTGTGATCACATGCAGTAAAAAAAAAAAAAAGCAAGCAAGCACCTCTGAAGTAGCTCAGAGAGAGATGGTTCTGAGATGGGATTGTTGACTTGACAATCTGCTCGTCCATCTGTCCTGAATATGAGGGCCACACACTACCATCTCATTAGGCACATCTGAGCAGATTCTGTTTTTTGTTACAACCTAAGAATATGGTATTGATCAATGAGTTGCCGAAAACAAAACAAAAATTAAAAATAGAGGTTTGGGCAGATGATAAAATCATATAAAAATAGTTTTGCATAGAAAACTTTTCTGGTTATTTTTGCTTCTTCCTTTGCTGCTCTTTGTGTCTTGGGAAAAGGTCTCCTTCAGATAAACCTATCCAAGTGGGCTTTTCTGACTCACTGTGCAGACCAAACAACCTGGACCTGAATTTACGGTAGTTGCTTACTCAAACATTGTGAACTTCTCTCTTCGCTGAGAATGAGAGGGACCATGGAAAAATCTGGGTTGAAAGAAACTGCAGAGTTGCTTTTGTGATCAGGTGGGTAAGGTCTGGGCCCAGAGGGGAGATCCTTACTGACTGGTCTATCCAAACATCTTTTGAACCAAAATAGTTAGCTATGCGGCTAAAAATTGCCATACCAGTCATTTTCTGATGAAAGTTAAGTAGCAGCCTGCCCCTCAGAAAAGATGTAAAATTGCTTTGGATAATGTAGTTTCTCCAGCCAGGAATGGCCAATACTGTTCCTGTCCTGGGAATGATCTTTTAGGCTGACAAAGTTATGAAAAAATTGATAAAGGTACAGCTATGTTTAACTTCTGACATTCTGTGAGTCATATATATTCATAGATAGAAAAAAAATTGCCACTCCCTATAAGAATGGAGTCTATAGTGCAGCTACATATATATCTAATAAAATGCTTTAAAATATTGCTAATATTTTATTAGCCCATCCTTCACTAAAAGGTCCCAGGATGGGTTATAATAAAAAAAAGATAAAGTATATAGAGTATTTTTACAGATTCGTCTGTAAGTTTCTCCAATCAGTCAGTCATGGAGTAACTGAACATGAAATCATCCAGCAGAGCTCTCAAGATGTGCCAAGACAATAAAAAGTGAATTTTCAGCCATCATATCTGTTTGAATGAGGCCATATAGTGAGAATGTATGAAGTCAGCATGATATGTTGCCCACCATTTTGGTTGAGCTGGTAGTGCACTGGCACAATAGTCGCAGAAGTGGACACAAGTTCTATATATCAGCGTGGTTCTGGTCAATAGAGGTGTATGATAGAATGAGATGATAGGCAAGCAACATCAAATCCTTCTCCTACATTCATTGGTTTTCAGTGACATGTTTGGTGGTGGCCAGTGAGGGTTGGGTTTTTTTTTTTTTTTTTTTGGGTGGTGGTGGTGGAAGCCCCTTCCCATCTTATGCTGGTTTACTGTTTTGAAGCTCTTATGGTGAACCAGTCCAGCTCAAGGGAGTGTCTCCTATCTGCAGCTGCTCTCATGTGCCACTTCTGAACATATGACTTCCTTGTGGCATGGTCCAGTGTCTTCTAGAACCATCCATTACCATTTGGTGGAATCATGTTTGGAAGCTTGACATCTGCTGGTGTTTAGCATATATGACTCTGTTGCAGGTTTTTTGTTCATATTATCCAAAGTGCCCCCACCTCAGTGTGTCTGAGATTAAGATTGAAGAATTAGGTACATGCATCTCAAAGGTAGAGGATACAGTTTAATTTTGTACCTGCAGCGCTGTTGTCTGTGCAGACATTCTGGAATGTCCATGCCCTTAGAAGCAAAGAGGTGAGATTGTTATGGCTGGATCTGGCATGGCCCAGCAAGAAGATCACTTACAAGAGTGTTCTGTATTGTATTTGCTGTTATGAAGCTGAGGATGCCTCAGGCAGAGATAAGATTTTGGCACATTTTTATTTGGGCCAATTTCTTAATTAGCCGCTACTGCTTCCCCCTCTTGTCCTTTGCAAGGTCTGTGGCAAGGATGACTCACAGGATGTGCTGAATTTGAAATCCCTAGGACCAGAACACAAATCTGACAAAAATCTTGAAAATGCAACACTACCCTTTTATATTTTGGCAGCAGCCCAGAAAGCTGTTTTTCAATTGATCCAGTGCACTTTAGATTAGCTGATAAATGTCAACGGGGTTCCATTTAAAGATAGAGAACCTTGTTAGGCAGCACAGAATTGTAGCTTGAGTGTTCACTGAAAAAAAACCTTCATTTTAATTCCTAAGATTTCTAAAAGGATAGATGAATATTGAAATGGAGAGATACCTTAGCAAAGATGTTGTCTGGTGAGAAACGTAAGGGTTTCAGGTCACTATTTGCACTGAACAGAACCTTGGGCTTCAGTAAATAATAAAGTTGGTTTGGCTTGCAGAACCCAGGCACACTCTTTGGTTGTGATCAGACAACCAGGCTGTAGGTGATATGAGTGCATAAATCTACCATCCACCCTATTGTGGATATGCTTCACAGCCCTGTTTATATCTATGCCAGCTTGAGTGTACACCTGATGTCCTTTGCCACCAGCACAGTGACGGATTGATTGGCTGTAATTGCCAATGTAAACAACATTGCACAGCTGTAAAATGCCATATGGTTTCACCCCCATGCTGCCCTTTGGTGGAAGGGGTGATGATGATGATGATGGCATGACAGGAGGTGTGGCAGGACCGGGGTGGGGGGGCTCTCACTTTAGCAGATGATCACTATTTTCACTGGTCTTTCAGATCAGGGCCTGAGCTGAACCTGGAATTCATGCTAGTAGTTGTGTTTAGGTCTCATTGCAATGGTTGTGAAATGTTAGTGATGACTTAACAAAAAGGGATTTAAGGTGCAGCTAATTTAGGTTGCAACAGTGCATATTTCTGATAAGGTATTCAATTTTTCTGCTTCTTGCCTTTTCTTCTTTCTCTCCCTTCATTCCCCTTATATAACAGTTGTCTGACTACTTGAAAGTTCCACCCTGTTGAGTGTCACTCTAATTAAAAACATTGACATTTTGCCTTATAAGGCTGATTTTTGTAAATGAATATCCCTCTTTTTCCCATCCTCCTTCAGATCTGCCTCTTTGCCTAAGGATTGCCTGAATGTCTGGCTTGTAACCATTTCCCCCCTAGGAACAAACTAATATACTGGGTTATTTAAAACTTGGGCTGCATCCATGCTTTATTCCGGAATATCCAAATATAGCAGAATAAGTAACCAACATCTGGATGTAGTCTTGGAGTTGAGTTACATGTAACCAGGTTAGATTTACTTTCAAAAAATAAAAAATAAAGTGCTATTCCTGCTTGATGTCTTTTTCCTCTCCTCATTTTCAAGAGGAATACATATTAAATGTGTGCATTTACTGATTACACTGGAACCAGAATCTAGTTGCAAATTTGGGATTTTCTCGGGAGCTGGCTGCAGAAACTGTGATTGTCTAAACAACTTCCATAGCCCTAAGGGCAGTGCTAGCTTCCCCATCAACCAGTATAATCAGTCCTCCCCACCGGGCATGGTGAAATCCCCCCCCCTTAAATCCTTGGATCCTTGAGTATTGGGAGAACAGAGGGGGTCGCTCTGAGTGAAATGGATTTATTAATACACAAACTCTGATGCAATGGCAAGCAAATAAAATGAAGACAATATTCTCTCTCTATGAAGCATTTGATGTAAAAGAGAGTTAAGACCTACAAGGGGAAGAATATTTTTCATCCAGCTGGGCTTTACTACCAGGAGAGGTGGTGATAGCAACCAACCTAAATAGCTTTAAGTAAGGGTTAAACAAATTCATGATGGACAGGTGCATCAGCGACTGCTAGGATAGATACCTAGGTACAACCTCCAGGTTGGAGAGACAGGCAGGATGCCTCTAAAGGCCATTTGCAGGGAAATGATGGCTGGTGAAGGTTTTGCCTTTGTCTTCTGTTTGAGATGCCCAGAAGCAATTGATGGGCTGCTGTGTGAGACAGTCTGCTGGACTAAGTTGGCTTTGAGCTGATCTGTCACAGCTCTTCTCACAGTGCCCTTACCACTCATTTTACAGAGTGCGGAAAGAAACTTGCTTTTCAAAAAAAAAGCCTAATATTCAAACTGCTTTTATACTTGTGTTCTGGCTGGT
>MTQE01000401.1:9064132-9086188 GCA_014337955.1 Aspidoscelis marmoratus | reverse complement strand
AAAAAAAGCCTAATATTCAAACTGCTTTTATACTTGTGTTCTGGCTGGTTTATTTCTGTTTGTACTCTTCTACCTTGGCACCAAGCAGTGCCACGCACCATATAGACACCTTCAAGCTTTGGAAGAGATCACTTGTTCACATTCCCTAGATATAAATATGGCCTGATATGCATGATGGTGGATGACAGAACAACCTTTTGGTGCCACATATGTGGATGTAGGCTTGGATTTAACTTATCACAATATAAAACTTGTATTTTCCACATTCTAACTTCAGTTGAACTTGTATATATTCCTGTTTGTTTGTCTAGTATATTTCCCTGACTTACACCTGAAGGTTTCCTATGACTGGAATCCATTTTAAAAAAATATTTTTGCTTTTTACATATGCTTCATTTTGCACCCAACAAAAATACATATACTTTCTCCTCTAAATCAATTTTATCTAATATAACTATGTTCTACCTACCCCATATAATTCTGAAATGAAAAAGAAAAGAAATAAAGTATTAAAAGAAAAATGAAAAAAAAAACCATCTCATTCCTTTCACCCTTACTACTATATTCACTATCTTCTCATGGGTAATGGAATATACTATTGATCTGGAATTGTTTGATGGGTTTTTCTGAAATTCCAAATTTCAGACATGGTGCTTCTCTGCTGAGAAAAGTAGACCACAAACTCTTTATTACACCCTTGAGAAATATAATTTTTAAGGATGGTGCTTCATATTAGAAAACTGCCATAATCCTGCATTTATCCACACACTATCAGGTTCAAAGAAATTTAGATTCTATTAAACAGAAATAGAGCTGTTTCCAGCTGCCCATGTGTTTCTGTTTCTAAAAGAATGATAGGATCAAGTGATACCATGTTTCAAATATACCTTTCTGAGCAGACATTTATTTTTTTCTCTTTTCACTCCCCCTCTACATTTTCGTGTATGTTGACTATGTGCGTCTTCTACGTGCTTCTGTAGACTTGTAGATTTTGGTCTTTAGTTAGTCTGGCAGATTCTTATCTGGAAGTGTCCTGGTTTGATTCCATACTCCTCCATGAAGCCAGTTGGGTGACCTTGGGCTAGTCACAGCTCTCTTCTGGGCTCTCACAGCCCCACCTACCTCACAGGGTGGCTGTTGTGGAGAGAAGAACAGAAAGCTTTGTCAGCGGCTTAGAGTCCCCTTAAGGCCAAGAAAAGCGGGGTGTAAAAGCCAACTCCTCCTCTTCCTCCTTTGGGATTGTCAATATATTAGAATTTGGGTGAGGTACCTTGCTCCAGAAACTGCCCTGCAATCATAGTAGAACAATGCTTATGGAAACTGTAAGTTGCAGAATGATGAAGCAACTTGCCCTCTGCAGCTCACCCTAGACACACAAAATTTCATACCTTCCTATTCCATCCTATAAGATGCTCAAGAGACTTCTTCATGGGAAGAAGAGTGATTTAGGATGTAGATAATAGCGTCATGTAGCTCAAGTGAAACTGAAATCCACCTAACAAATGCAGAAGTATCCCTAGCTGTTGGTTAAGATCATCTGGATGTGGTGTAATTTAGGCTTTCCAGGGAGCACAGGATTCATATCCTCAATGATCAGTTAATACTAGCTGAATGTCAGATCATTGTCACTCATCACAACCTGCCTCACAGGATTGTTGTGAGGATAAAATAGGAACCATGGAGGAAACACTGCATAATAACTTGGCTTGGACAGAGGGGGTGACAGAGTACAGTAATAGGGTGATATAAGAATGCAATAAATAATTATAATTTAACTTAATAATAAAATTAGTCAAGGATGTGAAACTCTGCTTATATATCCTTACTGAATCAGAAATTATGTTACATAGTCTCAGATCATCAGTGTATTTAATAGGGAGAAAAAATGTTAATGCTTTTCACATTTTGTTTTATTAGATCCAGCAATCCATTTTTCATTTCAGTAAATTTCTAAATATGCTTAATGTAATAAACGTATATATTTTCAGTAACTTCTTATAGTCCTATAGAAATACAGATACTTGTCAAAGGTGACTAAATGTATCAGGCTCAATCTTTGGCCCTTTGTGGGCCCAGGCCATAATCTGTATTAGGATGTGAAAGGCAGGTCCCTATTCCAGAATAAGACCCAGTGCAGAAAGTAATGCAGAATGCTTTCAGTGGAACTAATTTTTTTGTCTTCACCCTCTAGGGAAATATATATTTTGGACACATAGTTGGAAGTAATTTCTTTTTCCTCATGGATCGAATCAATTTTAAATAGTATTACAAACAAATGTTGTAAAATCATTGCAGAAGACTGTGAAGATTCAGTTGAACTAAGAGTAACTTAACGTCGCCTGCTTCAGGGCACTATAGTTCTTGCATGAAGAAAACTTTTCCTGAATCCAGTCTAAATTATTTTGGTTATATGTATAATAATATTGTTCTTTTTTTTTTTTTTTTGCCCCAAACAGGTGACCATGACATAGCATAAACAGGAAGCTTGCCCATGACTGAAAACCATTTTCTGTATGTGGATCCAATCTTCTAGATTAAAAGATTTGAGTGGGGGGTGGGGTGGGGGGGGAGAGGCTGTATTATATTCATTAACTGCCTAACAAAAGTTTTTGCCTTCAGTCTATATACTGGGCAGAAAAATCCTATATGCTTTGTAGTAGCTTCTCCATCCAAATCGTGGTAATCTAACAGCTGCGATCTTGTTAAATCTTACAGTCCTTTAGCACATCCTGTTTTCAGTCTTGGTCCAGACTTGGTTTGTTTGCAGCCTCATACATTAAATTCTAGTATTGATTCTTTTGCTGAAAAGTTTTTCCTTGGTTATGCAAAAAGGGTAAAATAAGATTTTTGCCAAGTTAAATGGCATGATACTGTGCCTATATTTTAAGGGCAATGAAGTCGGCAGAGTCCTTGTTTTCCTTAAAGACTGAAGTGTGGGTGGAAAACATTGCCTAGTGTAATGGCATTTGTAATAACAGCAGTGTAAAGTTAAAAAGGAACTTCCTCGAATTCATCAGGTCAAGAAAGGACTACTTTTAATTTAGGCTGTTTCTGCACTTATCTCCCCTGGAGAGGTTTAACTAGTTCACTTCACTCTGATCCAATCAAAGTCCAGGAGGTGCCATCCTCATTGTGAGGACTAGAATACACCTTCCATGTTCTTGTCAAGGTGAAGTAAACTGCTGCTGCAGGTGCTGCCCACCCTTCTCTGCAATTGGTCCTGGTCCCTGTCACTCTGTTGTTGTTTTCTGGTGAACAAGGGCAGGGCTGAACTACCTTCATTTGAGCTTTTTGAAGTTATCTTTAAAGCCTGCAAAAAGGAACAGTGGAAAATGCCACAACTTTATCTTTCAAGCAAGTTTTGGTGGTAGTATTGATGCCTGGCCCCGAACAGATGACGCTGGAATGGTTGTGGAACTCTCGTTCCACTGTTAAATTGGGATAAAGGAGCCCTTCAGACAGTTCTGGAGCAGAACAGCACTAGTCCTGTGAGGAAGAAGCATACTGGTAAACAACTTGTTCTGCTGTACCAGGCAAGGGTAGAAATGGCCATAAATTGAGAATGAACCAGTTTAATTCACGTACGTTCAGAATTATTCAGAAGTTTTTTCCAGAAGGTTATTCAACCCTACAGGAAAAAAAAATAGAGTTGGAGAGACAGAGAAACACTTTCATTGCTAAGACTGTCTTTTCATTGGCTGTCCATGATGTCATTGTACTCTTGGAGTTCTCAAAAACCAGATAACACTCTGCTTTTATTTCCTTCAGCATCCCCACTGTAGGTAAGTCCTAGCCTAATCTTGTTTCAGGAAAAAGAAGTTTCTTTAGAATAACGAGTTCAGATAAGAACTCAGTTTGCCTCAAATTTATATATATATAAATCTAGTTCATCAAATAGATTCATTTGGAATTAGTTCCTTCAAAACACTTAACAATAGTAGCTGCTTTTCTTCTGTTCACTATCAACAAGGGGACACCATTATTGATGGTTTCACTATTAATTATTGGCAGCCTGGGCTCTCCAGATACTTCAGTTTTTGTATGGTGACCCACAACAGCGGAAATAATCAGTTTTCATATCATATTACAACAGTGGAAGCCCACAAAACTGGAGACCATCAGATTGATAAAGGTTGTTCTAATTTTCCCATGGAACGTCTTGCTGCAAGATGCTGCTATAGGTGTGCCAGTGTCTTCTAGCATGGCTGCGTCCTCAGTCTATGATATGAACCTGGGAACTTCTTAAAATATGGGCAGGTAGCATTTGCGTATCTTAGGGGGGAAAGTCTTCTTAATTATAGACATACGCTGAGCTTCTCTAAAAGAGGGAATTAGATGTTATCAATAATGCTGAGGCTCAAGCACCTTTCATTTAGCGTTGAAATCATTCCACATGATAGCTGTTCCTGAAAAAAAATGTGCACAATCCCTTACTGCCAAAAAAAGAATAACAAACAGATCAAAGCTTGGAACAGGTCAGGACTACTTGCTCCAATTTCATACAATCTTTTAACAAAGCAGCAGGACTGCTGATTTCACAAAATAAAAGCTGTTTTTTCTCCTAAAATTAGAACAAAAGCTTTGAAAAAGAGATATAGACAAGAGCAGGGTCTTAGTGCTAGACCCTGCTTTCAGTGTTACTGCAGTGAGCTTCTACATATCTGAGATGTGAGATAACATCTTTCAGGTTTGAGGACAAGAATCTTGTCAGCATGTTACTGAGATAACTTTCCGTTTTTATGTATGTTGTTTCTTAATAAAACAAGCTGATGGGAACAGTAGGCTGCAAATTTTGTATTGGGCTGAATGAGTATCAAAAACCTGAAAATCTATCTTGACATGGTGCGGGGAAAGCATGACTGATGTTTCTACAACAGAGGTTGTCAACCTGGCTACCTTCTTCTGAGAGTCAGTTTCAGTTTTGTTCCTACCTTAGAACTGAGAACTACGAATGAAGCTAAATTTTGACTCGCTTAAGAGATCTGCACCTATACTGGGCTTGGACACAACTTTCAGTGCCCTATCCTGGGCTGAATTCACACTTAGGCCTCTGGTGTGGAATTAGGACAGCTCTGGTGCAGATAAGTGCGAATTTGGCCCTGGCCACACTTTGTCCAATATGGATGAAATATGATAGTAGTGGGTAGGACTTGGCCTAGTTTAACTAAGATATGGACTGCTGCCCGTTTTACCACATCTAGTACATCCCTAAGAAGCTGTCTACAAGAAACAATACAGTGGTACCTCGACATACAAGTGCCCTGACATACAAGTGTTTTGAGATACAAGCCGCTGAGCGAGTGATATTTTGCTTTGAGATGAGAGCAAGATTTGAGATACGAGTATGTAAATACAGTACAGTACATAACAAAAACAACTGAGGTGGTGTTTTGGGAGCTGGAATGGATTAATGGGGAAATTGCTTTGAGATACGAGCGATTTGACATAAGAGCAAGGTTACGGAACGAATTAAACTCGTTATGTCAAGGTACCACTGTATGTCCTTTCTTGTAATACTGCTCTAGCTCTAGAAGAATTGCTTTAGGGTGTGACTAGCACAGATTTTTCTGTGTTTCTAGGTGGCTGAACAGTTTCTTAATTTAGGTATATATATTTAAAGACATTGCTACTATCCAGAACATTTTTAATTCTCCTTTAAATAATATGCTGTGTGCTGGAGAAGAACGGTTTCTGGTTAAAAGTGACCTTGTTGCTGTGCATCTGACCAAATATTGTGCTAAGAGGTTTAGTAGATGGTTGATTAAATACAAGCATTGAAAGATGTACAGTTCACATTGAACAGAAACTTCTGTCATCATGTCTGGTTTATATCATGGTTTTACAACAGTGACTTTTTAAATGTAACTGTAGAAAGTAACTTTAACTGTCTAGCTTGTGAATATACTTATTCTTAATGGGTGAATATGTATGAGTTAGGAGAGGCTTTTTCTTTAAAATCCTCAGATCCTGTAAATTCAATTTAGTTGTTACACGGTTTATCTGTGTTAGCGTTTGTACCATTGCTTCTTGCAAATTGACCTTAGCCTCATGCAAGAAACTGTAAAGGTATAAACTACCAGTACTTAGGGATTCCTTCTTTCTCTGATGAGCCTGTATCAAGATCCTATTGCCCTAGCTCACCTAGTTTATTGACACTCTGATTTGGTTCTAAGTATTATCTAATGCAAACCAGTACTCTAGTTTTCTTGTCCTGTAAATGAAAGATTGAAGAGAAGCTAAAGGCCACCATGCTTGCAATAAAACAGCAACTTGTCTTTGGGCAAAAATATTCCATTAATTAGAGAGTCCTTGCTTTCATCTCCATCACTGCCTGCTACATGTGGGTGCTATTAATTATTACTGCTTATTAGGAGGCTTTGTGGACAGAAGTGTACCTTTTAAAAAACCCTTTTAAATAAACCAAAAGAAAAAAGAAGATAGCTGGTTGAGCCCAGCTGAAATCCCCAGGCTTTTTTTTTTTTTTTTAGCTTTGGGTATTGTTACGCTTATTCATTTTTGCCATTATTTTCTATCTTAACAAAATCCTTAATAGCTGAAGTAAAGCTATGTTTAGCCTGGCCTGCCTGCCTGTCCTTAGAGAATTTCAGGTCTTTTTAAAAGAACTGGAAGTGGTCAGTTGTCTCTATTCACTAGCTTACAAATAGCATCATTTACTATTGAATAATACCGAACCAAGCATTTTAAGCAGTGCTTCTGTGCACTTCCGATGCAAGTTCAAAGCTTTCTCTGGTAGTGCAGGAACTCTGGAAAGGGAGACTCATTAGGCCTGATTAGGGTAAAATAAGCAGAAGAAAATGAACTAAAAACAAAGGAACAGAGAGTCCAGCAACCACATTCCTTTTTGCCCCAGTGAATAAACTTTTTTTATTTATTTAATTTTATTCTGGCTTTTGATTTAGTCCAATTATTGTTGACAGTTTGCTTTTTATCATCTCTTTGATGGAAGTTTTGCTAAATTGTATGTGTTTTTGAGGCTGCCACTTTGGAATTCAGATATCCATGCAATATAACTTTTCTGTTATCAGCAACTAGTACATAAATATGGTTTTCACATTTTCACATTGTTCACCTTCTTAGATATGTTTGAGAAATACTATTTTAGGATGGGTAGCTTTTCAATATTATCAGAATCAGGGTGATGGGAATGTTGTCAAAAAATTTAAGGCTAGCTTATTTTAAGCTCTCAAAGCTGATTTAAAAAAAAAAAAAAGTACTGTATTTTCCGGCATATAAGACGACCCCCAACTTTCCAGTTAAAATATAGAGTTTGGGATATACTTGCCGTATAAGAAGACAACACCCGGCATATAAGACGACCCCCAACTTTTGAGAAGATTTTCCTGGGTTAAAAAGTAGTCTTATACACCAGAAAATACAGTATTTGTGAAGATGAGGCAGTATAATTGTATGCCCCACTGTAGCTGGACTACAGCTTTTCAGTCCACATCAACTGTTTCCTTAACTTCTTTCAAATGTCTGTAACTCTTGCCAATTGCGTCATTGCTGTTTGGATTGGATCTTCCAAGTAGGGAACTGACTAGGGCTGCAGGGTGGAATCGTGGGGCAACATCTTACCCCTTTCCTTGCCTGGTGCTTGCTCCTATATACCGAAGTGCGCAAGCGCTCACCCTACATTTGGGCAGGGGGTGTTTTCATCTGGGTTTTGTCTCCACGTTTGTGCAGTGAACGTTTTTGAACAGGAGCAATCCAGGAGCAAACACAAGGCATGGTAAATACTGTCACTATGCAGGAAAGCCTGGGTTTGGGGTTCTTTTTCCTGCAATAGTGATTTTCTTGGATTTCACAACTGTATCCCAGGACTGTGTTGGGATTGCCATGGATACAATTTAGTGCTGGAATAATCCCGAGTTATAGACCCTGCCTAAGACAGTAATGGCCTGGTAATAGGAACTAGCAGGCCAGAGTGGATTAAAGGATCGCCTTGGTAATGCTTTATAGCAGTGGTTCTCAACCTTCCTAGTGCCGCGACCCTTTAATGGAGGTCCTTATGTTGTGGAGACCCCCAACCATGGGGGTGGAGCAGGTGGGAGGGAAGGGTGGGGGGTGATTCGTCACGACCCCTCTGAAAGGGTAGTTCAACCCCCAAAGGGGTCCCGACTCCCAGGTTGAGAACCACTGTTTTATATCAAATTGTAAAAAGTAGAGGCATAGCAGCAAAAGAGGGGGGAGGCTTGACAAATATACAGCTGAAAAAAAGCAGCATGGAAGACAACGAGCCACATCTTTCTTTACCAGTGAAGCCCCTTTAAGAGCTGCAAGACGCCAATGAAATACTTCGAATATGTTGACTGGTGATTCAGAGCAAATTACCTCTTCTAATCTGTTGAGAACCAGGCAGTGTTAGTAGTCGACTTCTGTTTTTGTTTTACACTGACCCCAATCATTGCAGAGGCCTCTTTCCTCCCGCAGTATTCTGACGTATTGTGTATTGCAAAGCTCATGGTAACATTGAAGATCTATGGAAACTGCTTTTCCAGGGTGCCTGGGGCTTTCTAAGAACCGAAAAGGCTCAAAAAGCAGGCTCCCAGTCTGCTTCTTTCTTTCTTTTCAGAATTGGCTTGAACATTAACAACATTCTTTGAGCAGGGTGGGAATTTGGGCCATAGCAGCAGCCCTTATAGATGATGACAACCACATTTTGGACTAAATTGGTGAAGAAAGAGTGAATAAATACAACAGGAGCCTATCATCAACTAGGAAGTCAGCTTTGCTTGTATTTTAATTTGATGTAGTCCTGGCAAGATTTTGATTCAAAAACATACTCTTAAGTAATCAAAGCTGATGCATTATTTCTAGTGATAAACCAGGAATGTTGCTACATTCATCTCTGGGTTGCATTTTTCCAGAATATTCTCTTGTAGATTTACAGTGAAATCAGTGAAAATTTATCAGAGATTTAGATCTGTTAAGGTCACTGAAATTTCCTTTCCATTCTTTTGCAGTCAGATAATGGGAGGTTGGAGAAGGATAGGGCAAGTTTTTACTATTAAATTTCATGTGTGTTGAGTGTTTAAAAACTGCAGTTTTCCCAGAGCTATGTTAGGTGGTGGTCTTATTATCTGTGGTAGTCTTATTATATACTCTCAAAGGGAAATGGTTTGGTGTTTCCTAATGCCCAGCCTGAATAGATTTCCCTTTTTTATACGTATACACACAGATCTTCAAATTGTGCTGAGCATCCAGAGTAGGAGTGAAGATAGCCGTTATGGCATGTCCCCTCTCCTCCCTCAATATTTGTATCCTGCCTGATATCCTAATGTTTCAGAGTAGGTTGCAATAAAGCCAATAAGATAGACAAAATTAAAATTAAATCCATCTTTTAAAAGTTGGATTGAAGGGGAGGAATCCGTGTCTTCCCAGGGCTGAGGGAGTTCCTCTGCGTCCAGCGTTGTGCCAGTGGAGGGGGTGGGCTTGGTGGAATGACTGATTACCATAGCTCAGGGAGGAGATTTGGAAGTGGGCTTCTCTCCAAAAGATCATTGTAAACCACTCTGTGGCCCTGTCCCCAAAAGACTTATTAGCCCCTTTCGGCTTCTTCTGCCGTCACTCTGTTATAGCTGACTTTAAAAGTCCCCTCCACTTCCGGAATAAGCGTCCCCATGGTAGCCGCGATCTAAACGGACTTTCCGTCCCCATGGTAGCCGTCTTCTCTTTCCGGGCATCTTTTCCCCCCCGCCCCCTCTCTTGTTAAAAGGAAAAATAGCCAGATGTCCGTCTCCTGAAACGGCTTCCCGCCCCTAGCAAAGGCAGATGATCGCTCATTCATTCACTTTCAGCACTTACTTTCACTCAGTTTTCTGTTAGAAAAGGCTTTCTGCCCCAGCAAAGTCAGCGGCTGCAGGCATCGGCAGCGCGATCCTTCGCTCATTCATTTTTAAGGCTTTCACAGATCACTGATAACAATGTTGCAATTCTGAGCAATTCTGGCTCTTTTTACAAAGGAAAGGAAGTGAACCTGCTGCATTTCTCAGATGTGTGAATGCTTTTTGGCTGTGTGTGCAGGCAAGCAATCCCCGCCCCTTTTGCCACGGAGCGTCCTCAAGGCAAATATAGCGAGCAAAACTCGCGAATCGCCGAAAGAGCGCTGGAACTCTTCTTTAAAGTGCACGTATTTTATCGCGGGTGTCTCACTTTCCTAAGCTCCCTAAGTGCCTTGTAAAGCCTGGAATGGGGGCGCTCAGAGGCAAAAGAAGAGTTCCAGCAGACTTTCAATTGCATGGGGACAGGGCCTGTTTCTGCCACATAAAATTTCACGAATGAGTCCGTATAGTCACCAGGAGTCAGCCTGACCTGGGGCTGGCCAACAAGAAAGAATACTTGCTGTTTCATCAAGTGATAGAATAGCATTAAAAAAATACCATTATTTAATCACAGTTGTACAGTACTTCTGATGTGGGGAATTTAAGACTGTTAAGGGCAGTTTTCTGCAACCTGGTACCCTACAGTTGTTTTGAACCACAGCTATCATTAGCTATTCTTGGTAGGAGAGCCATGCTTGCAGAGACTGATGAGACTTGTAGTTCAAAATTCTGAAGGCACAAATTTGGTAAAGACTGGCTTAAATAGTACATTGAAAGAGAATTCTCCCTAGAAGTTGTTTAGATTTTATTATTCTTTGTGATATTTAAAACTTGTACATGTATATCAAATATGTTCATACATTCTCTTCATCTGACCATATTGTTAACCTTTATGAGGATGGAACTGATATACATCTCCATATTTAATTTCTGTACAGTTCTAATTGATATGAACTCCACTTAGATATTACCTAGGGCTTCTTATCATCGGGTCCTACACTTTTATAAATATGTCTTCATGACTTTCGTCATTTCAATTTTTTCCAGTTTATAAAATGCATAACCACTACATGTGAAAAATATACCCTTATTTTGACAGTCCAACATTTAATTGTTGAAGTTTTGTTAATATTTGCAATTTTAGTAGGAGTGAGAAATGATTTGTAATGAAATCATTACAAACCTGCCTTTTTTTAAATTTTTTTTGAAGCTTATTGTTTTTGGGTTTCCCATATATCAGTGGAGATGCTAGGTCTAATGTCAGTTTCCCATAGTGCTTTCAGTCCCATTTTGTCTATTATTTGATCCATTGGTATTCCATAAATCATAAATCTATTGGATTTTGAACATATTTGTTACATTTCATCTCATAGATTGTCAGTGGTCTCCTTAGTGCTTGTAAAAAAATAAAATACATAGTTGTTTTAATGTGTTTATGATGACATTAAAGGAGATCCAGTATTTTATATATCTCTAAATTGATAAGTTAAGGTTTGCTTAAATTGTTTTGAATCATGTTAAAAAAATCCTTAATTACTCTTAGACCTTGGCCTATAGCATCTTCCAAAGGTCTGTTGGATCATTATGTTTTTTAAAATACTGCTTTAAGTCATTTCACAGGAAAGGTAAGATATTTTGCCCCGGCTCTCCCAGATTTCTAATTTAGTTCTTTTAATGATATTATTATGTTTTACACTCTCCATGGTTAAGTCATTTATTAATGGAATTTGAACTGTTTTAGGATTAAGTCTAGCTCCTATTTCTACCCATTTTGGAAGATCTTGTCTATTGACTTATGTTGCTTGAGCAATCGTAAATGCTTCAGAATGGGTATTGAGATTGGTTATACCTGATCCCTCTTTTGAACATTGTTTTTGATATAGAATCTTCCTTATTCTTGACATAATTACAAATGTAACTATTCTTTTGAGGATTTTGTCTATTCAGTGTTTAGATCCATTTTAATTGCTGCAATTCTACCTAAAATTGAAATCTGTTTGATGTCCCAATCTATTATTTCCTTCTTGATACATCTTATGATATGGTAGTATTAGTTTACCTACATTTTGTATTATAAAAATGCTTAGATACTTAATACTTTTCCTTTGAATTTTTAAATCTAAATATCATTGACAATACAGGTGCTCTCCTGTAAACACATTTTAAAACAAGACTTCAGATTTTGATATATTGATTGTGAGCCTGGAGTGTGTTTGAAATTATTTTCTATAAGACTAATTGTTTTTATTGGTTTAATTTGGTTGCTGGTAAGATTAATTGTATTATCTGCATACAAATTTATCTTTAGAGGCACTCCCCCAATCTTGTAAAGTTCTGTTTCTTCATCAGCTCTGAAAGCAGAGACCAATATGTCTGTTACCATGTTTGTTTGTTTGTTTGTTTTATATCCTACCCTTCTCCAAAGATGGGACCCAGGGTGGCTCACAACACTAAAATTCCATTTAAAATAATAATAAAAACATTAAAATAAAGTTAAACAGCTATTACAATTGATTCATGCCTCAATGTACTGCTGTCTGAAGTGAAAAGCCAACATTCCCCCAAAGACAGGCTGTAATATCTTGATATTTGCCCCTAAATTTATATATTTCAACAAGAGAAACAGGAATTACATTGGACTATCTCAAAAGCCTTTTACATATCAAAGTTTAATATGGCTTAAATCTCTTACACACATGTGTGTTTTCAAGATCTTATGCTTGGAAGAACTCATAATCTGTTGGATGCTGTAATCTACTCCTTTTTTCCATAAAGAGCCATGAAACAAGTTCTTTATTTAAGAAGATACAATTTTCCTATTAAGGAATTCTAAGTAGCTTACAAATGATTCAAAACAAAGTTAAAAAAAATCATGACACATATCAAATCAGCATTAAAATTATTTAATTGTGTTATTTATATTATGTATGTTTATCACTTATTTAGATGTATTAATGGTTTGTAATGTGAGGTTGGTGAGTTTCTTAGAATATATTTTTCGGTTAAAATCCTGTATTAAAAAAGAGCCAATGTGTGACTTTAGAAGGAAAAATACAAGGTAAGTTAAAGTTTCCTTTAAGTTTAGAAGGTATTTTTGCATGGTCTTAGGATCTTTAGATATTTATATGGCTCCTTGTTATTTGTCTGTTTGTCTCATTACCATATAAAAAAATGAAACAAAGCCCTTTAATTTCTTCAAAAATATCAAATTTAATTCCTTTGTTTGTCCTTATCAATCTCATTAACAATAGCCTGTCTGTTGGATTTCAGACCCAGGTTCTGGCAGATGTTAGGCATTCCGTGTTGTCAGCAAAATAGTTGCAGAGACTGCAAATGTTGCTTCATAATGTTAAAAATAATTGTACAAGAGGATTGGAATAAAAAAACAATACTTCCTTTCTTATTATTTTTATTTCTTTCCCGTGTCTCCTTCCAGAAAAGCAGTCTTTGGCAGTGAACAATAGAAATAATATAAAACACAACACAGAAATTTGTAGACTGTTATGTATGTAATGTGCTGCAAGCTAGAAATCTGTAGCCTTGTGTATATCCTGCCTTGCAGGGTATATTTGGACACACTTCTACATCTTTCTTGGCTGCTGCAATTATAGGCAATCCTCTTAACCCACTAAGAGCAGATTCAAAACTTCACAAATTATCCCAGGATTTCCCAATCTAAGGTCTTTTATCCATCAGTGAAACTTGGACCCTCTCCGTACTGGGTCTTATTCCGGTAAACCCTGCCAGAGTCTGTACAGCATACAGATGGCACGCTCCTAATCCAGAATATAATCTGAAATAAGGCTCAGTTCAGAAAATACTTTGCAAATGTGAGGCACTAGAAGCTACACTAAACCACAGTTTATCATGATGTGCAGAAGCTGGGACTGCAAAGAGTAGAAAAGTCTGTAGAATCTAGTTCCACAAGATGTGGAATTGGCCACCAGCTTAGATGGCTTGGTTTCTACAAATGTATAGATTATTAGTCTGATGGCTGTATGAATTTCTCTGATATAGGAGGTAATGTGCTTTTAAAGCTAGCTGCTGAAAAACTGTGGTGGTGGTGGTGGTGGGAGGGGGGGTTGTGAGAAGACCGGTCATTGGCTTAAACCAAAATAACATTTCTTGGATTTTAGGGATGCACTGCTGGATGTAAAAACCCAGTTTCTCTTGTGTGATCCTGTAACTAAGGAGAAAATAAGAAGTGTATATGTAGAGGAGGTATACTGATGGAAGGATAAAGGAAGTGGAAAGAGACCCTTTCCAATCATGCACTCTACTGATGTGAGCCCAGCAGAACTTGGCATATTGTAATTCCTTACCCGCTATTTAATTCCTGACCTCTCTTTTGGATTATCTTAGCATATTTTGTACATGGAAGAAAGAAGCATGTAGTCAACCTGATCGTCACCCAGCATCTAAGGGCTTTTCTAGACTTCCCTGTGTAGGTGTGGATTTATGGATCTGGCTTAGGCTGGGGCTGACCTTAATTTATATTTTTGACTAGGCCCCACACCTAACCTGAAACTTCTGTGAGCTTTGGAGCTGTCCCCAGTAGCCAGGAACAAAGGTTCCATGCCTTAGAGCAGCGGTACTTAACCTTCCTAATGCCGCAACCCCTTAATGCAGTTCCTCATGTTGTGGAGACCCCCAACCACAGGGGTGGGGCAGCTGGGAGGGGGAGGGAGGGGCAGCAGGAGACTCATTGTGACCCCTCTGAAAGGGTAGTTTGACCCCAAAGGGGTCATGACCCACAGGTTGACAATCACTGCCTTAGAACCATTGGGCATACTGCCACAATGGGTCCCTCATGGCCCTTGTATGCTGGTAGGCCTTGTTATCCAGGGCCTTTTTGCACTGTGCCTTATTCTGGATTATATCCCAGGTAGAGATCTGGCATCTGCATGCTAGTGCAGACTAATTAAAGCAGGCCTATTCAAGTGCAGACAGAGTCAAGGTCTACTAATATTCTGAATCTAGAGAGGACCTGTTCTGAAATACTTTCCTTCTTGTGGTGGCTAGCCAGGGCAGAGCTTCTTTAGTCCACACCAGCGTGTGGACAAAAGAGACACAGAAGATGACCAAGATCTGAAACAGAGTTAAGTGCAGAAAGCCCTGATTTACAATTTAGGTTGCTATCTGCTTTGGGAAAGTCATGGTGTGTCTGATTTCCCAATCGTTTACGTATGGCTGTGTATACAATCTTTACCTCCAACATCCTGCATGTAACATCTTTTCAGTCCTCTTTTGTATGGCCATAGGTAAACGGTTTTCTTTGCAACTTGTCTACTGCCTTGTAGTAAGAATTGTGACTGTTAGATCTCCTGTCTGTTTTATAATGAACTACAAGTCAAGCTGATGGCAGTGAACACGGTAGGATTTACTTTTGAGTAAACATGTATAGATTTTGCTGTATTTGACTATAAGTTCTCAACCCTTTCACAGTAGTAAAAGCAAGTTGAAGAAACTCTAATGATAATCAGGAGCTGCAGATTAAAGACTACGTGATTAAAATACAACTCTTTGCTCTTTGAGGTTTCCCTCCCTGCTGTGACAGAGCTCCTGCCAGCCACTAAAGGAGTTGTTTTTTTGCAAGCCAAGCATTCTAAATGAAAGTGAGCATAATTCTGGGAACTGTTACTTTAATAGCAGTGGTAAATAAGGCTAAACTGGGCACTTGACTTCAGAGACGAACTGCTAAGGGGAAAGGATTTCCCAGCACAAGAGGGATTAGCCACATTGGACTTTTTCAGGGCACATGTTGCATGACTTTCAGACCCCAGAGGCTTGGCTGAAGGCAAGCAAGAACTGGTCTGAAAACTAGCGTGAGAACTAAGTACATACAAGGCCTGGACGGCTCCAGCCTGCCCTTCCTCTTCATTCTTTCCAGGAAGCAACTCATAACTGAATTGGGAAAGCTTTAGAATTAAAGATGAGTGCTTGAGTATTGAAGGAAGCAGATAACTTTTGTCCATTTTGAAAACAAGAAAGTTAATGGCACAATAAATTTCTCATCTGATTTGTCTTTCCCATAATTAAAGAAATAGACAGCTTCCTGTACCCATACAATCTTTGCCTTGCAAAAGAATCATAATGGAGAATCTGACAAGTAATTAATAGTCATGTTAAGTGCTGATATTTGTTTTATATTCTATGATCCTGTTTATCTGGCTCCATATCTAAGTACATGTGCTGCCCATACTTAATAGAAATTCAGTTCAAAATTTAATTGTTAATGGTAGCCCAACAGTATCTGAAGTGTAATGTGTTGGTTACGGTGGACTCATGCACGTATTTAAATGTGTCAGCCAGAACAACTATTCTACAACCATGCTACAAGAGGAGGAGACAGGACTAAGGGAACTCTCCATCTGCCCTACTATGGACTGGCAACACTGGATTCTGTTTTCAGTTCCCCTCTAGGCAGCTATTTCCTCCTCCTCCTCCTCCTCCTCCTCTTTTCCAATCCCCTTTTCATTTTGTTACTGTTTAGAATGTAAGCCTTCAGACAATCACAGTAGTTATTTCCTTAGGAATAGAAGTTAATGGGATTGGATCTATAATATGTGACAACAGCTCTTTGGAGGGGCTGGAGACTTAAGTCACGAACTTCTTGCAAGCAAAATGTGTTTTTGCAGAGAGAAACAGCTTCTGAAGCTGCTGATTTTGGTGTTCCTCCCATATGTGTTTATTTAAAACATTTTTCTAGAGGAGACTTAATAAGGATTAAATAGGCTCCTAGAAGGGTGATGAAAAAGTTGAGAATGGAGCAAACATCTTTGAGAGAAGAATCTGAGACAGTTGAGTATATTTCAACTTCAGAGATAAATTTTGAAACCCTGAAATGTAGGTCGGCATACTACCTTTGAAGACTGTACTGTTCAGCCCCACGTTTGTGTACCAGGCACAACATGCAAGTGATGCTGATTGTTCATAGGTAGTGCCTTAGGTGCGAAGTCAGTTTTGTGAACTGGAAAACTATGGTGCCTCTTCATTTCTGCCACTGTTGGTTAAGGACAAACCAAGCCCCTCCCTTGTGATGTGGATAGAAACCTGCTGTGATTGGTCTGGAACAGGCTGGAGTGGTATAATTAGTGAGCTCCAAGCAAGGTGAGCTTGGAAATAGTCTAGGAATCTAGAGGCTGGGCCCTTGGTTCTATATGCCATCTTATAAGCAGAAGGCACAAGAGGAATCTGACTTAGATTTGTACAGTACCATCTTTGCTTCAGTTTAGATTAACAGTGAAATTTGTGAATAACAGATTATTTATAGTGGCAGTTGGTATCGAAGTAAGGGAGTGGAACTGAATGTAATTTAATGCAGGGCACACTTAATGTGTACGATAGCTTATTTTAAAATATTAAGAATTTGCACCTTTGTTTTCAGTAGCCCTGTGCTGGAAAAGATAATGGGTAGTATGGTGTTCAAGCTAAGCTTATCTGAAAGAAATTGTAGCACATGTGATTGATTTCAGTCTGCAAAGCCAGACCTTTAAAAAAAAAAAATTGGTTCCATGACTGAGAGGCATGAAAAATAATAACAGCAACGGCATCAACAGAATAAATAAGTTGCTCTGACTAGAAAACGTAGTGATGTTCCTGGCAGAAATTGCCATCAAAGTTTTTTCTGTGAGGATTGTGTGTCATGCATGTTGCATGAAAACCAGTTGTTGGTAACCTTAGCCCTCATTTAAAAAGTTCCTTTCTGAAGGATGTATTTGATTTAGATTTTTTCCCTTTCTTCTACAGTTGTCATAATTGGTTCGCCTTCCTTCCTTCCTTTCTCTCTCTTTCTTAAATAACTTTGAATAAATATCTTCAAGATGACCATTACGTGCACAATGCTTGGTCTAACTAGTCTGCTGGTCTTCATCTTGCAGAAATATTTGCATAACTAGACCATATGAGGAGGGATTGCCTGCGTGGGAGAGGAAAGCAGCAAGGAATATAGCACCAGAGCTGGGGAAGCTTTCCTTTGATAAATTATAGAGGACAGGCTAAGTCATATCTCCTGGGCCAGGCTCAGCTTTTGGTAACTGAAGAACAAACCAATGACTCTCTTAGAATATTGTTTGATAAGCAGAGGGAAATGCAGGTGTTTTACTTCAGACAACCTGGATGTTTCAATTTCTGTTGTTTCTTTAATGACTTCTTCAATTGCAGTTATCTTTTTTAAGAACTTGAGGGGATGTGAAATAAATCAGAATGTATTTAGAAATATGTGTAGATACCTCACGCTGCTAAAGCCCACTGATATTCTGTTTCCTTTCAGTTCCTGATTCACCATACTGATGCGCTGGTGTCATGACTGGGCTGTTCCATTCTATGAACTTAAACATTAGCATAGTCAGCTCCAGATTGAGACTGCTGCTTGTGTTCAGCCACACAGGATGTTTATTCAGTGATTTGAGGAAGAGAACAACATTTTCCCACAATGTTCCAGCAGGCCTTGTTAAATCAAAGGGCAGTTCATAGTTACTTATCAGATTATTCATTATTATTGCTGCTGCTGCTGTTGCATAGAGGTGGCATGGACACAGGAAGCTATGCTTGCTTATGAGAAAATTAGTGCACGTGAGACATTTGTCCTCTCATTAACCTGCTTGTTTTAAATATTGGAAAAAGTTTTAAAAGACTATTTCTGTTGTTATTAAAAATACTGTACAGTTATTTTACAAGTGATACATTATCTGGTAGAATTTTATCATACTTTTGAAGGTAGGGTTGACCAATGGGACCAAGCAAGGAGGTGCACATAGTGGATTGTTTTGTCATTTTGAAAATGTAAGTTTGAAAATGATCAATGCTAATTACTTTCTAAGGGTGAAATTCAACATATTATGTGATATTTTCTGCACAGATTAGGTCTTTGGCTTCAGTCTGCTTTCCTCCTGTGAAAGGTTTTGGAGACCAGCAAAATTTCATGCCTCATGCTGTGAAAATGGGCATGGGGAAGAAGTAGCTTAAATTTTGTTTATTAGTTTGTTTGTTTACTGTATGTACTTTAGAGGGAGAGAGAAAATTTCAGGTAATATGGTTGTGTAACTGGTTGGCTGCACATTCTTGAGATCTGTCCAGGGACTGCTTCCATGTAGTAATCATAAGGAATGTGCATGAATATTCGTAACATTCAAATTTCATACGAATTTGGGCAATTTCAGACATTTGAATTCAGATCAAATGTTTTGATACATTCATATGAGGCTTCGTATGGGATTGAATATTCATATAGAATACAAATCCTACCACATTCAAAGGGGATCTATTCCAACAAATACTAATTTTCTTGCATTCGATTCTATTAAAAAAAAATCATGCACATTCCTAGTAACCATTTCAATGTGCCATATTTCATTGCCACATTGTATTAGTTGGCTGTGGATGAACAATATAAGTATTGGAATGGCTTATCAAACATGGATGGATTTTCTATGAATGCCTTGCACTATAAGCCCGTAATGGTCTGATGGTATCCTGTCCCCAATATGGAACTGAGCTGATCTCACAGTGCTCCTGTAGGGTCTTTTTAAAAATAAACTGCATTTGTCCTGCTGTTGTACTAATACAGAGGTCCATGAACTTCAAGCATAAACCAGTTACTGTGTTAACAAACCCATGTGTGGTCACTGCCAGTGCTTTGTTTTGGCGAAAGTTAGGGATTGTGTTTTAATTAAAATAAACCAAAATCCAGACGAGATTGACCAAAAAAAGGTTGAATGAAATAGTTCATGCTGTCAAATTAAGCATTTTCATATGAGTGAAATTCACGTCTAACCAATTGGTATCATGTCTGCTGGGCAGAACAGAAAAAGATGTTACCTGCTTAGCTGTTTTGCAGCATCAGTCAGTGTCCAGCATTCTGAAGCATGTGCTGAAGAAAGTGCTACAAAATCAATAATGTCTAAGAAACTTATCAAGTGTCAACATTCTATCACAACCGTGGTGACATCATATTGATTACAAAATTTGAAAATTAAGCAATAAAATAATTATATGGTGCATGTATGTGTTTGTTTATTCTTTTTTTCAAGACCAAAACACTGGCTGCCTCCAGATGGCAACCAGATATAGTGGAAGGAAGCAACAATTTGGGTTATTGCTCTACCAGTGTTATTACTTCCTGCATAGACTATCTTTGTGTGTTTCGATGATGTGAATGCTGGACAGAGCTACAATTGCCTAAAATGTGGTACCCTAAAAAGTGCTAAACCTGCACACTTACAACCAGTCCTGAGTTTTCCAGAACAGTTAAAAGTACTTTTTAGGGGTGAAAAAGTGAGGCTATAGTGCGGCTGCCTGTGGTATGTGAGGCGACCTCACAGTAGCAATGCCATAATGGCACTATATTCACCCTGTCTGGATGCAGCCTCTATACATTCAGAAAATTGACTCCTTTGTTTGAACCCTGCATGGAAACCCAGCTGAGAAGAGGTGTACAGTTGTGTTGGGATATCATTCATAGAATGATTCTTCAGAGGGGGAGATATTTCATTAGCTTCAAGAAAGTGATATAAATAAGCATTGCTCAATATTGGGGATTTCTAGAGTTCTGCAACAGCTTCAACCACTTTCTGAGTCCACTAAATTGTATTATACTGAATTGTTTCTTCCGCCTCTTCCCTGTAGTGTTTTTTTTCTTAAAGGATGCATTAGCAACAGATTAGCGTGCCAGAGAAAATAATAAATGATTCCAGTTGTTGAGAATAGGGACCACAGTTGTGTTTTCTAAAATGTGGCTCTGTTTTAAACAGCCAGTTTATATATTTGAAATATACCTCCATCCTGGGACATCGTGAAAGAAGTCAGTTGTATAACTGGCACAGAGTTGTTACTTTGTAGGAATGTTTTCTTTGGTTCCCCTCACTGTGATTTGGTTTCATGAATTACCAGTTCAGTGTCTGTCAGATAACTTTTGTGCTTGAAACTTTCACCTTCAGGGAATGAAGTATTTTCATGGAAAGCTTTAGGAGAGATGAGCAAGGACAGAATTTTATGCTGCTTTTCCAGTGGTTGAAACTAGGTGTTCAAAGGCATAGTTTTTTATTTATTTATATTTATATTCATTTATTTATTTATATTTAAATTTTAAATATAGATTTGCGTGTTTAGATTTGTGCAATAAAGACAAGTCCACTTTTAGTGGGTACATACTACTCTGTCTTTCCGTCTCTGTGTTTCTATTACACTCCTCTCATTCTCAATGGTTTAGAGTTGGTTTTGAGATGATTGGCAGGCAGAATTGTTCTTATGTCCTTTTGCCCCTTTCTTTGTCCATTCTTATGTCCGTTTCTAGGCTAGAAAAGGTCAATCAGAGGTGGGATGAGAACATGAGTGTTACACACTACCATCTCTAAGGCACTTCTGAGCCATTTGCTACATGTGAACTCAGCCTTAGCCCATCTTCGGTCTTCTCAAAGCAGCTTAGCAGGAGGTAAGAGAAGGTACATGCTGTAGTCCAAACAATATCTGAACACTCACATATTTCCCACTTCTGCTGTAACCTATTTTTTTTTACATTCTTTTGGCATTCTAATGACAGTTTTGCTGTTGCTTGTTTTACTCATGTTAATTTAACATTTCAAAAATAAAATGATAGCTGCAGAACAAAGATTATCCATTGCTTCACACAGCAGTTCTGTAATATAATGCAAATTAAGTAAATATTCTTGGTGAGCCAGAGTCCCTCAACTTACTATAGGCTGCATCCAAACAGTGTGTAAAACATGGATTTATTTCAGACTACAGTGGCATTGCTACATCTTATCTGTGGCAATCCCAAAATACAGTAATTGTGGCATATAAAAGGGAAATCCTGCAGTATCACTGTTCCATGAAGAAAAACTCCAAGGTTTTATCAGAGATGAAAATTTACCTGCCTGGACATTTGCTCCTGAGAGCTGCCATCTTGAAAAAAGGAACTGCACATGTGCAGGGCCCAAAATGGCCCCAAATGGCGGTTACACATGCGTGGGGATGCTGGCAATCATGTACTTCAAGTTTTATTTTATGTCTTAGTTTTAAAGGGTCTGATATATTTTGAGGTTTTTTTTTTTTAATAATGTGTCTGTATACAGTATAGGCATTTTAACATTGTGTCAAGTTTTATGTATTTCTTTATTTTAATAGACTAATTTTTGTATATTGTTCTTTTTTGTTGTAAATAAGAACATAAGAACATAAGAGAGGCCCTGCTGGATCAGGACACAGCCCATCT
>MTQE01000401.1:9047855-9062835 GCA_014337955.1 Aspidoscelis marmoratus | reverse complement strand
ATTTGCCACTTGGTTGCCCACTCACCCAATGCTAAGAGACCCCTCTGGAGTTCTTGGAAATCTCTTTCGGTTTTTAGTACCCTAAATAATTTAGTATCATCAGCAAAGTTTGCTATTTTACCATCTACCCCGTCTTCTAGATCATTGATGAATAAATTAAAAACCATTGATCCCAATAGTGAGCCTTGAGGGACCCCACTATTTACCTCTTTCCACCCTGAGAATTTGCCGTTTATTGCTACTTTCTGCTTTCTGCCCTTAAGCCAGTCACAAATCCAGGACAGAACCTGTCCTGTTATTCCATGGCTGGTGAGTTTACTCAGCAGCCTCTGATGTGGAACTTTGTCAAAAGCCTTCTGGAAGTCCAGATCGACAATGTCTACTGGTTCGCCTTTATCTACGTTTATTGACACTCTCAAAGAATTTCAATAAGTTTGGTTGTGGTAAATTTGTATGAGACTTTGAGTCCCTTTTGGGGAAACAGGTGGGGTATAAATAAAGTAATTAAGTGTTTTATGCCATCCAAAATACCCCGAAATATGTGCCATTGTGCTCTGACAGGTAAGGATCTGTGCCTGCCCTGTGCCTTTCCCTGCCCTCTGGCAGGGACAGTGAGAGGCAGCTGTGGGATCTAAATAAGATTCCACGTTTTCCTCTCAAGTGTTGTTTCTGATGCGTCTTCTTCAGCTTTACAGTCAAACATGGGATTCCTAGCTGTAAAGACTATGAACATGTATTTCATATCACAAAGCAGATTTCTTATGCAGGCCAAGATCTCAGGCCCCTGTAAAATCGGTAAAGGAGAGTGGTATTTTGTGTACTGTCCACTAATGGTATCTCCTGGTCTGCTTCCCTCTGTTTGAACTTCGAGCTTTCCTCCTCTTAAAAATTTCAGTATCCTGTCTGAGTTGCAGGTTGTTTTCAAAACTGGCCATTGCATTCTCCAAGTGATGCGGAATGATCTGTGTGGAAATTTCCAGTTATTTCCAGGATGAAGATGTGCAGTATTTGTTTGATTTTGGGTTCATGACTCAAACCTGATAATTTGCAAGGCTAAACATTGCCTGCATGCATACATCGGTGGCCTGTTTATTTATAAAACTAATTTAGAATTGTTTATGATGTCCTTGGTGTTTATGGCTGTCCCTGGACTGTCTTCTAACAGAAATGTGTGTTTTTAAAAAAATATCTAAATGTCCTGAGAACACAGCAGTTAAATGTTTGTTGACTAGATAATTGTAAATTAATTAGGCCCAAGAATTTACTATTGATGCCTCTATTTACCATAATGTTTTTTGTTTTGTTTTGTTTTTCCTTTGAATTATCTTCCTTATTAGTGCTGTGCTTTAGAAGGGTCCTTGAAGTTATTGCCTCGAGGATTGTATTGCTTAGGCTGGTGGTATTTCTTGCGGGCCAATGTATGTTTTTCCAAAGCAAGACCGTTTTGAGATTTGTTTGTAGAAGAACGTTCACTGCTAATGTCAACTATTCTGGAAACATTGGGAGATGAGTCACCACAAACAACCACGGACACACAGAGTGCCACATTCTCCTGTTGCTAATTCTTCCAAGTCACATATCTTACTCACATCCTCAGCGAGCTCATTATTTGTTAACTTGAATTGCACTTGTGCCTCTGGCCTCTAGATGAGAGAGACCCGTAGACATCTTCAGATGATTGGGGACTGATTGAAAGCAGTTGGGCCTTCTTTTAGAAAAGGCAAAGTACTGATGGGAGCAGGAGGGAGGTGCCTTAAGAATCCTAAGCTTGATCTTAGAGGTCTTACCACCAAATCTTCATCCTGTTTTTATTTGAGAAAGGAAGTGAATACATAGGTTATTTCCAGGCTTCGTATGCTTATTAGCTCCTTGTCATTTGATTAAGTTGTGAAACCATAAAAACATGAAGTTATCTTAGATGCCTACTGTCTCATATAATGCATCCCACAACAGTTGCACTGTGCAAAAGAGGAAACAGAACTGCAGTCTTCTTGTTTGTAAAAGTTATGGAACTTTCATGGCAGATGAATGGGATATTTACAACATAAGTATGCCATCATCTAAACAATCATGAAAACAAAAGCAAATGGGATACATAGAACTTGGCTTGCATAGCTGGATGCATCCATTTTTCTGATGTGTTGCCCTCCAAGTAAATGTGCAAGACAAGGTGTTGAATGAAAGAACACAGTCCCAAGCCTGTAACAGTAAGTAACCTAAATCAGATGAATATACCTAGTCTTGGGTTGAAAGTGCATGGTGGCTCCCACTGTTAGACTGGCATGCTTTGCTGTCCTCAAACTCTACTTGCTTCAGCTGAGCTTAGAATGGTATACTTCTCTTGGCACATTATCCTCATACTGTCTGTCACCAAGGTCCTCTGAAGAGCTGTGGATCCCTGTTGACCAAAAGAGAGTTTTGTTAAATCACCACCTATGCAGAATCTCCTGAATGTTCAACATATAGGTGGTAGTTGTTATCTCAGTTATAGTCTTACACCAAAACAAAGATGAACCTTTTGAAGCAATGGAATTACTAGTCAATTTTTCCAGCGTAAATAGTTGAGGACCTTCAGACAGAAAAAACATAAGAGGATCCAAAACAGGAACAGTGTCATGTTGTTGCTTCTGACTCTGGAAAGGCATTATTTGTACATAGGCTTATTTTTGGTGTTTGGGCAATATGTGTCTCTGAAAGACTGCATGCTTTACATAATTCATTGACCAGCTACACAACTTTATGGTTGGAAAAAAAAAACAGCTATTTAAATGAAAATATATGTTTCAGTTTCCGTCCCCAGATGTAGTCACTAACAGATGTTTCTGGAATTGATGTTTATCATTACAGTATTTGTGTATTATTGCTGTTGGGGGTATTGCATATGTGTACTGGTCACCATCTTTCAACTGTTTCACAGGGCTTCGTATAGTTATGAATATATATGTAGTTTTTGTGGAACAAATAAAAATTCATTTCCTTAACAGCAACCAACATTGGTAGTACATAAAGCTGCATTAATTGCTACAGGGGTTGCAATATTGTTCATCAGCACATTAATTTGTTTGTAATCTGGTGGGAAATGCTGGCAATAGTCAGTGTTTATCTACTGTAAAATGTTTGGCATGGGGTTGGCAAACAAATAAAGCACACTCAAGAATTGTTTTTTCCCCTCAAGAAACCTGAGTAGAATTAAAACCAGTCTTCTTGAATTTGCAGAGGGGTTTTTTTTGTACACAGAATCTTCTTTTCTAAAAATAGGATAATTTTAAAAATCAGTAGAATATCAGAAATAGCCACTAATTGTGCATCTAGCCTACCTGTTGAACAGTGACCTAATATTTGAAATGAGAAGAAAGGGAAGGAAACTTTGATTGTCTCCAAGCTGAGGGTTGTCTGACTACACAAACATCAGTACCAGTTTCTTTGGCAAAGATGCAAAAGTGGGATGCCGTATCTTTCTGGAGATGACTGTAGCCCAGTGATAGAGCAAACTTCTTTGGGAAGCAGAAGGTTGCTGGTCTGATCCACATCTTCTTCCTGGAAGTAGGCAGTGACAAACCACTTCTGTATCTCTGCCAAGGAAACTCCATAGAGGTGGTACCCAGCAAACACAAATCTTCTTTCAGGGTAATGCTGAAGATCAAACCTGTGGATATCTGCATTCCAGGTCTGTGCTTATGACTGGGCTATGGGTGTTTAGGTTCAGAGGAGGCCATGACAAATCGTGCCGTTTCAAGAAGATCTGTGGTATTGGCTCCAGTATCTGTTAATGTATACATGCATGCACATGGTCATGCGGTTAGACTGCCGGACCCATATCTTGTAGTCATGGGATTCGATTCTGCACTCTTTCTGAACCTTGGGTGACCTTGGGCTAGTCACAGCTCTCTTTGTGAGCTCTCACAGCCCCACCTACCCCATAGGCTGTCTGTTGTGGGGAGAAGAATAGAAAGCTTTGTCAGCTGCTTTGAGTCCCCTTATATGGGTGAGAAAAGTGGGGTAAAAAAGCCAACTCTTCTTTTCTCACTGTCACTGAGATGTCCATTGTGTTGTGTTTTTAAGACTTTATTTCTGCCTATCACAAGTTGCAGATGAATTGTATAGTGAAACTCCCTCCTTTCCAGGTTTGCATTCTTTGCTGTAGTTAGGTTGTATAAGTTAGATAGAAACTCATTGGGGAACAAGGACTTGGGTTGTATGTTAGCCATCACTGTTTCATTGACAATAGTCATTTTGCTTTTCTTGCAATTTATTTTAGTTTAGTCCAGGATATAACTTTCAGTTATATACCTTGAAATCAGAGTAGAAGATATCATGTTCTAGGTAAGCCTGGAAAATGAATCATGATGTCTGACAATGCTTTTATAAATTTCAGATGTTTTACAGTGTTGTTCTAAAAAACTGAAATCTTAAACCATGAGTTGGTGCATAGATTTGACATAAAATCTAAATTCCAAGAGAGAACCTGTTTATATACGCTTGTTTTTTCCTGCTGCTATATTTTATTCATTTGCTGTGACCAGTAGTTAGGAAGAGTTCTTAATGTTGTAGTCGAAGCAAGCAAAATTGCCCAGTAATTAAGTGCAGTTTGTCATGATTTATTGGATTCTTAAGCCCTTAGCGTAATGCCTCTTACAAAAATATTGAATGTCAGCCATCTAACATTATTTAATACAGGCAAGCATAAGGATTTTTCTGTTTTCTATTTTTTCATGAGTAAGAACGTACAGAAGCATGTTCTTTAGTTTAAAAATGTAAAACTGAATAGAGCCAATGAAGTGTCCAAAACAAAATGGTAAACCAAATTTTGAGCATGACTATTCATTGTTGGAGAGTTCAGCAACCAAAGATATAGCAACCTGTTTTTCTTTTGTTCACTTTTAGGAAATTAGGTTGCAAGTGAACATTGGAAAAAGTGTCTTGATTGTAAGAAGTATTTGGCAATAAAGTTAATTATCTTGAGTAGCAACAGATTGTCATTTGTTACAGGTTGTCCTCTCCTTGCTTGTGTGGATGCCTCTTTTGGCCTCCATGCATGCCCACTGGATGGAGCAATGATGTGTTTAGATGATGGGTAAATGAGCTATTGCTGAAAAACCCACAGTCCAGCAAAAGTGTATAGCACATTTCCAAGGAGGAGGGGGCTGTGGTGGTTTGCCTCAGATATATGGGGCAACTCCACCATAGTGGCACTGTAATGCCATGGTATTCCCCCTGTCTAGATGGAGCCTTAGTTTACTCAATGAGGTGAGACTAGAATGGTGTTGGATCAAACACGAAGCTTTATATCCTCAGAAGTTGGTTTGTGCCCCAGATCACACTGTGGGGGTGATGAAAGAGGGTATATGTGAGCAGGTTGTGTAGTTTCATTTGTTTTCTGCAGGGGAGAGCTCTTCGTCTCTGTCTTCCCTCCTTTTCTGCAGTGTAACCAAGCAACAGTGAGCAGTGGGGTTGATAACCAGTGAAATGAGTAACTGCCAGTTCTTATAATTCTCTCTTGGCATTTTGTTCTGTTGCTACCTATGCTTATTAAAATGGTTCCCTAAAGCAATCTAAATAACCAGGCCAATTGATTTTAGTGAGAATGCCCAGGATACTGCTTCTCGGTACATGTGCTCTGGTGCACTCACAGATTTGCAAGCGAAACACCCCACTACCCTGCACTAGGACCTAAGGAAATTCAGTTTCCATCATTGTTACTTTCATTATATGATTTTGATGGATTGCTCTCTCTGCGTAGTTCATATGCAGCTGGCTCGGTTCCAGTTGGTTTTTGCTAAAAAAATAAATAAATAAAAATCTCTAAGTGGGGACCGTTTATCTTGATTTTTTCAAAAGCATATTAACGTGAAGCTATTTTCTTCTTTTTCTTTAGTGTAAGTATTGTACCAGGCCTTCCCCTGGGCCATCTCTCCTTTCCTGAAATGCCCCTGGCCCCTAAGCAGCCCTGTATCTTTGAAGATAATCTCTTGGCCCCACTCAGTGGTATGTTCTCAACTTATAAGCACCTTTTGAGACTGTGAAAACTATATTGCTTGTGCGGTATCTGAAAACATATTTTTATGAAACTTCGGTTCAACCATCTCAGATCCCTGCTGAATTAAATTCATATAGCTTTGATGCTTTTGCAGAAGCATATTTGCCTCAAAAGTGAATGTTTCAGTGAGTGTATTTAACTGTCTGCTGTCGGGTTTGAACTTATGGGGCTCAGCAGTAATGCACAGTACTCCTTACTCAAAGCATGCACCCAGTTTTCAGTATTCAGAATGTGAAGGTTATCAGTACGTTGGGAAAATGTGAAATTAAAGTTGGGAAGGTCTGGCAGACCTTTCTGTTTTGACAACTATCAGTTGAAGATCCTGAGATGTTAAGAGTGGGTCTGCGTTGAATTTCGGCATTGAGAACTAGCCCCAGCAGAGTCCTCTGTCTTTTTTCTTATGTGTTTACTGTTCAGTGACCAATCCATGCACTGTGAATGGGATGGAAGCCTAAGATTAAAAGCATTTTTTTATTCCAAAAATGGTGGCATGGAAGTGATCTGTACTTGTGGAGAATGGACTACTGTTTTTACTGCTAGGAGTAAAAGCGAATCATTTTCACTCCAGAGTTCAGCTTTTTTGGATACATTTGAATGTGGCCTTAGACTTCCAAGTAGATATGAGTCCTGTTCACACTTTCATAATTGAATTGTGGATGGTCCAGCCTAGCCTGGGCAGGCCAAATCACTGTGGCTGTGGCTATGGCAACATCTGACTTGCACCCGGACATTGATGGCAATCAGCCCATGCTGCATGACAGTGCAGTCGCAGCTTCACATTCTGAAGAGGATGCAAAGACTGCTGAATAAGAGCTCCCCAGATGCTCTGGTCAAGCTGTGGACAAGTTTTTACTTGTCCACAGCTACTGGAGATTGGGGTAGCTGGAGGAGAAGTTCTGGATGCTCTGGAGTGCTGGCAGTGTCACAGTGTGAGGATAGACTTCCCCTGGAGTGTCTTCAGCTGCATCAGAAAGGTAGGTGCAAACAGATCCATAGTTGGAATTGTACTGGTGGTCCTTAAAGAAGTAAACAAAATTAGGCAAAAGAAAGCCTTGTCCAATATTTGCTCTTAATTTTTCAGAGAAAGAACTGAGTATTATACTTACTTGTTTCTTTTTGGGGCTCTTTCCCTCTTTTAATACATATTCTCTCTTTTGCCTTGTTTCTCTCTTGTCTTTCTACTGCTGCCTTATCACATGCTCTTTTTGAGGCTGTTAGTGGCCTGGAGCATCTGACTCATTTGTGCAGGTGACTTCCCAATCAGTGCTGCTTTCACAGGTCAGATTGGCCACCTAGAATGGGAAGAGAGCCTGGTGTGGCTGCTGAGCTCAATCACGCTGGCCTTGATCAAGCCAGAGTAAATGACATGTTGAGGTCAACATGTGTACCAGAACACCTAACTAATCTTCAGAGGAACCTTTTTGGTGAACAAGAAGCTTCCTTGATAGTAGACTGTTTTGGAAGAGGAGATGAAGTAAGATAAGGAACCAAGACCAGAACTGAGCACGTGACAGATGAAATCCAAGTTGGAATCTGAAACAGTAACTAATACAGATTAAAGATATTCTCAGAAAAGGGTGGAAGGGTGCATCCCCAAGCAATTTAAAGTCTGCTGGAACTCCTCTTTTGCCTCTGAGCGCCCCCATGCCAGGCTTCTTAAGGTGCTTCCAGCGCTACAAAATGAGGAAAACCCACGACAAAATACATGCTCTTTAAAGAAGACTTTCAGGGCTCTATTTGGAAGTCGCGGGTTTTCCTCGCAACATTTACCTTGGGGAGGCTCCATGGCAAAAGGGGTGGTGATTGCTTGCCTGCACACACAGCCAAAAAAGCATTCACACATCTCAGAAATGCAGCAGGTTCCCTTCCTTTCCTTTATAAAAAGAGCCAGAATTGCTCAGAATTGCAACATTGTTATCAGGTGATCTGTGAAAGTGTTAAAAGTGTGAATGAGTGAAGGATCGCGCTGCCGATGGCTGCAGCTGCTGACTTTGCAGGGCTGGGAAGCCTTTTCTAACAGAGAACTGAGTGAAAGTAAGTGCTGAAAGTGAATGAGTGAGCGATTGTCTGCCTTTGCAGGGACGGGAAGCCATTTCAGGGGACGGAGATCTGGCTATTTTTCCTTTTAACAAGAGAGGGGGTAGGGGGGAAAAGATGCAAGGAAAGGAAACAGGCTTCCTTGGGGACGGGAGGTGCGTTAAAAATACGTGTTTTGCTGAGCCTCGTGCAGACGCTTATTGCGGAAGTGCATGGCACTTTTAAAGTCCGCTTGATTAGAGTGACAGTAGAGGGAACTCAGAGAGGCAAATAAGTCTTTTGGGGATTCAGCCAAATTGGCATTGTTTTGAGATTGCCAGACATCTGTTCAGTCTTTTTCCATGACTCTGAAAACCCTTCTCAGTGTTGTCCTGGGAAAACCAGCAGTGATGCTAGATTTTCTTTCATTTACTGCCACATCTAGTGAGCTGTGTGTAGTATTACCTCATTGAGAATTTCCTAGAGCTTACCAGGTAGGTAGGTAGGTAGGTAGGTAGGTAGGTAGGAAGGAAGGAAGGAAGGAAGGAAGGAAGGAAGGAAGGATGGATGGATGGATGGATGGATGGATGGATGGATGGATGGATGGATCTGTGTATGCAGTTACCTCTATGGGTGTGTCCAGATGTGATTTAAAAACTGCAGTTTTCCTAAGACTGTATTGGGACTGCTGCACATGCCCATAGCAATCCCAATATAGTCCCAGCATAATCCATTGAAAATGAACTGTATAGGAATATGGAAAATCCAACTCTGATATTGGGTTTTCCATCATGCAGGATTCGTTACCTTGTCTGCCCCTCCATTGCAGAATTGCTGCTCTTGAAAAATGCTGCTCTTCCTTACACAGGAAGCATGTGAGGGAAAAAAAGGGAAGTGGGCAGGTGCTTTTTTACATCTGGGTACTTTTGCAAAAGCCACAGTTCTGTGGGGAAATGACAGATGAGGTAAGGATCTGGAATTGCACTGGGACAACTTCCTGCTGACATGGCAGGAGGCAGTTGTGGGATCTAAACAAGATCACCATCTGCAGCCAGGGGTGTTTTTCCACTAGCACTAAGGACCCAATAAGGACCCATAGGCACCAGTTTGGTACTGATCAGGAAGGCCCCATTCCCACTTCAGACCCCATTAGGACCCAATGTGTTCACACCTGTTCAAGGGAAATCAAGGGGTGTTTTTCCACTAGCACTAAGTACCCATTAAGGACCCATTAGGCTCAGAGCAGGACACATTTGTTTCCACCAGAGCTAGGGAAATCCGGATCATATGGGTCCTTCAAGACCTATAATCCAGATTTCCTGTAGACCCCATGAAAGGGATCTACAATGGGGTCTTCAGCCATCAAATCCGGATTATAGGGAGCCTGTTTCTACTACAATTGGGCAATGGGATCTAGGGGAGGCTCCGGGAGGCACTCTTGGGGGGGTGCCCCAAACTCAAAACTTTGAATTCCGAAGTCCCTTCGAAGTAGCCTTTGAAGATTAGCACAGGGTCCGAAGAGAACCCCTTGCAAGAGCAATGCCATTGTCAAAGGCTCCGGAGGATCCTCGAAGTTAGTGGCAGATCGCTCTGGAGATTCTACGGAGTCGCTCTGGAGGATCTTTGAAGATTCTCTGGAGATTGCACCACCTGTCAGACAAAGCACCTGGGGTGACAGGCAGACCCCATTTGGGTAGGTCTGGATTTGGGTAGATCTGGTGCTCCAGCGTTTCCAGAGCAGGCAGGCTAGCACCCATTGCTGTTGGGTGCTAGACCACCCGTGGAAACACGTTGGGTACTTCTCTATTAAATCCAGATTAGTTGAAGGACCCATTTCTTAGATCCGGATCATCTTAGATCCGGATTAAGGGAGGTAAGTGGAAAAAACAGAAATCTTTGTCAGCCTCTTTTGAGTCCTCTGAAGTGGGTGAAAAAAGCAGAATAGAAAAGGCAACTCTTCTTCTTCTTCTTCTTCTTCTTCTTCTTCTTCTTCTTCTTCTTCTTCTTCTTCTTCTTCTTCTTCTTCTTCTTCTTCTTGGTAGTCTAAATTGTTGCAATCCACTAAGAGGGTGGATAAATAAATTATGATGATTTCCATTTAATGGTGAAAAATATTCTATCTGAAAATTACAGTGTCATATTTAAGTGTAATGTAATTAAAAGGTTTCTGCAAGTGCTTATATAATTCAATTATATTTAGGCTAATTCTTTGTTGTTTTTCTTTACTCTGTACATCACTCACATACTTTAAAAATTCAATTAAGCTTAGAAGCACAGATTGGATTTCTTAAGTTATGTTTAAAAAGCGTAAACACTGAAATTCACCTCAGGGCCTTATGCAAACTGAGTTGCTTACTGCTGTACTGATGGTATACGTGAAGGCCTCTTGGTTACACATTATAGTTTGATACTGAGGATCCTTCAGGAAATGAGTTATGAGAAAATGGTCATTAACCTGAGAATTCACCTTCTGAATTTCATTTTTCGTTTTTTTAAAAGTATTCTTCAGTTGTGAAACTACCTTTCCCTATCTGAGATCAGATATGGCTTCTGGAAGGCAGGTGTGCACTTAGCAAATGAAGTGCTTTCCATCCCTGGATGGAAGCAAAGTATTTAAATCTGTGTAATCTTACCTAGCACAATAGAATCACTTCAGATTGGTTTGCTATTAATGCCCGTGATTGGCACACTTCATGGTATGACCTGTTAGGATCTTTTAGCTATGGATTTGGAGGTTTATTAGCATTGATCTACGCAGATTTATTTTTCCTGTTTTGCTTTCACATTGAGTTATAGTACGAGAACTAGAATGGCTGGAGAAACATAACATTTTAGTAGGCTCTGTGCTTTATCAGGAGACCAGAATAGCTTGCAGAACAATGTGCATTCACAAGCTATAAACTATTGTGGTTGTATTCCCAGTCCATTTAGGTTTATTGTTTAGTGCTTTTCTTTAACTCCCATCACCCTGTTTTATGAGGCTTTTATAAGAGCTGCCTGCTCGATTTGGATTTTTAAAAAAATACTGCAAAACATTAAGGCAGCAGTAAGTTATTCTACTACATCTCTCTTGGGTTAAGCTAATTCAGAGTGGAAATGTGACTCTGTTGGGTCTGTTAGAATGCTGCTGTATTATGGTCAAATGCCATAGAGAGTTACTTAGTCAGAGGAGACAAGTGTAAGCAAATATACACTCTTCTAATTATATAAATGTGATTTTAGATATGGTATATTGGAGTGTTAGTATATTCAGGGGGAATTTGTATAACACAAACTAGGCTTTCCTGTTAGGTTTGGGGGGGAAAAGGGGGTGATTTCCAGCATTCATTCATTCATTCATTCATTCATTCATTCATTCATTCATTCATTCATTCATTCATTATTGGATTTTTATGCTGCTTTATTATGGCAGTCCAAAGGTGTGGTGTACAGCATAAAAACAAAGAAATAAAGGGGGGGGGGAAGGATGGATAAAAATAAAGAAATGTAAATACAGATTTCTGAACAAAAGTAAAAAATAAAGGGGAAAAACGTAAACCACTCAAAATACATGGTCTCCTTCCTTCCCAAAAGCCAGAGTGAGGAGGCATAGTTTCACTAGGTGTTTAAATGGATGTTGGCAAATTTCACTAGGGAGGCTGTCCCATAATAGGAGGGGGCACCACTGAGAATGCTCTGTTCCTAGCAGTTGCCGATAAAACTGCTCAAGAGAGGATGCTGCCAGGAGGCTTCCCCTGAAGATCTGAAATAGTAGAAGGGTGTTTGGGGTGTGAGTTATATGGGGCTTTGTGAGTTAACATTAAATTCTTGAATTGTGCTCAGATATCAACTGGAAGTTGGCAGAACTCTTTAAGGACAGAAGTAATATCAATATGGATAGGAACATCTGTCACAGTCCAAGGTGTAACAACCAAGCACTGCTCCAATATTTACATTTCCTTGCCTGATAATGGATGGAAGAGAGATACGGAACTAGTGTTGTCTAAGTATTAGTGAAACTGCATACCTACTGATGAACATACCTCACATGCATATTCCAGGCATAAAACCGCAGCAACTTCAAAACAACTCTTTTGATTCCTATATTTATTTAAAATATTCATTTACTGCTTCCCATTAAAATATAATCTCAAAGCAGTTTACATAGAATAAAAACAGCTAAAATCATAATTACATAAAAGCATGACTTAAATCAATGATGGGGGTGGGTGGGAATAAACATTCATTCTGGAAAGGCCTAGAAAAGATAAGTCTGAAATCAGCACCTAAAAACCAAGATTATAGATGTCCTACAGTTATCAGAGGAGAGACTATTCTGTAGGGTGGGCACCACTACAAAGAAGGCTCAACTGCAGGTAGTCATAAGATGACATTCAGTGGTTAATGGTACCTGCAGCAGAAACTGCCCTGAAGATCTTAATGATCTTACAGGCCCATATTGAGGGAGACCATCTATCAAGTAAAGTTACCATGGAATGGGAGATTGCTGTGGGGTGATGGAGGCAATGGTATGTCTCATCTTCCAGGGTACTTTTCTGTCTTGAACATTTTGAATTTGCAGACATTCACATTGAACCTAAAATCCATTTTTTAAAAAATATCCAAACATTTGATTGAAGAAAATGAACAATTCAATGGAATATTCGTATTTTGTTGTTTTTTCAGTCATGGGAAAAAGTTGCAAAAATGTTAATAAAAAGTTGAAAAGCAAATGTGAATATTCATTTTTTTATTTAAGAATTCAACAACAGAACAAAATTTCAGATTTTTGATTGGCAGGGAAAATGAAGGTGTGTTTTTTCCCTGCACACATCCCTATGATAATTTTCAATGGGTCTTTTAAGCACTTCTCCCAGAAGAGAGGTCAGGACTGCTCCCTGCATCTGGTGAGGACAGCAAGAGGCTATCACAAGATATTTTTATAGATCCTACATTGCTTCTTGAGCTTCATCCAGACAGCACTTACTTAATCTGCATTATATGAATAATCCAGATTAAAGCACATTTTATTCCAAATTATCCCTGTTACATTCCAGATTATCCAAATACTATGGATTAGGTAAGTATACATGGCATTTGGCACTGGATCAACTACAGGAACTGGCAGAGAGATTACTTTGGTCCACCTAAGTGCCTTAAGGGTTCCACTTAGATTAAAGGCCAAAATGTACCCATTAGATTCAGATTTCCCCCATGGCACGTGGGATAGAAATGCAAATAAATAACTACACTGAAGATTAGCATGATACCTGTTCATGGTTTTGCTTTTTATTAATAAACTGATGGTTCTCCTTTCTCTTTTGCATTGTTATTTACCTGCTTGGATGAAAGAGAAGCAAAGAAAAGAATGGTGTTTGGGAAGGAAAATAACGAACTCAAGGCTATTAATGTAATATCAAAACATGATATGGCTTGGTTCAGTTGTGAAGCCAGCCTGTAACATTTGGCTGCTTCCTTGTTTAAAGTTCTTTCAAGGATAAACTTTGTCTATTTAACAGACTTCTGTGTCTTATCTATCTCCCCCTTTCTTTGTATATCTTAACTTTAAAAGGAAGTTCTCTTAGACTACGGTATCTGCCAACATATAGTGGATAAGCAGTAAGAAAGTTCTTCCTGTTTAATAGCTTTACAGGCAGCTAACCTTTTAAGTTCCAGTTACACTTTTGACATATTGCTAGGTTGATTATACAGGAAAATGTGAATTTCTTGATTGGAGTGCAAATATCTCTGTTTTACTTAGGGGATGACTTAATTTTTTTCTCCTAATTTTGCCAACAAAATATTTTACAGTGTGTTCAAATAAATGAGAACCTAAAATAGCTTTTAAAATTAAAAGAGCTTTTAAAAAGCATTGAGGGTGGGGTTTGTTTTGTTTGTAAAAATACTCTCCATACATTATAATTAAAGCAGAAATATTGTTTATAATGGAAACTCGGCAGATTTCATTGGCTGTGCCTTGTTCTTCTTAATAAAAAGGAAACCCAAACATAACAGTATTAAAAAGAATAAAATGTCAGCATAAACATTAGCTACCATCAGAATATTGCTGATATCCAATTGTACATCTGAACCCCAAGCCAAAGTAGAAGTATTGTTCCTGTGTTCTGGTCACTGTGAGGTTCTGAGTGGTTCAGTCCATCCAAGCCAGAACTATTGTTTCTGAAATCTCAGTCTGGGCGCAGTTTGATTCCAAGTGTGTCTTTGTGGGATCATGCTACCCTTGAAGGAACCTGTCCTGTTAGACTCAAAACTCTTGCTGGATTGGCAGACGCAAGCTATGACTAGAGGGCCCTTGCTCAACTATGATGAGATGCCAGCTTCAGCTCACATTCTTATCTTCTCTAAACTGGACTGCTCTAATGAGCTTTACGTGAGGCATGCTTGCCATTTGATTGGCGTTTGTCTGCCGGGTTCTCTTAGACCTGATTGGCCAGCTGTCTATAGAAGCCATTTCCAAGCAGGAATTGGAATTTAGTATTTGTTATGTAATGTGTCCCCTAGACTGGCAAAATTTTAAGGTGCCCATTAAAAAAAAAATTCTCAGACCACATTTTAATTAACATATCAGACTTATTTTAAAGAAGATAACTCCATTATGAAAAAGTTTTATTCTTGGTTTTAACTAGCCTATATTTTTGACAGTTGCTAAGAACTGCTGCCGTTCTTACATATGTTTAAAAGGTTACCTCGAATAAATATATGTCTGATTTTAAATGTTGCTACCCGCCTTGAGACCTTTGGGTATAGGGTGGGATAGGAATACAAATAATAAAATAAATAAATGTTCCTAAAGTCTCCCAGAGCCATAAAAATTATTGTCAGATGGATGCAGTTGACTTCCATGTATCTCACTCTGCCAGGAAAAAAAATCAGCAGGGGTGTTTTTCCACTGGCAGTAAGTACCCATTTTAGCACCCATTAAAGACC
>MTQE01000401.1:9018319-9037885 GCA_014337955.1 Aspidoscelis marmoratus | reverse complement strand
ATTGAGATTCCATAAGTCTCTGGGGGTGGACCATCTCAATAGGTCCTCTGATTATCAGCTAGCCTATTCCTTTTACTTACATTACATATTGCATATATAGTATGCAAATGAATGTTACTACCAGTCATACCTAAGATCAAATATATACAGTCAGAAGCTGTATGCTGTATGCTATAACTTTTTTCTCTCTCTTTTTTTCTTTTGTGATTTAATATAAAAGGAAAGGAAAGGACCCTGGGTTCCCCTCACCCATAGACACTTTGTGGCAAGAAAGAAAAGAAAGCTTGATGGTTGGGAAAAAGAATGGAGAGTCAGCGCATACTGCATCCTAATAGAAAGGTCACCTCAACAAGGTGTTGTGGCACTGAAGATCTCTCTCTTCCTGTGTATAAGTCTCCCTGTAGCCTTTTGGGATCACAGTAGTATAGTTAAGTATTTCCAGGCCATTGTAGTCTGAAGACAGGATATTGCAATTGACTTAGGCCTCATCCAGATGTTGGTTACTTAGTTTGGTATATTTGGATATTCTAAAATAAAGTATGAAGATTCCAGAACATCCATGCTTTGTTTAGTGAAACCCAAATAGAGCAGAGTAAGCAACCAATGTTTGGATGCATCTTTATTTGTGTCTCATATTCCCTCCAAGGCACATAGTACCCACAAAATTAGCTGGTTCAAAGGTATCCAGTAATTCACATTCCTATTTCTGCTGCTACTAACTGCCTGGAGAGACAAGCAGGATCCTCTAAAGGCCATTTGCAGAGATTCAAGAGCAGGTGAAGGTTCTGCCTTTGTCTTCTGCTTGAGAACACCATAAACAATTGGTGGGCTACTGTGTGGAACAGAATGTCGGACTAGGTGGGTTTGTAGCCTGATCCAGCAGGGCTCCTCTTATATTCTAACAGCAGGATTTGAGTGTGCTTTCTCATAGCAAAACCACCCCATAGCCACTTCACAACACTGGACAATCTTCTTTTTTTTTTTTTTTAAATGGTAACTCCTCACCTCTGTGACAAATATATTACATTAAATCACCTTGGAAATGTCTTTATAGACTACAAATCCATATTAATGTCCAATTTGACAAGTCATAGGAAAGACCTTTCAAGTTGGACTTCTCATTCAGAGAAGTCTGCTTTAATCAGAAAGCTGTCCTGTTCTGTAAAAATGAGAGTGAAATAGAACACTTGGGAAATTTTCGAACATGAAGAGCAATCTTGACTCCGATATTCCATTCTCCTTGGGAGTTCCCCATCTGTAGTGTCCAAGTCAAGATCTGCCATATGGATCTTAGAATAAAATACTGCATTTTGTTTGTTCCTATTATGTAACATGTTCCCTTGGTGGCTTATGGATTTCATTCTGCGCCATTCCTCAAACAGAGCATTTTCAGTTGATATTCCATAAGTTTGTGAAGGTTTTAGAGCCTGGGGAAGAAAATCTAAAATGAAGGTTTTTCTTAATTCCTTGCAATCAGTGTGTTTGTCTTAAATTTTCTATGCTTCTCAGTTTAGAAATGAATATACAATTGTCTCTTTAAATTATGACATTGTAACACACTGCAGATTGCAAGTTATGGGTTTAGATTTTAATTTTCCGTGCAAATGGCAGTATCAGTCAGTCCATCATTTCATATTGTGGCCTTGAAGTATCCAAAATCCTCAAATCATTATGTTCATGTACACCACACACATCTGAAAGAAATCTTCTATTCCTGTCCCGGCTAGAACAATTCTGTAAACAGAGGTGGTATCAAAGAGTTTATCTTATTGCTACTTCTGTTGCAACTGTTGCCTTCTCCACTTCTGCTTCAGTGCTTGTTAATTATGTTCAGGTACCTCAACATATACAATGTTTAGTATTGCCCATTGTTTCCCTGTGGGTTACCTAAGAAAATTGATTAGCAAAATCAACTGTCAAAAGTAGAAATTTCCACAGATGAGTCCTTTCTCAATAAGTATACTGATTATTTTTGACTTTACTTTGTTATAGTAACTTAATTGCTTAATATAAAGTTTTAATACATAAATCTGTGCATCTTCAGGAAAATTGCTGAAGGCATTGAATTATGAGTTTATGAGCAGTTGTTAAGTAGGTTTAGAGTACATGTAAAATTGCAACTTATAGAAGTCTCTCTTATCACAATGTAATTATGCTTGTTTTTAATTAGTTCAGCCTCATTTTAAAGTTATATTGCAAACTGCTGAGGAAATGTGAAAGTGAAGAATTGGAATAGAAATGTTTTAAGTAAATATATAAATGAAATAATGAAATAGAAATATGAATATGAATAAAACAATGTTGTATAAAAGTGTAGAATCCAGCAGTTGAGGACAGTGTCAGTAGCATCATGGTCAGTTCTTGTCCAAAGTTTAACATGCAGAGTCCAGCTTTGAAACTTGACTTGAGCATAGGTAACATTGGATACTCTCTGACATCTTTTGAAGGAGTTCTGCCACAGCTTGCCCTGCAAAGCTGCCTGGAGGCTAAATTGCTCCATATTGAATTTTCTAGTGCACTGCAGTGCTTGAAAGCATAAACAAAAAATCACTTTAAACAATGAAATATTGGCTTTCTATTGCTTAACATTTGGCCTGCAATTGTTAGTTTCAATCCATTTAAAATATATTTTAAAGCCAATTTGACTAAAATTATCTTGTAAGTTAATTGGCAGCAATTTCAAAAGAATTCAGTTATATAAAAATGCAGCAGATAGCTGTACTGTCTGTATTTCTTCATTATCACACAGCAGGAAATCCTTCTAAAATGGTGCATCATGTATATACATAAGCACACTTCAAAATTTGTTTCCTTAAGGAGCATTGTTTTTCCTATGTATGCCTATAAATTGCCAGACTGTTGCAATGTATTATTCTTGTTTTTATTACTATTATTCTTATTCAGGGAAGGCCCAGTGCAGGAAATCAAACAAATCAGATATGCTGTTAGAATAAGAGCATAGTCTGATTTGCATAAACTGTAAAAGTAAAAACCTGGTGAATTACAACTGTACTCTAGCAGTATACCAGCACAACTAAGAGACAGAACAGAGCAATGCAAAGATGAAGGTTGAATACAGTTGTCTAGGCACCAATGTGACGAGGGGTGACTGACCACCCGGTGAGAGATTTTGCTAGAGAAGAGAAAGTAGTCAGGTGATCAGGCTGATGGAAGGAAAGAGGACGAGTAAGAAAGAACAAATGCATAACGTGTGTACAATTAGTTGCAGTTGTTTACAACTTCACATGAATCAGCAGCCCATTAAAAGGTCAGAGGAAGCCTGTGCCTCTTATGGGTATCACATTTTGGCCCTGAGGATGGAAAAGCCAAATAAAGCACATTTGGACTTAGTTAAAGGAGGAAGGTAGTTCAGGAAGGCAAGTATGAAGCCACTAGTCCCCGCCCCCCCTGCTTTTCTGCTCCTTGAATGCTTGTTTAGCCACAGCCATCTCAGAGTTGGATTCTTCTCTGGTATGCTTCCATATCCTCTGATATATTAAAAGTCTGATTCCTCAGTCCTTTTTCTTTGTACGATAGGCATGGTTTGCATTTTATTTATTGTGTTTGTTGCCATAATAACTTCCTTAGTGCCTGTGAACATTCATGAATTTAGAGCCCATGATTTTGCGTTGAGTCAGCCAGTCCTTTGACCTGCTTCGGTGCTTGTAGCATCTTCTCAGTTTTTTGCAAAGAAGAATTCAGTTATATGTTGCTTGTCCAACTTTCCCCAATAAGCCAAGGATAGATTTTCCCATCGCCTTTACTTGATGTCGCCAACAGTACATTCAGTTGCATATTCACATATTACAGGTAAACATATGGCTACCTGTATTGGCCCTTATCTACTGCTGAATCCCTCACAACTGATAACCTAAGCTAGTATAGCAGAAAAGACAGTGGCTCTGTTCAAAAAAGCAAAAGGGACACCCCAGAGGTGCTTATACCTTTTCAGTTCTGTCATTCAGCATAGTCTAAATCAGTGATGGCCAACCTATGACACGTGTGTCACAGGTGACACGCCAAGACCTTTTGGGTGACACACCTGGTCACCCTGGCACCTGGGTGTATAGTGCTTGCTTGTTCTTGAAGTGTACGAAATACCAACTTTCAATTGAAGATTTAGCAAGCGAAATTCAGCAACAAAATCACTAATGTAAAGAATTATTTGTTTTTGCTTTTAATAAAAAAATATATATCAAAAATATTACTTTTTTCCTAGAGCTACAAATATCACAAAATTATGGATATTTCTAGATGTGACACAGCACCCGAGTTAAGCTAGGTTTTCTTGCGAATTTTGACACACTGAGCTCAAAACGTTAGCCATCACTGGTCTAAATGGAGAGTGGAAAGTCTACAAATAAAATGGATAGAAATGAAAAGATGTGAGCAGTCAGATCTAAAGATGGAGTGAAGAAGGTGTCAGAGAGGTAAAATCATGATGTTGCATGTTCCTGAGGTCATCTTAAATGAGGCAACAGGTACCATTTCACTGAACGTGTAAGACCACAACCATGTTATATGAAGCACAACAGTACTAAGTGAGGAGGAAGACGAGGAAACCTTTCTTTGCTGAACTGTTCAAACCTATGTCAGATCCCCTACAGACCTTGATCTGAAGATAACAAAATACTGTAAGCACACTTCTACATGCAGTAGAGATGTGCCAGACTGGTTCAGGTTCGAACATGTTTGAATTGAATGGGGTGTTCAAAAACATTTGAATTTGAACCAGACACCCTGCCTGTTTAGAAAGCAAAATGAAAGAAAACAAAATGATGTTCTATCATACTTAGTGAGTCCACCATTTTTATTGTAGTTTGAAGGTATTTGAACCAAAAGTTCAAAATTGAACTGAATCAGCTCATATTTAGTTTGTGTTGAACCAATAACACAAAAGAAGTTTGTGCATGTCTCTAACATGCACCATTTTTTTCTGCCAACTAGATTGCCCATACTGTGAACAATCCTCCTGAAACTGTTGATCATTTGTTAACCAGAGATTGCCCACTGCACCCTGTAGTATGAGTAGAGATCTATATGGGTAATCCTTCAACAAGCACATTAGCTGTTTTGGGAGATCAGTATTAATTTTTATCAGTGATTGCAGCCACCTTTTAAAGCTTCTCTTTTTGATTATGCCTCTTCTGTGATGCCGCCTTAATGCTTGGTATTTGGTATGATCTGCTGGGGAATTTGATTTTGTTCATCTATCCTTTGACTAGATTTTGACTGGATCCTGATTTTGATAGGTCAAAAAAGCCTTTCTGTTGCCTCACTCACCCTCTGTGTTTGTAGCCACAGGTGGTAGCAGCTGCTGTAACAGGATAATTTTAGACTGTGTTTATGTCCTCTCTGAGGTTGGATTTGTTTGTAATGGTTGCAATTAGCTTGAAATATATTATGTAAGCTGTTTTAGTGGCAGAGAGAGAGAAAGGGAGGAATAAGTTTCGCATTTCTTTATCCAAGATGGCTAAAAGAAAAATCTGTGGCCTTAAAACACAATAAATAAATAAACCTGGCATCTTCCTCTGTTTGCAGGGTTTCCAGTGTAAGCATATTTCCGAAGTCAACATGTCCAAATTTTATGCAAATTGCTGCTGTCTGGTTTTGTTTTCCCTAGAACAATTTGCAAATTTAGAATTGTGCTACCTTTTGGAAGTTAGCGTAGGCATGAAGAGCATATTCTTCTTTCTTTCCTGAAAATATACGTTGCTGTTAAGTGCCTAAGGCTGTTTAAAATGTCTCTCATATTTCCAACAAAAAGAGAAAGTATTTTCTGTATTGTAGAGGTTTTAAGCTAAAAAGCAGTGATTCTGCATCTCTGTATCTGCAACAGGCTGAAAACTGCTGAGGCTACATATTTATATTTTCCATTAGCTTGTCTACGAAACTTTGCTGAAATGAAATACTTCCAAATATTTTAAATCTTTTTTGCATGTGGTTGTTTAAGGTTGACATAGTAGTATGTTATGGCAAAGTTTTATGCCTGTGTATTTTAGGTTTTGCTTTCATTGGCTTTTCATATTTTTAAATATCTCTCATTTTGGAGAATGAAGTACACCATCCCACATAAAGCTCACAGGGGAGGTCTTTGTGACTTCGTATTCCTCAGTTTTGCTCCATTACTTTCTTAGACTTCCACTTGAGCATCTTGATATTTGATGGCATTTGGTGCCAAGACATTTGGTCAAGTGGATGCTCTCTGTATTTCCACTTTTTCTCATTCCCCAAGCTGTACATTTCTAATTGAGCATGTAGCATCCTCATTTGCATTATGCTCATTTCCCATTGCTACTGTTCTGTATGTTTAATGTTGAATAAAGGTTCCCCAGTGGTATCTTAATTACCCCATCATTAGCACTGTGAGCAAAATCAGAGTTGTGAGGCGGTTAGATGGGCAGCTGTTACCATTTTGATGTGCTTTCTTAATATGCACAAGTGTGAAGTTGTTCAGCAGTTCCTGTTATTAATTAAGAGATGTTTCCAAGAAGGCTTCCGTCATTATGAATGATGGGGACATTCAGAAGTGGGTCAGTTGTATTTCACCAAAACTAATGAATATTTCCATGATGAAACACCAGATGAGAGCCTAAAGCTACCTGGAAATTTCCAGAAGCCCATAATGAAAAACAAAAAATTACTCTCTAAGTTAACACGTACCTTTCATCTCTTATTCTTTTGAGTGAGTTTTGAGTGAGTGTAAATGAGTCATTCATTACTTGTTCAGTTTACTCATCATCTTTCCTTGAGGGCAGCTTTCTTCCTCTTCTTCAAAACATTTGGCTTAGGTTTGGACCCATAGGTTTCTTCTAGTGCCTGCAGCTCTGTTTTAACCTCATGGCCTTGACCTGACTAAATTTTAATTTTCAGAATAGTACTTGTAAGCTGTTGAAGAATTGAGATGCTCAGCTCAGATTAAAAGTGTTCTTGGAAATTAGTTGGTTGTACCACATGGAACTTCTCATGCATTTAAACATTTATTTAGAATATTTACATACTGTTTCCTATTATAAAACCTCAAAGTGTTTTCCAATAAGAACAGATAAACCAATGAAATACTATTTTCCTTCATGTAACTCAGATTTGTATAGCACAATTTTGCTCAGTAAAATGTATCTTCTGTCCTTTTTGTTTTGTTATTCAAGACATAAGAATATTAGAGAAGCTGTACTGGATCAGGCCACAACTCATCTAGTCCAATATCCTGTCTCACATAGTGGCCCACCAGACAAAGAAAAAACCTACACCTGCTCTCAATACCTGCAAATGACCTTTTAGAGGCATCCTTCCTAAGCAATACCTAGGCATCCATTGTAGTAGCTATTGACATACTTAGGGTGTTTTTGCACTGTCACTATAAGTAGCCATTAAGTACCCATTAATGGGTACAAAAATGCCATTAAGTACTTAATGGGTACTTATAGTGACAATGGAAAAACACCCCTACTCTCCATTAATTTGTCTAACCCTTTCTTAAAGCTATCCAAGCTAGTTGCTTTGCCATCACCACCTCTTCTGGTAGTAAATTCCATAGACCGATGATCCTGTAGATGAAAAAATACTTCTCCTGACTTCTTCAAACAGAGCTCTCTGGGTTCCCCTTACTTCCCAATGAGGGTTTCCCTAAGTCAAGGAGAGCAGCTTCCCTCCATCTCTTTCTTCCAGCCAAGGAACATACTGGAAGAATATGTTCACTAGATCAAAGTGGCTAAAGACCTGGAAGCTAGAAGAATAGGAAATGTACTCCCTCAGACCGGCCTGTTCAACTTTACTACTCCAAGGCTTCTCTTTTGTACCTAACTTTTCAAAAATGAACATTTTATTTCTGCAACATATCTCCTCTTTTTCCCTTTTTTTTTTGGCTTGAGGAGCCATGTGCAAGCAAGAGGAAGAAAGTCCTTGTTCAAAGGAAGCCAGCTGTTTGAGTGGAGATAAGCTACTTTGCTTCTATCTGCCAGGGAGGAGATCTGAAGGAATGGCAGAGGCTGGATTTGTACTTAAAAAACCAAAAACCAAAAACCCTGCTCCCCAAGTTTTGGTTTTTCTCCTTGTCTTCCCTAGTTGAAGGATTGTAGGCTCCATCATCCTAACTCTGGCTTTCCATATGATCAACTATTTTCATAACATGGATTTGCATTGCATATCCACTGTGCCCATAAAAACATAGTTACCAATACTGAGTGGGAGAAGTGAGACTATATACTAAGAAGGGATTAAGGGAAAACATGCCTCTTCGGGAGGCACCCAAACAATGTAATTATAGGCCCCTCACAGAGAAGAGAGATGGCATTCCAGAGAGCAGGTGCTGATTGGGGCAGCTACAGGGTGACAGTAACTTGTGGTGTCTACAATTGAGCCTGCCCTCCACTGTCATACTGTTTTACAGATCTTTAATGGAAGAGGTGATCTGTGAATTAATGTGACTGATATCTTTTGGTTGTTTGGGGGAGAGCAAAAGGAAAAGGGACAGTCTCTAAAATAACAGCCTGTAAGATCTGAACCACTTTAAGTCCTATAAATTCAGGGGAATTTGAGGATCTGCTTAAATCATCCAGACTGAAGCCACTGGGGTTATTGCTAATCTCAGCTAAAGTAGTGCTAGTTACAGAATCCTACTATCAGGTAATGAATTTGCTCAAAAGAGCAAGGCCTTCAGAACTAAAGTTTTACATCATTCACCAAAATTGCCACAAATAATTTTGGAGGGAATTGAGAATAGAACATTTGTAGCTCAGGGCTGAAATTTTCCAACATACAAGTTCTCTAAGCTTGTACTTTTTCTCTGCAGGCATTTTGCCAGTGCCTTGATGATGCTACGTAGCCTAGTGGCAAAATGTCTGCAGGGAAAATGAGTTTGGAGAACCTTCTGTGACAGAAAAATTGGAGGTACCTCTACTAGCAGCTAGCAGAATAATTTTGGTAATCTATTTGAAGTAATAACAGAGAGATTTTTAATAATTCTGGGAAACCTTTGTTAGCTAGTAAATTAAGTACTGTATTTCCTGGCGTATAATACTACTTTTTAACCCAGGAAAATCTTCTCAAAAGTCAGGGGTCATCTTATATGCCGGGTGTTGTCTTCTTATACGGCGAGTATATCCCAAACTCTATATTTTAACTGGAAAAGTTAGAGGTCATCTTATACACCCAGTCGTCTTATACACCGGGAAATACAGTACCTTACAGAAAGTTGCTGTTTCACGTCAGCATGCCCACAATTCAGAACAGAGGGTGCAGGGTTTTAAATTCTGCTGTATCTTCACATTACCAAATTCCATATGTATTTTTTGCTCAACTTCTAATTCTGAGGTCAGAAGAGCAGTTCGGATGTTGAGACCACCTCTGAGCTCTTACATTTTTGTAAATATTGAAGGATCATCTTTCCATTATATATTTGAGATTCCCTTGGAAACTGCAAAACTGAAAAACTGGGACATGAGTACAGCTAGGTTTAGATGGTATGTTTTTTCACCTGGAGTCCTTATGTGGCTTTTTGTTTTAGTTTGCTTGTTTTCAAGATAACAAAATCCAAATCTTAATGTGAAGGTCTTTCCCACAAATAAAAATAAAAACAAATTATCCTTACTCCTGTTGTCTTGGCCATTCTACAGATTAGAATTTCATTCCAGTTCTCATTGCCATGACCCAAAACTGATATTGCGCATGAATATTTGTGTGACTTCAACATCTTGTTTCTGCAATCTCATAAAAACCTCTTCCAGGAGATTGGAATGGACCAGTGCTTAGCATTTCCACTATTCCATGTGCAGTGGACTAGTAAGATGCTTTGTAAGAAAGAATGTGATTGTGTGTTGTGACATGGTCCATGCTGTTTCTATTTGGCTATTGTGGAACCAGTTCAATGCTGCGTGTCAGTATTGGATTTTGTGATGTTTATAAACCCCTTCCCCAAAGAACTAAAGGTAACACATATTATTCTCCTTGCCATTTTATCCTCAGAAAAGAACCTATATAGTAGGTTGAGTTGCCCAGAGATGACTGCCCCAAGGTGGTCCATCATGCTTGCATGGCCAGGTGAGGATTTGCCATGAATCACCTTAGTCCAAAATGTGCCACATTGATCCTTCTACATTCATGAGCATTTGAATTGATAAAAGTGTGTCTGTTTAAAAAGTGTGCTAGAAGATTAGTTAAGCAATATTTTGTATGACATGGATCTGGGGTGGGGAAGGTGTCTGGCAAGCAGAGGGTTGCAGGTTTGGAACCCTGTTATCCTCCTGAAGGAGAGTTATAGTAGTATATCTGTCGATATATGTGTCCATCAAGTCATATCAACTTGATGATATCCAGCAACGACAAAACCTGAGTCTGAAGGCAATTCTACACTGGTCAGTATGTAGGACCAGCAAGAGTACTAGGAGGCTCCCTTCCAGACACTCGGATGGTCTAAGGGAGGCCCTAGGTGGGGCCTCCCTTAGAGCACACCAGCATGTGGACAGAAGCATCCAATTACACTTGGGCTGCGTTCCCATGCAATAATAAGTCTGCTGAAAATCTTCTTTTGTCACGGAGCGGTCCCATGCACCGCTTTAATCCGGGTTTCCAGCACCGCTAATGGGGAAAACCCGCTTTAAAAAAATACCTGTTTAAAGCAGTACTTTCTGGAAGACGTGGGTTTTCAGCGCAACATTTTCCATGGGATCGCTCCGTGGCAAAAGAGGCGGGGATTCTCTCCCAGGTGGGAATTGCCGGCCAGAGAGATCATCTCTCTCTCTCTCTCTCTCTCTCTCTCTTTTGCCTGTCATCCAGCCAGCGATCTATGCAAACAGTGATCTAGGCAGGCATTTTCTCTTTGCTGTTTCTCTTTCCAATCCCAAAGAGAAACAGCAAAGATACATTGTGATGAATTGCTTTCGTGAAAGTGAAAGTGTAAAAGAGCTGGCTGGGTGGAGATCTTGTAAAGAGTGCCGGCTGCAGTCTTCGCAAGCAGGGGAGACGAACAGAGAAGTTTTAAATTTTTATTTTGGTCTTTTTGAAGGAAAGGATTGCAGGATCGCTGGCTGGGGGGGGAGGCGTTTCGGCAGTTGGAAATTCCTTCCACCTGATCACCCAATGAAACAGTGAGGGGCGGGGAGAAAAAGATGTGGGTAAACAAAACACGCTTCCTTGGGGACGGTCCGTTCATTTTAAATGCGTGTTTTGCTTACCCCCTTGGGAATGCTTAAATCCGGATTGAACCCGCTTTTCTTTAATCCACTTCAGTGGAGGGGCAATAGAGATACAAACTAGTACCATGGGAACGAACCCTTCGTGATCCAGTACATTGACAAGTGTGGAATCACATTCTGAAAACTTCAGCTTTCAATTTCATTGTCTCTGTTTCCTTACCTACTATATATCCCAACCTTGCATCTGATCTTCAGTTTATCCAAAAGGAGCTTGATAAAAGTAGTATTGAATTATTATGGAATATTAAAATCAGTAGGTGATCTTTGTATTTCTTTAAAACATAGTGAGGAGTAAATTCCTTGGTCTGTTTTTTTCTTTTAGGCGTTCCCCATTTCCCCCCACCTTGTTAATAGACCCTTACAGTGATCTCTCTTTTATATTATGCAGAAGGCATGTTTTTTATTCAGTGATCCACGTTCTAATAACACCACTATTATTTATAGTTAGCAAAAGAATAAATACTATGCTTGCTCTTGTCCAAAGGGCCAAGAAACTCTTTTCAGCCTTTTGGCTAAAATCAAGTATGATATCAAAATAGCAAATATTTGGCTAGTTGGCACTCATTTTTCCTCAAAGTGTCCATATTACAGGAGAACAGCTTCATGTCATTTGGTGACCATCTGATTTTTGAAAACTGCCAGCTTGATTTTGCCATCAGCAGTTGCCACATTTTCTTACAGGGTGTGGTTCACCTATATATGAGTATGCTTGAATAAATGTGTTTTGAAGTCAGAACACATGGGAAACACACCAGATTCTGAGCTGAATATGTTATACAGATCACATAAGGTATGTTTTTCATCTTGCTGTGGAGTACAAAAACAAAGTTAGTGCCATACTCAAAACACTAGAATATCTGTTTATGGATCCAATGTAGAATCCGTTAATGGTTTGATGTGTTTCAGATGCCTTGACTGTCTTCAGCGGATATGTGTTCCTAACATAGAATGAAGTTACTTAGAACTTGGGTGTTGGCCATCTTATTTTCATCTAGTAGGATGAACTTGGAAAGTAGCTTCAAGCTGTTGTTGAACACAACTTGACCAGAGGGAAAGCTCACTAGATCTCTTACACTCTGCCCCCTGCATTTTGCATGGAAATGTTGAACAAAGCTGTTTGATGCTTGAGATTGTTACAGTAAAGCTGTGGATGAAGGGTAGACTTTCCTGAAATCAGGAAGCCCAAAATTTATTTGATTTTTGGGGCCGTCGTACTCTGTTTTCAGTCTTTGGGGCTTGGTTGTAACATTGCACAGATGCCCAGACAGCTTGTGTATGGAAAAGGTGTTTTCTTTCTCATACAGCAACTAGAACCAGGAGGCACTCTATAGCTATATCCCAACATTACTTACTTATTTTGCTATATTCCAGAATAAATAATGGATATTCCACAATATCCATGCTTTATTCTGGAATATCCAAATATAGCAAAATTCTGGATGCAGCTTAAGAAGCTGATGGGCAGAACAGGACTGACAAGGGGAAGTTTTTTTGTTTGGTTTTCTTTCTTTCTTTTACCCAGAGGGTCATCAGTCTGTAGAGTTTATTACCATTAGATGTGGTGACAGCGACCAGCTTTGATAGATGTATGAGTACTTCTAGATCCCTCTAAAGGCCATTTGCAGGGATTTGAGAGCAGATGAAAGTTTGCCTTTGTCTTCTGCTTGAGATGTCCTGAAGCAATAGGTGGCACTGTGTGAGACCGGTAGACTATAGCCTGATCCTAGTTATACTGATTGAATAGTATAATGAAAGTCATTATTGTTGTCATTGCCATCATCATGTTTATTACACTACAAAGACCGATATTATAAAACTGAAATAAAACATAATAGAACATAAAATATAACAGAATAGGAATATATTACAACATTCGAAAAGTCAGGAAACATAAGCTTTGACATAAAAAGCCAGTAAAAGGCAAATATAAAATGTTGGTTTTCTTTGATTATTACAATAAAATTTAATCAAATTTTATTGTAATAATTAATAAAAGAGAAAGATGCCACACATTGGGCATGTAAAAAAATGCATCAGTTCAGTTGTCATCCCTGGTGGTCTCCTGAGGTATAAAAGAAGAAGATTTTGAAATAGAAGAAGAAGAGTTGGCTTTTCTACCTCACTTTTCTCACTAATTTGGGAGGACTCAAAGCGGCTGACAAAGCTTTTCTATTCTTCTGCTCACAACAGAACACCCTGTGAGGTAGGTGGGGCTGTGAGAGCTCAGAAGAGAGCTGTGACTAGCCCAAGGTCACCCAGCTGGTTTCATGGGGGAGGGTGGAATCGGACCTGGTATTTCCAGATAAGAGTCCGGCTCCGTAACCACCAAACTGGCTCACTACTTCAGTTTTCTGGCTACTATAGTTTACTTTTGAGATTTTGACTGCACTGTGAAAAATACCAGCTTTGCTGCCCCAATGCTGTTAGCTCTTATAATAAGAATGAACTAAGCTATAAACATGAGCCAACATGCACCAGGCTGCCTTCTGAAAAAGCAGAACGATAGTCCACTGTTTCCAAAGTAAACTGTTCCATTGTGATTTTCACCCTACCCCTTCTTTCCCCTTCCCCAAAAATTTTATTAATATTTTCCATATCTAACAATTCCATAGTAATCCTCAAATAATTACTAACAAATGACTAACACAAATATTGCCTACATAGGCTACATACAAAGCGTGTGCAATGGTTTTAACACTTAAGATCCATTACTGCCTAGGTTTTTACTATTTCCTAATCTCCCCATTCGGATCTGTAATGGATGGTGGTTTGGGATGATCAAGTCTACTTGAGGGGAAGTATTGCATATGTCCATATGGAGCCTCTTCTTTTTAATATGCTTCTTGCAACATAGTCCATCAGCTGTGGAGCTCAAGAGTAAATGTTTACTTGGGAAAATGTTTATTTCAGTAAGAAAATGCCATCAAAACACACACACACCATATGTGATCCTGCAAAATTGAAGAGAATAGGATAGTAGCATTGTGGTAGAATATTCTTACATAATATAAGCCAGACAACTGTTCCATGATTTTCTTATATAAGGGACTATTACTGTGCTTGGACAAAGAACAGCTGGTGTAGTTGTGCTCATAGATGACTATGGAGCAATATGGTAAGAGCCCAGTTCAGAGTGATGAAGCACCACGCTCCAATTTCTATGCTGCTGGCCCCCCATCACCCCACTGGTTCTGGTTCACCAGTTGCGTGTAGCTCAAGCTGCATCTCTGCCAGACAAAAAGATCTATTCTGATTTCTGCTGCAGACTCTGTGCTCCCCAGATGTTGGACTCAAGGATGTAAGATGAGAATATTCTGCAAGGAGGAGGCAATTCTTAATTAAAAATAATGTATTCTCTGAAAATCTTTGAGAATTTAATTTCTATGTTTTTTATTTACTCTTCTCCCTAATGTCAGGGCAGGGTGCAAAAAAAAAAAAAAGGATCAGAAAATTGTAAAATAAAAATACAACAGTAACTGAAACATCAGTGTTAAAAAAAATGTTCCAGGTGTAGTTGGGCCCCCATATCCACGGGAATAGGTATCAGTTCCTACAATGGTTATGGGAAACTGTGGATATCTGAAATGCTGGGAAATCATGTGAGATTTTTTCCAGAAATCATGGGAAACTGCATGTGATTTCTACCTCCTGGAAGATTCCAGAAAGCCTAATGGCACCAGTGGGGGGAAGGAGGCTGGTCTGGATGACTGCAGATAAGTGAAACCACAGTTACTGGATCAGCGGATACGGGGCCCCAACTGTATCTGGACAGTGTCTTTAATGTACCCAAGTGCTTCTTAAATGCCAGTGTTTCCTATCTGGATACAACTTAAGGTTATTTATCTTCTTCTTGTACTAAAATCTGATATAGAAGAACTATGTTAGACAGCTTGGCATACTACTAAGGAATGTGAATGTTTGAGGGCACAGTCTTGAAGTTGGCTGATGGCAGTAACGGAGGGAGTCCACTGCAACTGCAAGAGCCGGTTCTGGTGGAGAACAGATGCTGCTGCTAAAACTCCTGTGCAGTAAACTAAACAACAGCAACAACAGACTTGTAATTAGTTTTTAAGCAAGTAGAGATCAAAGAGGGCTGAAATGTAGTAGACTGCCTACTAGACAAGAAGCCTCCTTCTCTAGTATGTCTTGTTGCCCTTGCTGTGAGTGAAATATAGTAGGACTGGCCAGTCTAACTGATAAGTGGTGAGTTCTATTGACTGTCTAGTGGTGCAGTGGTTAAGAGGACTAGGCTAAAATCCAGGACTCCCTGAGCTTGAATCTCCACTCTTCATTGGGTCTTCGCAATGGTGGCCAGAATATCTTCACTTCCGTATGGGTATCTTGGGAATGGTAAGGCTTAAAAACCTGGAGCCCCCAAAATGGAGGGATGGAGCGCAGACCATCTATCGGACAGTTGTTGCAGACAGCCTAGTGCCAAATGTTACACTTGCAGTCCTTTAGTTCATACTGGTAAGGCCAAGAAGGAAACTTTAATCTCTGAGGAATTCATAGCTTCCATATCTTCATGCCCAGGCTGTTCCCACTGTCTTTCAAGACAGAAGGATACCAATAAACTGTTAGTATGGAATACATCTGCATCTTTGTAGCAGAGGGATCCACTGTATTTTGTGTCTTCCAATCCCACAAGATCTCTTAACAGGATCTCAATGATAATACAGCATATACTGGCTATTAAGACTACTTTTTAACCCAGGAAAATCTTCTCAAAAGTCGGGGGTCGTCTTATACGCTGGGTGTTGTCTTCTTATACGGCGAGTATATCCCAAACTCTATACTTTAACTGGAAAAGTTGGGGGTCATCTTATATGCCCAGTCGTCTTATATGGCGGAATATACGGGTATATGATTTGCATGATGAAACTGTCCTCCATCTTCATAGTTGATTGTTACAAAAAATACTTCTCAAATTAGGGTAGACATGAAGAAATGTTCTTTAGGATCTTTGCCATGCCTTGATTGAAAACCACTGTATACATGTTGTGAGTTCTATTTTATTATAAAGTGTTTCATATTGTGTTTATAAATAGTCAGTGTACAGAGCAAAATGAATTCCAGTCCTGAGGCAAAGTACATTATACAGTATATTCTTTCACAAGAATTGTATTGCCTTGGGAACTTTAAGCAGTTTTTGGAAGAGGGAGATAACTGGCAAAGATATCTTCCCCATTTGTCCCGCTTTAAAAAGGGCTGGAGAGAGGGAGGCCTAATAAAAACGATAGTTAGCAATTGTTGAAGAAATCCTGAAATCCTAAACTGCTCTATAAATTGAGAAATTAAGCCATGACTATTTCCCTCTAGCATCCACTCAGGCGTCTTGTTTACTTTGTGTCAGAGCGCTTGATTGTCTTCTAAATGATGCACTTCACTTATTTATACTAATTGTCTGGATGTTCATTTAATTTGTTTAATAGTGAGACTATTTCTTAGTAAGGAATTTCCTTGCTCACGTAGATTCCCAGAAGTCATGCCAAAATTTGCTCACATTTGCTAGCAATTATAAAGGACACCATGCTAAGTTTGCAGGCCAGCCACATCCATGATGTTTGCATGGACAAGCATTGGATTTGTGGTAAAAAAAAAAAAAAAAAAAAATCTGTTAGGGCATTACTGCAGTTGGAAAAGTAACAGTGTAGAGGAAAACTTGGCAACAGGCTATATTTTTCCTGACTTAAACAAAATATTTCTACCTGCCTTGAAAAAGGTGAGGTTTCTGCCTTTCATGGATGATGTGCCCTGGACTATAATAGTGGTTACTTCTTTCAGCTTATTGAGAAGGTGGTTAGTGGTTAGTTCCAGGAATGCCCAGAGAATCTATTTCGGAATGGCTGAGGCAGAGCTGTAGCACCTGGATAGCTTTGGCCAGGTTAGGAGATGACTTGGCAGGAGAAGATGGAGAAGCACCATCCCATTCTTACTTCTGAATCTATTTGCAGCTTTAGATGCCACAGACTCTGGCATATTATTGGAATGGCTGTGTAGATTGGTGACTGGGGGGCAATTGGTGGCTGATTTTAGTACTACTTGTAAAGTTGGTTTTACAGGATGGATAAAGTAGAGCTCAATTTCTCTCTGGTGCCCCCAGGGACTGATCTGCTTAATGTCTCTGTGAGATGTCTAAAGTATGTTATGCAGGGATGATGACACTCCCCATATACCTCCATTGTATCTGCTTGTGGAAAAGCTGGGCATTTGCTTGCAAACAGTGATACACTGGAAGCACTCAATCATTCTAAGAAGACAGATTCTGTAGTACCTGGTGTAACAGTATGTGCGTTGAAATTGTGGTGCTATTGAGACATGGACTACAAACCTATTTATAGGCTTATGGTGGAGTTTTGGAAAGCTCACCAGTTGATAAAAATATTTCATATTAGTTAAGAACCACAGTAATCAACCTCAAAATTAATATTTTCTGCCTTGTTTTTAGTGCATTTTGTCACTGGTAATTAGTTTTGATTTTGTTCATGTAATGGCATTACCATATTTATTTTTGATGTATGCAGTGCAACCTTAGTATTTTGCCTTTACTATGCAGGCTCAGATGTATTACTATTTAATTTGATATCTGCATGCTTCCATGCTTCCTTTTTCACTTGTTCTTTGGCCATTATGAGAGATTTAGATTTGGAGTAAGATTGCTGTGATTGTGCCATACTTCATTCATTTATTTTCAGCCTTTCTTTAAAGTTATCTTCTGTTATTTTGAAGTGTTTTTCCCCTTTAAAATGCAATGGATCTATTCATGCATAACAAGGGAGACAGAAGCCAGAAGGTTCTGATCCTTTCAACGAAAAAAAAAAAGACAACCCACAGGGAAGTGGCAGTTTTTGATGTGAGAACCAATAACTGTGCAGCTTACTGAGGAGTTGTGCAAAACATAATTTAAAATACAATAAAAGATGACACAAGACAAAGTAATAAAATTAGGAACAAGAAATTAAAAACAATTAAAAAGCAAACCAGGCCTTAAAACGTCTGGGTAGATAAATCAGTCATTACCTGGCACTTAAAAGTTTGTAATGATGCCACCTGGAAGTACTGTAATACCAGAGGACCTTGGTTTTTTTCCTAGTGATTCCACTACTAACTCTATGATAAGTTGATAATAAACATTGTGAGCCAGTTATGGTTCAGGGAGCTAACCTGGCATGCATTACTGAAATTTGTCTGGGCATGATAAGTGCACTGGATCTGATCTAGTTTTTCCTATAGGGTATTATAGACCATTATAAACCATTATCTGCTGAAGACTGAAGGTTGGGGACATACCAAGATGTTTCACAACTGAAGGATTATGGAATCCAAGGATTCTTTAATGTGGAGCCAAAGTCGGTGATCATGTCAAAGTCTAGGAGGATTAAGACATAATGACATGTATCGGGCCACTGCCACAGATTGATCCCAATAGTTGTGGAGTTGAAAATGTGTTTGTTTTTTGCAGCCTTCATTGCTTTTTTCAAGTAGTACCAGCCAGTTTTCTGGTGCAATAAAAGGGATGTGATCATCTGCCCTCAAAATTCTAGTACTGGAACCTTCGGAAGCCAACTACCAGTATAATCAGTTTGCTGGGCAATTTGAAAATAAAGTAATTTATGTTCATGCTGAACTGAAAACTACTTTTGATATTGTACCTAGTAGACATCCATGGCACCATCCTGTCTGTTTCTAGGGATAACTTCCAGTTTTGGAGACCATGTCATGTAGGCAACTCTTCAGCGTATAATATGATATTTACCCTTACCGATTTTGGCTTATTAGCCATGAAGAAGATGGGCAATTGGGTGAAGTCAGGATTTGGTGAATGTATCTTTGGCAGAAGGGTTGTAGTACCACATTTGAAAGAAGTGGTGGTTCACCCACTTGTGAAGATGGTACACTTAAATTACTTCAACCAGGAGAAGATAGCTAAGTAACTGCTGGTACTCTTGAAAAGAAATGGTGTGGTAATCTTGTTCAGGAGCAGGAGGATTTTGCCTGTTCTAGATGGGACTTCACTCCCTTAGAAGGAATAGCTTGGAAGTGCTTCTGGAATCATCTCTGTCACTGGATGCTCACGTGATCTCTGTGCAAAAAGTTCCTGTTACTAGTTTCAGCTGGTGTACAAGTTGTGCCCTGTCTGAATAAGCATAGCCTGCCACAGTAGTCCACATTTGGATTGGTAGTTCACATTTGGATTAGTGCAAAGCACCAGCTATGAGGCTATCGCTTAACTTGGTCTGAAAATTTTGAGAGACTTCATATTCATTAGAGGTCCAAGTGACTTTTGTGACTAGAAGTAGTTTTGATACAACAACTGGGCAGACACACACAGGGCCTGTCCCCAAGGAATAAAAAGTCTGCCAAGACTCTCCTT
>MTQE01000401.1:8992657-9010222 GCA_014337955.1 Aspidoscelis marmoratus | reverse complement strand
CCATTAAGTACCCATTAATGGGTACTTCTAGTGATAGTGGAAAAACACCCCATGTTGCATCTCTTGGTGCCAGAGTTTTATAAATAACATTTGTATAGGGCCAGTTTAATTCACTACAGAAATTGTTTTCTGTTTTCTCATTAGGCCCTCTCTTCAGTGTTTATACCACTCCCCAATGGTTTCTGGCTCTGTTCTCCATTTGTTTCAACTTTTGGTTTCATACCAAGCTGGGAACAATACTGATAAAGTTTGTAACTTAAATTGAAAAGAAAAAGGGCAATTCTGGTTTAAGAAACAATGCCATACCTCATCTGGAAAAAATGTTCACAGGCATCAGTAGAAATACCTTATTATTCAATTGCTTCTCCATGACCACTATCAAAGTCATGAACCTCATTCCCAGTGCCATTGTTTCGTCATATCAAATGCCCCCCGTGTATCATCAAAAAGGTCTCAAACATAATTTCTCAAATTGAATTTGAAAGATGAAAGCCAAGCAGAGAGAAATGATGGACAGATTATATAATTAGTATTGAGCTATAAATTACATTTATCCCCAGAAAGAGTTTTCTGGAAGAACTTAGGGCCCATTATGTCAGTGTTAATAGTTAATGAGGAACTTCCTGAAAAATACTTATTGAAGCAGAAATGTATTCTTTTATATATTTGTTGCTAACAAATTCCTTAGGAAAGTTAGATGTCTGCATTTTTTTGTTCCATGGATCTAGTCAATGGTGCTTGGTAGCTGCCATTCCTTCATCCATGAAATCAGTCTAAGTATTAGGAAGTTTTACAACTGTTGCTAACTTTATAAAATAACAAGAGTTTTCTGGAATACAGTGAGTATGTTCAGCAATGGTACTAAATTATGGGTTGTAGCAGCTTCATCCTGCTCATGAGTTTTTTTAGTTCATTTTTAGTTTTTAACAACAAACAAGACAAATAAATAAAAAACAATCTCCATCCTCTAATATATCATTACATGTAAATTCATAAACATAACTGTCATCAACAATCAATTCTCCCCTTCCTCTCTTCCTCCTGGAATACTCTATAGGATTTATTCAAACGTCTAATAAATACATAATTTGCTAAATATTTCTTTTTAAATTCATTTTTAAATTCCAGAAAATCATTCATATTAAATATTCTTTCCCATTTCTTCCTTGGATTAATCTTCATTTCTTTCCCAAAATCGAACATCCTCTTTAAACACAAGAGGTCAACTAGAACTGTCCACTTCCCTTAATCTTTCCAGCTACTGTACTAACAATTACTGTCTGTGCTGCAGTCATCAGTTGTTTAAGCATATAAATGTCATTAGTATCTGTGTTAACATTTCTAAAATAATAAATGTGTCACCAAAGCAAAATGAAGCTTCAGCAATCTTCATCCTTTCTGCTCCTTTCTCCTTATGCCTAACAGTCAATGTTTGCTTGATATAGAATCATAGGATCTTCTATTTCAGTACTTTCCAGTAGTTAAGAAAGCAAATTACTCACTCAGTTGATTATATTTACCAGACCAGGGATCACTGTTTAAATCAAATTCAGCTTACTTTTTTGAACAACCTAACTTCAAGTTCTAGTTTGTGAAGGTAGCATGTTTAATTCACCAAAAATGAGTTAAAATTGTTATATGAAGTATTTCCTTAAAAAAAAGTTAACCTCAACCTTGAATGAATTCTCCGTCCATATTAAAAAATATATTATAGAGTGGAAAGTTTTCCCCAGTGTTATACTAGATAGAATTAATATGGTGAACAGTAATATAAGATTAAAAAGCTGTATATGAAGTTAAAGCTGTGTCTAGCTGAAAGATCAATATAATATCTGAGTAGTATTTTTTATTTTTCTGTGAGTATGACAGAAAAATAAAAAATAGTCTTCAATTATAGTTCAAGGAGCTAAGTTTTCATAATTATACAGAGTTAGTTATAATGATCAGTGGGTGGTTCAGTTGTCTGGAAGGTTATCACACTCATGCCAACTGGAGAGATACCACTAGCTTCTATCTGTAGCTCAATCACTTACATTTTTGTTGACATTTTGCTGCTTGAGCAAAATGTCAACAAAAGCAACGTGCAGAATGTGATATGCTAACAACTGATTCGTCTTTTGTCAACAGATGATTTACTTTTTCTCATTTTAATTGGTCAATCAAGAAATCAATTACAAGTAAAAGCAACCACCTTGTTAGAAAATAGATTAGGTGTGATAAAATAAAGCAGAGATAGAACAGCTGTTACAATTCAGTCAGGCCAACTAAGTGGCTGTCAGGTGTTAGATAGACATGTTATCAGTTAAGTTAGATCTAATTCCTGGTTGACAACATGGGGGCCTCAATGCAATTTTCTTGGCAAAGATACAGCACTGGTTTTCTGTTTCCTACTCCTGGAGATAGGTTGGTGATTGAATCTGTGACTTTCTCCTTTCCAGACAATTTGGTCTACTGCTGAGCTACTGCCACTCTGGATAGGATCAAAATAAAACACCTCATTTAGTATGGTGATGTAATTATCAAAATCTTTCTATATGGCTGAAATAAAGCAAATTTTTGTTTCCCATAAATTATTAATATATGCCCTATATGCCTTTAATATGGATTTTTGGGCAGTTTCTTAGCTGATAAGGCAGTCTTGAACAGCACCTTGGACTGGGTGTAGCACTGGTGATAGCACTGATGAATAATATAGCACCTTTGTTTGTTTGTTTCTGGTTCTGTTTCTATTTATTTCTGTGTCTATCCTGCCTTATACCCCAAGGTCTTGGGGTGAGTCACAATAGAATAATAGTAGAAGCATGATTAAAATAGTAACATGCTTGCTTTCAAAACAGGATACTACCACCTACTGTAGATAACATTTTAGTAGTCTAGCTAAGTGGCTACCAGAATGTGCGTTGCTGCAGCTAAGTTATTCTGTTTTAGTGAAGGGTTGTAACTGGTGAGTTAGGTACTTGTAAGATTGGCATCTGTTCTACCATCTTACTTGGGATAAGGCCTCCACTATTAGCTTACGTCAAAGCTCCATCTTTTGCTTGGTCCTACAAGATAAAAAATGATGGTTAGTTTTAATTAAGTTATCTGGGAATATCAAGGTTGTAGTGTGAGAAGAAAAGTGGAGCATCCAGGATTGTTGATGTACCAGATGCTGGGACCAAATTATGGGAGGTTTGAAACTGAGCTATATATCTGTACTTTTGAAGGCATGGCTTGTGATCAAATAAACCAACAAACTATTTGATAATAGAGTTTTATGTATTCTTGTGCTTTCTTTGGCTGGGGCCTAAACTCATCCACTACCATCAACATTGCTATGCTCCAGGCTATGAACCTTCTCCTTCAGATGATGGTCATTCAGAGCAGACTTTCTGCTTGTCTTAGGTTTGGGAATTATTTACCGATAAAAGTTTTGCCTACTCATGATTTCAGCTTTAACTTAATCTTTGTCCAGCCCATTTCTGCCTGAAGATTCACAAGGACTAGAGAAATAAAACAGATTGTCTTCAGCAGACTGATGACTGAACAAAAATCTCAAGATGAAAGAATCTGACTCCCCATGGCTTTGTACAAAGGCCTGTTGAGCAGAATAAATTTAAAAAGTCTATGCTGGAATAAAAAAAAATAGGAAGTGGAATAAATCTCTCACACGTTACTCTTATGAGGAGAAAAAAATATGAAAGGATCTATTCAGAGGCAAAACAAATAAGATGACAATTATTCTCTAAACTAGTTTTTTAAAAGGCAAATTAGCAAAAAGAAGAAAATAACAATAGTCAGTTATGCAGCCCTACCAGTGGCTTAACAAGCAAGTCTGAAAGGTGATAATGAAACCAGATGCTACATTATCACAGCAAGATGGTGTTTGCCATGGGAACAGTTCAAGGCATGTCCTTTTATGGACATGCCTTGTTTTTGCTGGACAGCACGAAACCTTGTGTTGGAAAAAACATGGGCAATCAACAGAACTATAGCTCTCTGTAAGAAATGCCTGGGCTTATCATGTTAGGTCTCTGAAAGTTTCCTATGTCCTTCTTCCACTTCCTGTGCAACAAAGCATAAATCCTGGTGGATCTTGCTAGAGATTGCACTTCCGTAAGAGCTTTGGGAGAAGGAAGTTAGTTCTTGGGACACAAGTATCAGAAAGTTGAGCAGTCTTCCAGTGTTATTCTGGTGCCTTGGTCCTGCAGATAAAAAAACTACCATAGACAAAAGATAAAAGAGCCACCATAGCAAGAGGCCTGTAATTCCAAATTCACACATCTGTTATACCCCACCCTGTTCAGTTGTTTTGAGAAATCATGGAGAAACTATATGACTTCTGTCCCCCATCTCACCTTTCTCTAGGTCAGTGAGGGTGACCAGAGCTGTTTCAGTATGAAATCCAGGTCCAAGGCCAAAAACTCCATTGTTATCCAAGCATAGCTAGAAGTTATCACCCCTTCAGTCACCTTACTAAGAAAAGCAACGTTTATCTTGTGGTGGATGATGTTCCTAAGGGCCATTTAGTTTGCATTTAATGTTTTTGGATGGTGATTTTATTGATGTATTTAAAATGTTTATGTAATGCTTCATTACGTTTAAAATGCTGAAGCAAGCTACAAAATAAACAAGGAGTTAAAAACTTTGCCTCATTTTATAACATGAAATACTGGATGGGCTAGAAAGAAACAAATAACTGTAAGGAGATGGGTTTCCCATGGGTTCCTAGAAGAAGTAATACTGTAGTAGGTATCTCACGAATAAAAGGCAGAGCATTCCAGGGAGAGAGATGAAGTCTGGGAATCGGAGTTGGAGTGTAAGGGTTTGAATGCAGGATCAGTGGAGACCAGGTCTCCATAAATGAAACCTTGCGGTTCATGCCTTGCATTAAGGTGATTTGCTAAGAGATCAGTTCTTGTAAGGTAAGTTTCCAAATAATTTCATACCATAATTTTATGGTTAAGTTATTGGAATTTTTCCAAGATAAAGCTATAGCTTATTTTGCAGCCAAAAATAAGAAATTTAACAGAGGTTTATTATTCAGAGATTGGTTTGTACCTTTATAGTAATGTAAGAAGACTAGTTCTGGTGTTAACTTCAATTTTTAGTAGACAAGTTTTTCATAATCTTAATCCACTACTATTTGTGGACCTAAAAATTAGAAATTAACTGCATGCTTTTAATTTGATGAAACTTTATCTAGTGCTTATTTGAAGGGAATAAATGCATCAATTGAACTATTTTGTTGAAGGAGGTAATTTACTGAGGAAGGTTTGAGGAAAGAATGAATGCAGCAAGGATTGATTGGGTTGATCTAGATTACTCTACAATTTAATCAAAGAACATATTGGAGCAATTTATGTAGGGCAGTAGTTGGTTTGAGTGTTGATAGTTAGAGGTTAAATTTGCATATCTTTATGTAAATTAGAATTTGCATTGTTTAAAATACTTCATTAGTTGACTTCAAATGTTAATAGAAAATAGGAAATGTGGGTTGAAATGGCCAACTTAAGTTAAAGTTAAGTTAAAAACTGCAGTAACAGGAATCAGAGGAATTTCTTGACAGTATGTTCAGTACTTTCAGATGCTATTTTTCAAAGTTTGCCAGGTTTCCCCACTTATAAAAATCTGGTCCCTACGTGGCGAAATGAACGTTTGGAATTTTATTAAATGACAGTTACTTGCAAAGAGTAGGAAAGCATTTAGATAACATTTCATTCAGAAGAACATGGGAAGGATCTCACTGAATTAGACCGTTGGCCTAGTTATACTTACAATGGTTGCTGTGATGCTGTGAGAGGCCTACAAGCCCTTGCTTAGTTCTCACTATCCACAGTTGGTCTTTAGATGGACACCACATTCAATATTATTTTTTGGTTTTGTTGTTGTTTAGTCATTCAGTTGTGTCAAGCTCTTCATGATCCCAAGGAATGCAGCACTCCAGGCCCATCTGTCCTCTACTATCTCCTGGATTCACTGCCCAAGCTCATGTTTGTTGCGTCCACTACACCATCTAAACATCGTCTGCCATGCTGTCACCTTCTCCTTTTGTTTTCAAACCTTTCCAGCATTACGGTCTGTTTTAGTGAATCCTGACTTTGGTTATTTGTTGCAGTTTTGTAGGGTAGGCTTGGAAGCGTAGAGGGAAAGAATCTACTACAGGCAAGGAACACAGCATTGTTACTGCACACACCTGTAGCAGTTAAGCTGGCTCCGCTTCTTACTCTTTCTCTTGATATTGCAGTTCTTGGAAACTTTGATTTCCAATGCTGCTATTTTAGAAGGTGATGTGTATCATGCATACTTGAGAGATGTGTTTGGAGGGATTTCTCTTATGTAGAGAAGCAACTTGGCCATAAACTGCAGCAAATACTGTAGCTGAAAAGATTCCTTTTCCTCTTCTTGCATAATGGGGCTGAGTTACTATTTAAAATGTATTTCTTGCCTTCTAATGAAAACTGCCAAAGTGATTTGCAAGATTCTCTGAAAAACAGCAAAATAGCACACTACCAATTTAAAATCCAAAATCCATTTTGGTTTAAACTCTACCAAAAATGGATTAAAATCCCCAGAAAAGCCTGATATCACGAAGCAAACGATCTATTCAGCATCTCTGAATCCGCATTTACAGGGCAGTGTGCAAAATGACAGGTTCTGCTCTGCCAGATGATTCAGGCAACCAACTTTCTTCATCATGCTGAGTCAAGAAATCCCACTCCCTACCTTTTTTAAAAGAGTCATTTGTGTTAGTATTTAATTGCCATGTAATTAATGGGTTATCTTATGTTGCTTTTGAATAGAACACTCAGGGTCTTCTAAGCTCTGTTGGAAAGAATCTTCCGGTATGTAATAATTCTGTTCCTGGATGGCTCCAGACAGAATACAGTGGTTAACCTCCTGACTGCATAGCCACCAATGACCGATAGATGGCGCTAGACCAAATCTATAAATACCAGTACCATAATGCCCTTCTATCAGTCATTCCTCGGTCGCTGACTTAGCCACACCTTAATTAAGAGAGAGCATTAAGGGATGAACCCTTTTGCATAATGCCCGTTGACCTGCTGACACAAGTGATTTGGGAGAAGGTGGGTCCCCCCAGGTCCCCCCTTTGCAACCTTTTTTGTGTCAGCCAAACTCTGCCATTGGACTTGCAAATCTTATAATAATCACTCAGTTTCAGTTACTTCCTACAGTGATGTTTGTTGAGAGATAAAAAGATTCTATTTACCATTTACGTTCATATGAAAATTATCATCTGCCCTCAGTTTCCACAATCACTTCACAATCAATTTTGAGTTATGTTTTCCAGTGGTTAGTGAAGACCGAGACATTTATTGCACCCTTGCCGTCTTAGTTGTGCAAAGAAGCAGCTTTTTTTTTTTTAACTGGGCTGTCTTTTCTGGGTTCCTGCCTGTGATATGAAATTAGAAAATGAAAGAGGGTTAAAGATTGAGCTTGGAGGCCATTTTGTGTGTCTTTGTATTCATTAACTGTTCGTGAAGAAAAATCATAGTGTTGAGGCTGACAAAGTCTGGTGATGTGTGTGTCTGTTTTGGAAAACAGGTGCAGGAGAAAGAGTTACAGCACAGGCAAGATTGGCAGGAGTCTGTTTTTGCTCTATTCCATCATAGTTGCTCTGGGAAGAATGCAAGGAAAATACTACAAATATAGGCACTCTAAATCTGGAGAGGAATTATGCTTTCTATTACATCTCTGGCAGTAGTCCTTTAACAGTAAATTTGCCTAGAATTGCTTTATGTCAAACTGCTAAGGGGAATGAGCTATATAACAAATCGATTGCACTGGCATGTATGAAGAAACCTTTGCATATTTTCCTCTTTTAGGAGACTGCTTTCAGAAGCTACTGAGGAAACTGTGTTTATTTATTTATATTTACATTTAGATGCCACCCCATACCCGAGGGTCTCTGGGTGGCTCACAACATTTAAAAACAGACATTTAGAAATTATATCAACCATAAAATCAGGAACAAGTTTAAAAATGCAACTTTAGAAAAATACAAAAATAGTTAAAAGCAACAGTGATTTTCAATGGGGGAAGTGTGGGGGACATTTAACCAAAGGCCTGCGCGAAGAGGAATGTCTTCACTGCCTTCCTAAATAGGAACAAAGAAGGGGCCTGAAGCACCCCGAGGGGGAGACCATTCTACAGCCTGGGGGCCACTACCAAGAAGGCCCTCTCCCGGGTGCCCACCCGCCTAGCTACTGAAGGCGGAGGAATCACCAGAAGGGCCTCCCCTCCAGATCTTAAAACACAGGCAGGTCGATATGGGAGAAGGCGCCCCTTTAGATATCTGGGGCCCAAGTCATTTAGGGCCTTATAAGTCAAAGTTAGCACCTTGAATTGGGCTCAGTAGTGAATTGGCAGCCAGTGCAGTTCTTTTAAAACTGGCGTAATATGTGTCCGGCTAGGTGTTCCTGTCAGCACTCTAGCAGCTGCATTTTGCACCAGTTGCAACTTCTGAACCATGTAGAGCGCGTTACAGTAGTCCAACCTGGAGGTTCTCAGTTATATAGGTTGCCCATAGGAATGGCTAGATATTGGCACCTAATGCAAGATCAGCACCTCAGGTATTAAGGAGAACCCACCGCCCCTCCGTAGTGGGGACTTCAGAGAAGCCCAACTCAAGGAGGAGAACTAATGAAAAGCTCAGAATTATGACACTTTAAACCCATATAGTGTGGAAGTCCTGTTTGAGTGAAATGGGAGTTGAACAAATGGATTTTACTTTTGTTTCTGAAAGGCTGGGTGTTGCTACTGCTAAGCTAACTGCTTCTCGCCATACCAGTTCAGCCTGGCATGAAAAAGCAGTGCTTAGTTGTAAATCTTTTCTTTTAGACAGAATTAAACCTCACATTCTAATTTATTAGTCCCTATCCAGCCTTTAAAGAAGCGATTGCTCTACAAAGAGGGTTGCTGCTGCTGCTTGCATGTCATCAGCAAGTGGATGAAAGACGTACTGTAGCAAAACAGCAGTGAGAGTCCACTTGGTAGGCAGTTGGTAGGAGCAGTGGGCAGAACTATCTGACGGAGCACTGTCAGCTTGCAATCCTGTCTTTGCCTAATGTAGGGGGCAATGGGCAGTGGGTTTGGTCTGATTAAGCAGGGTGAAGAAGAGTTGCAGAGTTGGATCGGGGTCTGAGCTGCTGGGTATAGTGTGCATATTGCCTCCTCTGCTTTCTGTCTACTTGAGAGAAGTCTCCAAGGCTACTTCCACACTTGATGACGCAATCCTGCAGTAAGGTGGGATGTTTCAGCATGGAATAGGTAACCCATTCCAAGGTAGGACGAGTTGCCACTGATGCACTTCAAGGTCATCAGCATTCCACTTGTCCTGAGCCAGCCCCATTGACCAGCTTCAAAGGCTGGACCCAGTTTTGAGCGCCGGGACCTTTTGTGGCAGGATTTCCAAGAGTGCTGCCAAAAAGGGCCCTTGGTATATCAGACCACACTGTCTGATCCCCTTTGCACTTCAGTAGTGGTTTATTTTTAAAAGGCTTACTGGTGGGCCAGGATAAGACATCATTTTGGCACCTTGTCTTGATCTGCAGCCTCATGCACTAGCATTAGGATGACAGAGACCTGGAATGCTCCAGCCTGCCTCATGAGCGGGTATATTCTCTTGCATATATTGTACAAATGGTATTTTTAAGATTCTTAGTGTGCTATGAAGTCCTGAAGGAGCGTGAATGTTGAGGTTTCCAAGGACCATCATCTCAAATCCCATGCAACTTTAAACATGGAATGGGAAATTTGAAAGGAACTCTTCTTGTTTTGCCTTCACAATCGAGAGAACAATATTCATTATGGGCCCTCCTGGAGAGACAAAAGGTTAAAGTTCTTTTCTCATCTCCTATAGCTCCATACTGTACAAAAACAATATGGATGAAGAATAGAACAGGTGAATGCATGCCATTACCTTGGCTTTACATTATCTGCCACTGGCCTATGGTCTCACCATGCCAAGAACTGTCTCATGAAAGCTACCTAGCCTCTTGTTAACTACAAAAACCTTGCAGTTGTAGGTAGCCAGGTTCTTTGAGACCAGTGATTAAAGGTCTTTAAAGCCAAAGTGGTGCCAATACTACAATATTTGATGCTTTTCTGAAACTCCAGAAGCATGAGGCATTTCAATTAAAACATCTGTGGTCATTCCTAGAAGTCAATCAACACTCTCCACCGCATTGAGGCCTGGGTTAGGTCTGTCTATCCCTGTTAAAATGTTAAGTCCTCAGAAGGCAATTTAACTACTGGTTCAATATATCAAACAAGGAAACAAAATTGTTCTGTGAACTAAAAAGCCATAGTTATGTTAAAGGAGAAAATCACAAAACACCTTGTGCCGAGAGGTTCCTAATGTACCTGTGAGGTAAGACTTGCTGAATTGCTCTCTCCATAATTAATCAGATGATTGTTATTTTGTGCTCTTGTAATGGGCACATTACAAGGCTTGAGTTCTGCTAAAAATGTAGTTCAATGTAAAATTCTCTTGTAACCTAGGAAATTTGAAGTAGTAACTATCATTATAATAACAACCATTTGTCCTGGGATCTGATACAGCAGTATTGTGCACGGGCCTGTAAGGATGCATCAAATATTAGCAGCTTTGCAGCACCTCACAAGCTGGAGATTAGAAGAAGCACAATCTTCTCCTGTAGTTAAGTAATTCTGATGTTTTCAGTTTCTGTTCAGTGATTTCCATCACCGGGTTTGATTATTTCCAGCCTTTTTCTATTTGTTTGGCAAAGCTAGAGCAGCAAAGCTTTGTGTGTGAGCATATGTACATGTGTGCATCTTATGTGGGCTTAGGGAATTCACACATGCACACTCTTTGTTACATTTTGAATGTCAGCACCTGCTTGGCTCATATTCATATATTTTCTCTAAAAATAGTGCATTCTATGGTGCTGGGGAGGAGATGGATGTAAGAATGTATGTGGAAGAAACTTGACCCTCTCCACTCCCCTCTCTTATATGCCAGCTATTGTGCCTGGCATAACTAAATGCCAGATAAGAGACAGACAAATGGCCATGATCACGGTTAATAAGGTCAGTGTTGAAAAAATAGTGCTCAATACTCTTCCTACTTCTTTGTTGGGTAGCTATCTATTTGAAGGAGTTCACTTTTGATCAGTATCAATTTCTGCTCATATCTACTCTTCCCAGACAATTTAGGTGCTTGAGTTCTTTTGACAAGCTTGTTCTCCCTACATCCTCTGGGCGGGTGGATGGGAGGAATTGCGGGGAAGCGGGGGAATTAGGCTTCAAAGACAATTGCAAAATTATTTCTTCTGAAAATATCATGGTAGACCAGCTGTTTGCAAGTGAAGAATTAATTGGCAAACCCCCACAGTTTTGATATTTTCTTCATAATGGCACCAGATTTATAATTTACTATAAGTTGCTTAATGCTAATCTTGGTCCTTGAAGCTATCAGAATTCTGAGCCAGTTCATGAGATGTCACATTCAAAGTGGTCCTTTCATTTATTATGGAGTTCTTTATTCCACTTTTGCCTTTATTTTTCTTAACATAAGAGAAGCCCTGCTGGATCAAGCCACAGACCATCTAGCCCAGCATCCTGTCCCACTTATTGCTCCTGGGTTTTTCAGGCAGGGGACAAAGGCAAAACCTTCAGACAGCCCTGACAGATATTTTGCTTGTCTCTCCAACCTGGAGGCAGGACCTAGGCATCCATTCTTCTGTCTCTTATCTCATTTTCCTGGATCAGTGAGGCATCTTCCACATCGTCTTATTCTTCTTTGATTATGTAAAGTGCATGTTTTGTTCTGGTTTGATATTGTCAGTTTTTTTCTTTCTTTTAAATATTAAGCTCTCATGTTCTTCTTCATTCCTGGAAGTGACAGTGCAACAAAATTTAGAGTCAGTGAGGTAATGGCTGAAGTGGGGGTCAGCAGCCCCACTCCTGCTGTTATCTTGAATATCTGAAGCCACATGCAGAGTTGTTGCTTAACCATGATTGTTGTGTTGGCTTATAGCTGCATGATTTACCATATGAGAAACTTTCAAGTAAAGGCAGCTTAAAGTAGTTAGCTCTGATTTAAAAAAAAAAGTGATTTGCTTTCTCCGATGTTCATCATATTTGTTTACCTATAAGTGCCCAACTTCTTTTAAGTTTAGGCAAACATCAGGCCAGAACTAGTGCTCAACAGAATATATTAGCCATTTAAAACTGATTCCTACAAATCTTCCTGTAATGGTAGTAATTACTATGGACACACCTTGGCATTCTTCTACTTTCTTCTGAAGATCAGTGTGTCACACATATGGATAACTAAAGGCGTCACTTTTTATTTATGCCATGCTCTGTATGCACAGTGTAACCCTAGCTCAGTGTAAGTGATGTCGGCATGCCAGTTTCTCAGGAACTATTTGTCTACAAAACAGTCGGCCACATATTTTTTGAGGGAACTGTATCCTTAACAGTGTAGCTTTTGTGCACTTGAAACTGACGTTCAGCTGTTGCCTGATTATGTTGGAAAGCAAACCAAAGAGTTGACTAGTGAATCTTAATCAAATACCTCCTCACATGGTTTCTCATGGAATGGGCTGCGTTGTCTTACAGTGTGAGGAATAGCATATGAAAACAAAGCAATAAACTGAAACAGCCAAAGGTTCCATGGTGTGCATAGCATAGCAGAATGCAAACATGCTTCCAAGTAATTTACTTCAAAGAAAAGAAACGGCGGAAGGGGGGAATATGGGGTAGGGTAACACAGAGTCATTTTTCTATTGCTGAATCCTGATTGAATGTAGTATATGAATGTTTTTCATGCTTATTGTACGCGCCCCTGAAACCTTTGGATAAAATATAGTAAGTAATGTAAGTAAAAAAAATATACATTTATCATGCTAAAGTCTTTCTAATAAATATCTTACATCATATTTCTTCTACAAATATTTTCATTGTACATTCAGTGTTGACTATGTGTGTACTTGTCTGTGTTGAAATTTCTTTTAAAAATTAGCACTGCTACCTGAAGATGATGCTGAATGTACATTTGCAATGTAATATAAAGTGTCTGCATATGTTATGTGTATTTGTCGTATTCAATATGCAGAACACTTCTAGAATGTTTTTGGAAATCCATCCTTTTATTTACAGGTATATGCCAGACTTCCTAGTACCGTATTTTCCAGCGTATAAGGCGACTGGGTGTATAAGACGACCCCCAATTTTTCTACTTAAAATGGAGATTTTGCAAAACTGGGGTGCGCAGCCTAAACCAAGCCTCGAACGTGGGGAGAGATGGCAGCCTTACCTGCTAATCCCAAGAATGTGGCTTGTAGCTTTATCAAACCTTGCTCTGATAAAGATCTGTGGCTGCAATGCAGCTTTGGAGTCTGCCGCTCTAGCGCGATTCGTCTATGACCCTGTAGGGGAGGGGGTGTTCCACTGAGCGAAATATGAAGGATCCTGGCATCATTTTCTCTTCAAAAGCCTTTCTGCTTTGAACCCCTCCCCTACTGGATCATAGACGAATTGCGTTAGAGCGGCAGACTCTTCTAAAGCAGAGAAGAGAAAATGAGGGCAGGATTCTTCATATTTCGCTTGTGGAACACCCGTTTAGCAAGGTTTTTTCCTCATGTCAGCCCCAGAAGGAAAGCTACAAGCCACATTATTGGGATTAGCAGGTAAGGCTGCTGTCTCTCCCCAAGTCCGAGGCTCGGTTTAGGCTGCGCACCCCAGTTTTGTGCTGACAGCTATGGCCAGCAGGACCTGGGTGAGGGTATTTATGGTGTATAAGACGACCCCCGACTTCTCAGAAGATTTTTCGGGGTTAAAAAGTCATCTTATCTGCCGGAAAATACGGTAATACCATTCAGGAAACACATATATCCTACAGTGTTCATTGAAAAAAAAAAAAACAGGCAACACAGGGAAATACTGACTCTTATAGGAAATTGTGTAGTTTCCCTTTGACACATTTCAGGAGCTTGCTGCGCTTATCCCTTTACTTTTGCTATTTCTGCATGTGCAGTGAGCTTCAAGAAGTTAAAGCTGTCACTGTGTCAGAATTCCTGCACCAACAATATGCCTGCACGGTCTTTAATCCAAATTTGGGGTGGGTGGGCAATATCTGGAGGTTACTTTTATTTCAGAAAGCAAAATTGCTAACCACAAACTAAGGCTGAGAGTGTGCAAATTGTTGTACTCCTCAATGAGAAAAGGGCATATTTTTCCAGGGAATGATAGACATCTTCTCATTTTTACCAAAATACTAGGCCAAGCTGAAAGATAGCACACCAGTTCTGGCCATGCACACATTGCAAGTTGTATTTAGTTATCTTCACTCCTTTCCTGATTTCCAGTCGCCAATCTGACAAGGACCCTCACAGTATGATTACTGCTACTTAGTATGCTTTGCAGGTTGTACATTTCACTAATGGCATCTTACAGTAACATTCTACAGAATGACCAAAGTGCAGTTAGGGGAGATAAAGGCAAGGTATCCAGTCAAAGTCTCAATGCTCTCACACGGTCTTGAGTCTTGTCTGCAGGTTGTCCTGAAAATGGTAGTGGTACTTGTGAAAACACAAGTGTTGCCCAGTTCTAAGCATGTTCGGACTGAGGGAAAGCATTGACACTAAGAGGAAAGAAGACAGAAAAAAAGTTTGAAATTATTTGCACAGGTTTTTTTTTTCCTCCCAGGAATAAATTTTCCAGGGCCATTGGAAGCCTTGAACTACTGGAATAGACTCAGTTATAGTCACATTGCCTTCTCCACCTCTGGGAGATTTGACCTCTACACACAAACCCATAGATTTCACTTCCACAGATATGGTTACCACCAGCTGCAATGACTTTAGGGTCTGCTGGATGCAAAGTAGGGAGGTTTTTTTGCAGACCCTGTGGATAAAACCAACCTGGAAATTCTGATTATGATGGCTTAACTTTGCACTGTAAGAGAACATGTATTAAATTACTTGCTGTATTACTAAAATTAATTTTGATATGTTCTTTTTGCATGGTTCTGGTTCTTCCCTCGAATGACTCGGACTTCACTTATTTGATGATCTCTTTAAATGCATCTTTACCCAGGTATGATTCCTTAAAGCTTGTATAGTTCTCTACTTTATGTAAAAAATGACTTATATCCACCTTTCATTTTCTTTCACTCTACCTCTTTGCTGCCTATTTTAGTACCATGTGGAGAAAATGAATTCAACTAAATATGATCATATTTAATTACCATACCCTGTAGTTTGAATAAGGCAGCTGCTTTTTCCTTGGCTCCTTTTTAAAGAAAGATGCACTGACTGAATTGTTAAATGACATTTTTAATTCAGTCGTTATTGAGATTTTCAATAGCAGTTACAGAAATCAGAAAAAAGACAAAAAAGAAGAATACAACAATATAGGGGGAAGAAAACAGATAAAAATATAAAAGTTTCTATTCTCGCAAAGACATACATCTGTTCATTAATTTGAAGACTACTGTATTTGAGTCACAAAAAGAAATGAAATTACTATAACATGAGTGACTTGTTCAGTGTATTTTAATATACATTTTGCCAGTAGGAAAAGCTAGTTGCAATGCTGAGTGTCTAGGACGTAATTGCCGGAAAATGAATTGATGTTGGCAGTGGAAATGACTCATTGAGGGTTTCATTGTTAATGACCAAAGATGACTGTAACCACTGTATACTCGAGATTCTTTTGTACATTTTTCATCACCATTAGTAGCAGGATAAAGGGCCTAAAATCCAGCTAGTCTTTACTGCAGATATTTGAGGTTTGTTTTCTTTGTCATTTAAGAGCAAGACTTTGAAGAATCATAGAAGCTGTCTTCTGGGAAAGTACGGTGTTGTCTGCCATCTTGTCCAAGAACTTAATTTGTAAATCTGCATTTGCTAATGCAACTTGTGCCCAAGTGTTAATGGCATCAAGGTTGACTATGCTTTTGCTTGTTCCTTTTCTTGGAGCAAAATCACTGCCACTGCATCCTAGTTTCCATCTCCCTACAGGAATGTTCAGTGCAAGCTCAGCGCAGTTCCAGAGAAAGCCCTTCTAGTGATTTTGTCCTTGGTAGATCTATATGGAGAAGCAGCCTTCTCAGTAATGGCCCCAGCCTGTAATTCAACTTCTCCCTGGAGGTACAGCATGTACCAGCACTGACAGCCTTGAAGTGCTTGGTGGAAACACTCTTTTTTTACATTCAGTTTTTTGTGTTTGATTTATTATTTGTTGACTCTATTTTGTCAACAAATTTGAGTTGATATCATTTGTTTCCAGTGATTTCTTTTGATGGGATTTATGACCACTCTTTCTACTATTAAAAATGCACTGAAAGAAATAAAAAAGGGGCGACTGTACCCGCCCACCCACTCCCCATATGTTTATTTGGAAACATAGAGTTATTTCAGATAAATTCCAGATAAATTCCAGACCATAAAATGCAATCTTGTTTCAGCGTATGGATGCTCAGCTTTCAAGTTTCAGAGCAATTCTATATAAAGTTATCTCTCCTTGAAACTACTGCATTATGTAAGCTATTACATAAATTACACTAGAGGAACTTGGAATGATATCTGGTTCCCCTAACTGCCTGTTTCCCATTATATTTCCATAATGTAGCTTTGCTTAGACCAGTACCATGTTATATGAGGAAAGTTGTAATTCTCCCACTGAATTTAACCAGAACCATGCTAAGCAAAACCGCATTATACAAGAAAGCATTTAATTCATTTTATAGCATTTATAGTGTCACCCTTCTCCAAATGGTGCCATGGTAGATAACACAGTAGGAAGCAAAAAAAAGGTTCAAGTTCATATAACCTAATAAATGCCATATTAAAAACCCAAATTAGAAACTTAATAAAGTTATTTTTAAAATTAAAACATCTGTGTGGCTATTGAGATAGTTTCATGAGTTTATTTTAGAGGACTGGTTGTTACAGAGAGAAGGAAGGAAGGAGTTGGCTTTTCTACCCCACTTTTTCCACCCATTTAAGGGGACTCAAAGCAGCTGACAAAGCTTTCTATTCTTCTCCCCACAACAGACACCCTGTGAGGTGGGTGGGGCTGTGAGAGCTCAGAAGAGAGCTGTGACTAGCCCAAGATCACCTAGCTAGCTTCATGAAGGAGGGCGGAATCAAACCCGGTATTCCCAGATAAGAGTCCAGCTCCCTAACCACTAGACCAAACTGGCTCGAAAGAAAGAATATTGCAATTTTCCTTTTATAACACACATGTATGTATAGACACAGATACCAAAAGAGTATGCCAAAGAGTAATGGAAAATTAATTTGCTTTCATTTGTGCTCTTGCAACCCTTTTGAAGAGGTTAGAAGATTATTTGTGAACCGCATGAATGTGTCTGGCTTTCCCAAGAAATGAGTAAACCATGAGCAAGCTTACTTAAATCTGGCCGTCACTATTAGCAATGTTACAAGAAATTTGCAACATTTTGTAATACACTGGTTTTTGTTTGTTAATTTGTTTTGGAGCAGTGATTCCCAACCAGGGGTACGAATCAGGATATTTAGGGATATACAGTGCCTGACAGAAGTTCTGTCGCTTATCCATGTTGTTGAA
>MTQE01000401.1:8968554-8982170 GCA_014337955.1 Aspidoscelis marmoratus | reverse complement strand
GTCACCTGTGACACGCGTGTCATAGGTTGGCCATCACCGATATAGGATGAAATGTTGGTCAGATGTCCAGGGCAGGCTCAGAGTGATCTTTACAGTTCTGAGTTTAAATCAGCCCAGATGGACAGGAGAGTTGCAGGCAGCCTATAAAATCTCCTGCTCTGTCATCTTCATCTTCAAGATAGTCTGCTGTAAACCTTAATATAAGTTGATGTCTGGAGCAGTTGTATGGTAGGGTCTCCATTTCTGGTGGTCTATATTTTCACCAGTGGTTCTGCAAAGGAATTCTTCTACCAACTTAATATAACAATGAAAGGGAAGCTATTCTCTCTTTTCAGAGTGATTTTTTTTCTCTGACTGCTCACAAATATAACTGTTTTTATGTTCTAGTTGTTTAGCCCACCAGATTTAGTGGTAGCCAACTTTGCCAGGCCCCAAGAGCTGCTGAGAGTGAGGTGTTGTAAGGGACACCTAGAGTCTTTATAATAATAATAAATAACAAATTACAATTTATATAGAAAAAAGGAAGAAACAAAAAGAAGTCCCCTACAGCTTAAAATCATCTCATGAATATTACATAATACAGAGTCACATTACCTATACCTTCCCTTCCCAACATCCTTTAAACATGGATACTCAGAGTCTTGAGGGTGACTTAAGCAGTCTCAGGGTCCCCTCTTGGCTGCCACAAAAGTGGTGGCATACATAGCTTCTGAAGCTTCTGCCAGAGAAGGCCTATTTTAAACAGACCTCCAGATTCCTCTGCTGTGTTGGGTCCCAAGATCACAACTACCTGCCTTTTTGTAAAGTTGGCCTGCAGGCTTTCTGGAGGCTGTCATTGTGGAGAGGTTGGCCATTGCTCTACCCTACCCAGGAAGCCCCTCACTGGAGCCTCAGCCTCACCCTGAATCACTTTAGCCCAGTGGTGAAGCTCATGTATACCTTGCCTATCTTGGGCTAGCCTGAGCTGGCCCAATCAGTTACTTGTGCATAAACAGAGCACACACAGATATCATTTTGACCATAACTGGACTGTGTGTATTGCATATAGATTGTAGAAAGCCAATTTAGTATCCATGATTGAAGATACATGACTTTTGTAAACTAATTTCTCCACATCTAGAACGTGCCACCACATTGGTAGTACAAGGACAAGGGAATTAAAAAAAAATGTTGTTAGCAAGTTTTAGGGTTTACATCATGGCTGAAATTAACACTTGTTCTGCCTTGATATTTAAATATAATGATTTGTGCATTACATTTCTTATTTCTAGTCTATTTGTATTGTCTCTGATCTTTCCAGATCACAGTAATAGTCTTTCACTATAATGAATGAAAACTCAGATTTACAATAGCTGCAAAGATCTTATAAGGAGTCATTAGGCTACAATAGAAGTTATTATTGTGTAATGTAACTGAGTAGGAAGAAAAGGGAACAAATAATAACTAAGAGAAAACTTGGGCTCTTGAGAATAATGATTTTCATCTTCCCTATTGATCAGAGTAAATGGTACAAAGCCTTTTGGATCACCAATATATTGCTTTTTGATTAACTTCGCAGAAATGCAATAAAATAAAATCTGAAAAATGTATGTGTGCTAAAATAAAGAGAAACAAAGTTGCTAAGTGAATATGACATTTTAACAAGGGAAAAATTAGAAACTCAGATCCTGTATTTCAACAAAAATCTTAAAGCCAAAAGGAGCTGACAGTGTACTAGAATTTGTAAGAGCAGTTAAAAACAGCAATTACAATTACCGTGTAAAAAAAACCATTGTGTAATAATATTTTACAAAGTTTGTGGCCCAAATATGTTGAAGAGAAATACTAAAGAAGTAGATTTTATTGATGCAACAAAGGCTGTCATCTTCAAAAACTAAGCAGCTTTTTCACACCGCAACAGCAGCGCAGCATTCAGTCAAAGTAAAAAGATGATTAATTGGCATTTTTCACTTTGCTGTTTCCTTTGAATACTGTGCCTCTACTGCAGGCAATGGAACAACCTGTCTGGTGGATGGGAAGCCACATCACAGGGATGACGCAGCTTCTGATCGGCCCCTCTGGCAGACCAGAAGCGGCTGAGCCATCCCTGTGTGGCTTCCGATTGTCACACCTGTTGGACAGGAAGCCGTACTGCTAGGACAGTGCAGTCTGGCAGCAACCATTGTTTCTTAGAAATGGTTGGTGAGGCAACTTCTTTTTTCCACCAATGACATTAAACGAGGACTTTTTAGAAACTGCTTTGAGTCAGTCCCTGGAAGTTGCTCCCGACAGAGATGAGGAATTGCCAGAAAAGTGTCCCAGACTCAAAACTTTAATTCAAATGAATTTCTACTCGAGCCTTCAGAGGGAATTTAAAAACTCGGAAATTCAAACAATAACATTTAGTCAGTACATGCAAAAGCAGCAACTGTAGCTGGCAAATAAAAGGAATCGAGGGATTGAAATGTTTTTGTTTGATTTCTGAGGGCAGTCTCTGCATGATGAGAGTGATGTAGTGTAGTAGTGAGCCCTCAAGTTTGTTTTTACTGAGGACAAGAAATCTTGTAGCTTCTTTGAATTTCTAATGATTTGAGAGTCATTTATTCAGTGAGGAGATATTTACATTGCATAGGAGAAAGTCAGTTTTCTCAGGGTGTGTTTTCTAAGGCTAAAATCTGACAGTCTGGTTTAAAGTGTTTATTTTGCTAAAATCTTCATTGGCAGCTTGGTGTAATAGTAAATAAATGCTCAAAGGCCAAAAGAGCTTTTCCCATTGATTTCTTCTTCCCATTTATTTGTTAAATAGAACTAAATAATGTATGTTGAGGTCATGTAGGTTTTTTTTTTCTTTAGGATGAAAATATGTGTTCAGTAAATTGTTTCCAGAATAGAAAACAGGATATTTAATCGATCTCTCCTGAATAAATAATCTGAAGGAAACAGCATGTAAACCATTCTGGAAAGGAAGTTTTCCTTCAGAATTTTGGTTCTCAACAACTTGTTCTTTAAAGTCCGAGTATATTTTGCAGTGATGAATTTATGCTCAGGTAAATTACTTGAGGGAGGTGCTGTAGGTAAGTGGTAATGCGAGTAGCCTGGAAAGCAGAGGGTTGTCAGTTCGGTCCCCCATCTCTATCTGGAAGTAGGTAATGGCAAACTACTTCTGTGTCTTTGTCAAGAAAACTCCATAAAGGTGCCCATGTGGTCAACCAGGAGTTGCCCACGACTCAGTGGTACCCAGTGGTAACAACAAAATTACTTGGAGGGGGTTAGTGAACATCTCTGGCTAAAAAGGGAGTTAGTTTCCCAAATGTGATGATTAGTTTGGTGAGACCATATTATGTGATAGTGAAATGCCTACATGAGCATCAAGGATATAGCCAAGAAGGTCCAATTAAGAGGAAGAATGTGACAGCCGCCTTCAGCAACAAGCATTGAGGTGGTACCACATTGCTACCACCAAGCCGTACAGTTCACTGGATTCATTCTGCAACAAACTATCAGGTCTTGGTTGTTGTTTAGCATGGGGTTTTCTGTCTCCACTCTAAAATGCTTTGGAAGTGCACTTTCTGGTTTTTAATGTGCATTAGAGGTGGGATGAACACACCAGCACATTGATATGTGACCGACCCACTTCTGAATTATCTCTGAGCCACTTGAGCAGCCTCTGGGTGCTTCCAGACTTACCTTATACTGCAACATCCCACCAATGCTTCCTGTCGGCCAGACACGATGATTGGAATCTGCACAGGGAAAGCACAGTCACTTCCGGTACGCCTGACAGGGTGATTGAAAGTGGCGCTGTCCCGTCAATGTGGCCTCCAGTCGGTCAGACAGGACACACCGTTGCCTGCAGCAGGGGTGCAGCATGTTACCGAAAAAGCGAAATAAAAAGATGCTGATTGATGAGCATCTTTTGACTTTGAACCCTTCGATTGGATGCTGTGCCACTGCTGCGGGCAGAAGAAAGCCAGTTGAGTCTGGACGCAGCCTCTGTGTCTCAGCAGATACCATGTGTTCTCAGAATGGTCACCTCCTGTGGTTGGCTCCCAGCTGTTTGCTAACCTCTCCTTACTGCTACATTTGGCTACTGTGATCATTTTAGGCTGACTTCCCAGTTATGAACTACTGCTTCATTCTCTGCCTTGAAGTTACCTAAGCTCTCTCCCCAGTTATCATTATTGAGTTTTAAAGCTTCTCAAACCTTGTTCTGGTGTTTGTTTTTTTTGGTTTCAACCTGCTCCCCCGCTTTTAAGCGACAGTGCCCTGTGTTCTTGTCCTTTCTCAGCTAAGCGCTGCCTCTTCCTCCAAACCCTGTTTATTCACCTGCAGTCATCATCCTTCCCTGCTTTGACAGCCCAAGATTTATGGGCATCTTGCTTACCAGCACAAGTTTAGCTCTCCAGGGCCGAAAAGAGAAACATCATTATTATTATTATTATTATTATTATTATTATTATTATTATTATTATTATTATTATTATTATTATTATTATTATTATTATTATTATTATTATTATTATTATTATTATTATAGTTTTTTCTACAATAAATAAACAGTTCTGGGTTGCCACTTTCTAGCTCATAAACATCTCAGCTATTGCTTTTGCTCCAAGTTTTGCCAGCTGGAACTCTGTCTCACTCCAATTTTCTGCTATATTGTACAATTCCCTGTACATTATCAAAAAGGTTGTTATAAACATATCCCTTGATAAAGGCAACAATGCTAAAATACATTGGAATACTAAATAAAAGGAATTATTTCTATTGAGTTGGCATTTTATATTTGGTTACCCTCTTTTGGTTGGCCTTTGTTGTTGCAACATTTCTTACCACCTTTTCCTTTTCATCCCCACCCCCTTTCAAACTGTTTCCTTCTTTTCTGGGATCCAGTGTAACACCCTCCTTGTTTGCTACCTATATCAGATGTCCAGCAGATGAACTGCATCCTGGTATACTGGAAGAACCTGCTGATGGATGGTCAGAGTCTCTGATTATTTCATTTGAAAAATCAAAAAGGACAGAAGAAATACCAGAAGCTTGCAAAAGGGCAAACTCTCTCCTCCTTTTCAGCAAAGAACATTACAGCCCCATCAGTCTAACGCCAGTAGTTGGAAAGATTCTAATATTGTTAATAAAACTGGGCAGTTTGTAGCCATACTTAATATAATGAGAATGATAACAAGAGGTCAGCATGATTCCATCCTACCAGGCTAATCTTACGTCTTTTTGGTATGGGCATTGTCCCCAGAAAATTGTGACTATCCAGTGTCCATAATATAATGGAACATCAGTGAAGCCCTGAGGGAGTGTACTTGTGAGGTTAGTTTCAGGAAAGTGATTAAAAATGTCAAATTCCCAGATTCCTGAGGAGCACCAATCACGAGTATATATGGTAACATTTCATAGAATCATAGAATTATAAAATTGGAAGGGACCGCTAGAGTCATCGAGTCCAACCCCCTGCTCAATGCAGGATTTTCTAAACCATCCCAGACAAACGTCTCTCCAGCCTCTGCTTGAAGACCTCCAGCGAAGGAGAGCTGTTGATGTTTACCATCCATCTCTCTTCCCTCGGTGAAAACTACCGGTAGTTCTTTTTTTTTTTTTTAAAGCAGGAGGCCAAGAGGAAAGAAAATCAACTCGCATGTGATATGTCAACTTTAAAATTTTTTAATATATAATTTATTTATTTTGGCATTGCATGACATCATAAGGACATTAATAGACAACAGGTGATCAAAATCTGTAACGGCAAACAACCAAATACACAAATAAACAGAATAAAATAGTACTGAGAGGCTTGCTGCCAGTTTCAAGAGACAATATAAGCTGGGGAAAAAGAAGTGTTGCTTTATTGCTCCATCCGTGTGGGAGATTATGCCAAATCCTGAAAGACACAGCCATTAGATACTAGATTTGATGATGTCCTTTTATACACTGAAGTTGTTGTTATAATTTTGACTGTGTTTGCAAGAATCCTATCCTAAGGAAGTACCACAGTGCTTCATATCCTTTGCCTCTTATGCATCTTGTATGTAATATAAACCATCTGGAGCTGGGTGAGGGATTTTGAGCAGGCCTGTAAAAGGCTCCATTATGTCACAAGAGAAGGAGAAGAGGTCTGCTGCAGCAGGACCCACTTCTGCTCTGGGCTGGTTTGTGTGTGGGAGAACACAGCCAGTCTCCACACAAGCATTTAATGCTGGTATGTTTTTTTAAATGTATGCATGCAAATAATACTTTAAAGACAGAAAAGTCTCAAGTGAAGCTGCGGTGGATGTTCTGTGACATCGCTGAATATCCGAGAATTGTTTTTGAAGGCTGTTTCTATTTAGTTTGGAAAACATACCAAAGCTAGGGATGAGCTTGGTATGATCTTAACCTGTTGCTGTTATGTGGCACTAACTTTATTCTGTCTTCATACTTGTTTAATTTTGCCTGTGCACCTGTCTCCCCAAGGACAACAGCTTGTGTGGGCTGATAAAACAAATTCCAGGGTAAGCACTTGGTGCTTCCTTTGAAGAAGTAAGTCATAGCAGAAAATATATCTCTGTGAGGTTTGGATTCTTTCCTGGACAACAGTTCTACAACTATTGGAATCTGTTCATGTGCTGTGAGATAGTTGCCTGCAGGACATTACACGGCATTATAGCATCAAATGGGGTTTGCTTTAGAGTCCTAATAAAATTGGTTGGACCCCCCCCCCCCGCCAAAAGAACTCTAGTCTTTCATTTTCACATACAAAGGGAACAATTTGTTTGGAACGAAAGAGCATTTCAGAGTCAGGAGCTAATCAGGGTAGTGCCTGAATAGCTTTGGATTTTGCCACTGATGCTGTCATGGCCTTAACAGTGAATCTGTTGCTCTGGTTGGTGCTCTGATGGGGTGCAGATGCATGGGTGAGGCCTCCGGCAACTGTTCCTATCTACATATCTGGTTGGGTTATATAGAAAGAAGAGTTGGCTTTTCTACCCCGCTTTTCTCAGCCATTTAAGGGGACTCAAAGCAGCTGACAAAGTTTCTGTTCTTCCCCCCACAACAGAGCATCCTGTGAGGTAGGTGTGGTTGTGAGAGCTCAGAAGAGAGCTGTGATGAGCCCAAGTTCACCCAGCTGGCTTCATGGGCGAGGGTGGAATTGAACCCGGTATTCCCAGATAAGAGTCTGCCTCCCTAGCCACTAAACCAAGCTGCCATAGTCCTTGACAGAGCTGTTTCAGGTGGCAGCAAAGTTGAAAGTCAACTCCTTTGGCCCATGGCATGATTGGCAGCAGCAGCAAGCATGCCGATAATATTTTGAAATCTTGGAACTACTCTCTAGGGATGCATTCCAGAGGAGGGAGGCTTTAAAAGGAACAGCTTGGTGCTGAGACAGTCAACAGTGCTAATTGGTTCTCAGGGTTGGGGCATCAAAGATACTTAGGCCCTGTCCCCAAAAGACTTATTAGCCCCTCTCGGCTTCCTCTGCCATCACTCTGTTATAGCTGACTTTAAAAGTCCCCTCCACTTCCGGAATAAGTGTCCCCATGGTAGCCGCGATCTAAACGGACTTTCCGTCCCCATGGTAGCCGTCTTCTCTTTCCGGGCATCTTTTTCCCCTCGCCCCCTCTCTTGTTAAAAGGAAAAATAGCCAGATCTCCGTGTCCTGAAACGGCTTCCCGCCCCTAACAAAGGCAGATGATCACTCATTCATTCACTTTCAGCACTTACTTTCACTCAGTTCTCTGTTAGAAAAGGCTTTCTGCCCAGGCAAAGTCAGCGGCTGCAGGCATCGGCAGCGCGATCCTTCGCTCATTCTCTTTTAAGGCTTTCACAGATCACTGATAACAATGTTGCAATTCTGAGCAATTCTGGCTCTTTTTACAAAGGAAAGGAAGCGAACCTGCTGCATTTCTCAGATGTGTGAATGCTTTTTGGCTGTGTGTGCAGGCAAGCAATCCCCGCCCCTTTTGCCACGGAGCGTCCTCAAGGCAGATATAGCGAGCAAAACCCGCGAATCGCCAAAAGAGTGCTGGAACTCTTCTTTAAAGTGCACGTATTTTATCGCGGGTGTCTCACTTTCCTAAGCTCCCTAAGCGCCTTGTAAAGCCTGGAATGGGGGCGCTCAGAGGCAAAAGAAGAGTTCCAGCAGACTTTCAATTGCATGGGGACAGGGCCTTAGGCTGTAGTCAGCCACAGCAAAAATAGCATCTCTGAGGAGCCTTTGGGGAGGAGACTTAGAAGTGGGGATTGTTCCCATACTAGTCTGTCCCTCCCCCTCTCCTGAACATTCTAGGCTAGAAAAGGTGGATTAGGAATACGAGGCCAACACGCTATCTCTCCGAGGTGCCCCTTTTGTTTTGTCCAATCACATTCTGAGACAGACAAAGATACTTAATAGAATGGGAATTCAGTAGAGGGCTGAGGTCATTTCCAGACAAATATAAAATGTGGCATTGGTCCGGCTTTGGGCTGGGAATTCCAGGGTGCAGCCATTGCATCTAGGTAGCCTGAGAAGTCAGTAGTTTGTTTGGTCAAACATTTTTCATCTAAACTACAGGTGAAGTAGAGGGAGAAGGAAGCTTCATCATTCTGTAGTGACAGACGTGAAAAGGTATGGAATTGGAAGGTGTTAGATCAGTGGTTCCCCAAGTTGTCTGGGCTACGACCCATCTAATATAAGTTTACCAACTCGGGACCCACCTCTAGGAAATTTAACCGTTACCAATATGAATAAAGGACTTTTCGAATAACAAACAAAGTTTTAATACATTTTTTTTATTACTTAATTAAATAATTACATCAAAAAAGTTATTTCAAATATGGTTAAATTTCCTAGAGGTGGGTCCCAACCCACAGTTTGGGAAACCCTGTGTTAGATGCTTCTGGTTCATCCCACACAGCAGTTATTTTAGTCTGGAATGAACCATGACTTGACTGCAAATTAGGAACCCAGTTTGGTGTTCCTTATGGAAGTATGAGTTGATGAGTCCTGATGGGTAAACTTCTCAGGCTGAATGCAGTATTGCTTGCTTATGGCCTTCTCTTGTGACTTTTCTTAAAGGCTGCCTGGGTTTACTGCTTTAATATAATAAAGCTACTGACAATAAATTTCATTTAATGATATTTCTAGAATTTTAAAAGATCTTCCACCTTTACACTTTCAACATCTTTAATACATTTATAAACCATTGTTAGAAATTGTCCTCCTCCATCCCAGTTGTTTGTGTTTTGCATGTGTTTGGAAGACTATAAAGGACTTTTTATATTATTTTCTTTTCTTTTATATTTAATTTTTTTGTGTATAAAGCATTATGTATGGCTATCAGCTCTCCTTGGAGACTGAGGCCGAAGACGTTACTGGAAAAAGAACTATTGCTGGAACTGGGGTCAGATGCTATTCTAATTATTATTGTCACTCAGTTTAAACTTTCCTTGGTGTAAGTTGCCTGAGTGGCAGTCAGAACATATTTGTCCCTCTAAGGTGGTTCATGAACACCAGTGACCGAGGAGCCAGCAGACACAAAAGTGGGTAGGAGACATTCTGCTTATGCATCCCATTTTGTAGTGACAGCACTCATGTTGTACCACCAGCTCAAAGTTTAAATCCTCACTTAACTAATAAGTTGACGGGCAGCTCCACACAGAGTGCATTATGGTAATCCAGTCTGAATGTTACTAGAATGTGAATTGCTATGGCTAAATGCTCTCTGTCAAGAAAAGGTCAGAGATGGTAAACCAGCCAGAACTGGAGTTCTAAGCATTCTTAACCCATTCTTAGCACATGTCAAAACAAGCGACAAAGATAAACCCAAGAGTACTCCTAGAATATGTACCAGTTCTTTCCAGGAGAGTGCAACCCCTTCAAAAACATGGAAGCTCCCTACTTTGTGGACTTGTGAATCTGTGGTTCACTGTACCTGGTCTTCATCAAATCCATTTGCTGCTTCTAAGTAAGCATCAAGCATCTGACCTGCCTTTTCCAAATTGGATGTAATGGACAGATAATGGGATGCTTTCCACCTAGTGATAGCACCTCATTCCAGATCTACTGGTAACTACCCTCAAAGGATTAATATAGATGTTAAAAGGCATGAGAAATAAGATCAACTCCATGACTTCTCCCTGCTAGTGCCTTGAACATAGGAGTGAAACCACTGCAGGACAGTACCTCTTGACTTCCAAATCCTGCAACCATTCTAGAAGGATATCATAGACAGTGGCATCAAAAGAGAGGGAGAGACCCTCAATATTTAAGTAACTACTATACAAGATTTCACTTACAAGGCTTATAAAGTCATACCAGTGAGGGATTAGCATGTGAGTGGTTGTCCACAGAGGATAAAGGAGACCCCAAACCATGTTTTCTAGTTGTACTTAGAAAAGGTGGGAGACTTTGGAGATTTTTTTTTAAAAAAGCTTCATGTTCTTCACCCAAGAAGTAAAAGCAGTTTGCCCCTTTGTGATGACTGTTTCCATGATGTTTGAAAGCAGTGTAATGAGAAGACATGCCTGGTTCTGTTTAGCAGTTTGGTAGCTGTCCCAGTATGTCTTCTCATGCGAAAACAACTTGGTGCCCCAGCCTCATAATCTGTGGCCTTGCAATTCTGGAAACTATCTTTGGGTAAGCATTTGTCCAAAGTGTAAGGTACTTCTTTGTTATGGAATATATTTTATATTTGTTGTTGCTTAAATTAGATGCATTCATCCTCACTCTTAAATAATTGTGATACAGATTGAATTAGTTTTGTGTTTATTTATAACTAGCTGTTCTGCCCTTTTTAAAAAAGCCAAAAGTGTCTAAAAATAAAAATAGAATTCAAACATAAATTGAAACAATGAAATGCAATAAAAACTATAAAATCAAAATAAAATATAAGAACCATATCCAGATAGTTTCAGTTACAAGGCATGTCTTCAGATTTTCTTAAAGATGGTGGGAATGTCAGCAGAGTCACAGAGAAGGCTCTGTCACAGAGGCCCATCAACTTCGTTGATGGCATGGTGGAATCATCTTGGAGTTCCCTTTTTTCTTTGACAATAAATCCAGGTCCAAACTTTATAGGACCTGAGAGGTTAATACACTCATGAATAAAGTCCACCCAGAAGACATTTTCTGTGTGAACATTCAGAAGACTTTTGATAAAATCTCTCATCGACTCCTGAATAAACTCATCAGCCCTGAATTGGTAGCTGGCTAAATGACAGGAAACAGAGAGCAGTAATAAATGGTCAATTCTCAAAGTGGAGGGAAGTAAAAGTGTGGTCCCCCAAGATTTAGTATTGAGACCAGTGCTTTTAACTTTATTTATAAATATATAAAAGTAGGTGTAATGAAATAGCAAAGTGTGTTGATGCCACTAAATTATCTAGCATAGAAAATCTGAAATAGCTTGTGAAGAGCACCAGGGAGATCTCCTGACATTGAGTGAATGGACAATGAAGTGGAAAATGCACTTCAGTCTTAGTAAGTGCAACGTTACATAGTTTTTAGTGACATTGCTTTCCAGATCTGTGGATCACTCACTTCTAGTAAAAGTGAAATGGCATGGCAGAACTGTTGGAGACTCTGCAAACGAGCTGTCATGGAATCAAACTGAAGTACCATACCAGTCTGGAGGAGTAGAACCCAGTAACCAAATGCCCTCAGTTTCTGATCGATGAGCAAGATACTGTGAGAGATTGCACTAAAAACCAAAGGAGAAATTGAGAAAATTTGGAAAACTTGAGTATTAATCAATATTGATATAAAGAATCAAGAGGAAAGGAAAGGGATAATGAGAGATTTCCCAAAATAAATAGAAGAAACAATTAGAGAATGGACCAACAGGGAAGTGGTGAAGGAAAGGGAAATATAAAATGTGGGTTTACAGTGAAAAGTTGTATGTAATTGTATGAAATTGTGTGTACTTCTTCATAAAAAAAAAGAGAGAGAAAAAGAGTGAGGAAATTAAACAGTGGCCATCCCTCTGTAACCCAGCCTTCAAACAAAAGGAAATGAATCTGGATCACATACATCTTTCATATGAATTTGGAGGCCATGAGCATCAGCCTCCCCATGACCTTCCCAGGTCAGAGTTTGCTCAGAACTCTGAAAGTGCTCTCTGCCTGTCTTATTTATCCTGCCCTGTAACTGAAGCTCTTGGGGCAGGTCACAGTAAATTCATTATAAAAAGAGATAAAATAAGTTAGTTAAAATGGTGACAGTACCTGCATTGGAGGAAGAAGAGGAAGAGGAGGAGTTTGCTTTTCTACCCCTGCTTTTCTCACCCATTTACGGGGACTCAGAGCGGCTGACAAAGCTTTCTATTCTCCCCACAACAGACACCCTATGAGGTAGGTGGGCCTGTGAGAACTCAGGAGGGAGCCGTGTGTAACCCAAGGTCACCCAGGGGACTTCATGGAGGAGTGTAGAATCAAACCTGGTATTCCCAGATAAGAGTCCGGCTCCCTAACCACTAGACCAAATATCTCAAATTGTAAATAGAGAAAATAGATCGACTGTGAAACTTAGTGCTCTTTCACCACTTGCTGTATTTTTACATTGGTGTTTCCCCCTCCCTTTCACTATTCTATAGTTCTGATGTCTGTGAATTAGTATTTGTTACTGTCATGGCTTTCATGGGAAGCCATGCATGCTGATTCCTATATGTTTACCATTTCTTGCTGCATTAATCGTGTGTTTTAGTGCGCTTGCAGAGGATGCCCATAGCAGAGTAACTTGGGCACTGTTTGAGCACTTCCCCATGGCATGTCTTATTTCGGTTTAAGGAATCCGAAATAAGTGAACCGGGTTAATCCTGTTTACACGAATTGCAAGTTAACCCGGTTCAGTGGCATGCCGAGGGCAGCCTTAAATCAGAATCAATCCTGGGAGTCCAGATGGCAAACCTGTCCTCCCGCCCATTGCCCACCCCCTCTCTCTGATTGGTCCTCACTCCCAGGATCCCACCCTCCCTTCCCTTTGTGTCATCCATGCTCCACCGGGGATTCCCTGTCCGATCCAGCCATTCTCTTCCCTCCCCCTTCCCAGCAGCAGCAGCAGCAGCATCCATCCATCCATCCATCCATCCATCCATCCATTCATCCATCCATCCATCCATCCATCCATCCATCCATCCTGGCACTCCTCGTTGCCCGCCGCTGCCGCCGCTGCCGGGTTCTCGGCGCCTTTCGCCCTGCTCCCTCCCAGGATCAGCCCCAAAGTAACAGAGATCAGACCTCCCGCCCTCATCACTGTGCAGCTCTGGATCCCCAAGGGGACCGAGGGGCTTTTCCTTTGCTTTCACAGGGCACACAGCAGCCGCAGCAGCGACTCAAAACCCCTTCATAGCCACAGCTTTTAAAATACAAGCTCCAGGGCTTTCCTTTCCTTTCCCTTTTTAAAGTTCAGAACTGCGCAAAACTGCAACATTGTTATTAAGCTACATCGCAACAGTGTAGCTTTTGAGGTAGTGGCTGTTTGGAGGCTGGATTCTTTCAATGAAATCACTATTCAATGAAAGCTATTGGGGGAGGGAATCCTAAACATGACGTGCCTACAATACGGACAGCCCATTGGTTACAGTGCGATTGGGGGTGGAACAGCCTTAACACGGAATCTCATCCCGGAAAACAAGACTGTCCACACAGTAAAAAATGAAACACGTATCGAGCGC
>MTQE01000401.1:8956652-8968544 GCA_014337955.1 Aspidoscelis marmoratus | reverse complement strand
GAATTCGAGATAACGACGCCGTGAAGACGCGCCCTTTGACTCCACATGATATGGAAGTGAGATGAAGAAGAAAGGAAATGCAATGCACATTGCAGATATGCCAGAAACAACCCTTCATGCTGCACAACTTTCTCTCATGACTGGCTCTTAGAGAAAAAAGAACTGGGCACAACAACTCAAACTTAATTATCTGCTGCTTAAATGATTGAAATAATGAACTGAGAAAAAATTACAGCGTCCAAATACTTGGATGTGAGCAAACAGCCATAAACATCTATAGAGCTGCTCAGGATTTAATCTTGTGCGTCTCCTACATGTCCAGGAAAACCCAATTCCTCTGCCTTTTCAGCTTTGTTTGCGGCAGAGCTCAAGCTGTGCTGCCTTGTGACATTTCTGTCCATCCTCCAGAACTATGGTAGAGGTCCGCTGCAAAATCTCAGCAAGCCTTATTTAACAGTGACTGGCTAAATCATGTGGATGCTTAAGTTAGATTGCAGTTGGCTCATTAAAATGACATGTTGCTTTCATTAAGCCATAGCATTACTTTTCTTAATTTAAGGATAATAAAGGGATAGTTTTAAATGAGTTGCTGTCAAACCATATGCAATTAAAAGTTGTTGTTTTTCATGCTCAGATCAAAACACTGGGGCAGGAAAGTTCAAGTAACGATAAATATGAACGAAGTCCTTAATTTGCTAGATTTGATTAGGCTTTGCATGTTAACCAGCAAGAACACTGTCTTTTCTAGCTACTGTTATGTTTTGTTCTCTCGTCTATAGTTTTTCTTACCACTGTGGTAGCAATCCAGTGAACATACGTTATTCATAATAATAGTCCTCCAGAAGTTGCATTTTGTTATTGTGATATGGGCCCAAAATATTCTCCTTTGCAAACTAATTGTATATGTTCCTAGAGCAGCAACATTTCTTAAGGGGAAAAATACTTGATGCATTCTTAGAAGAAACTATTAACCTTTTTCAAATTTATTGTTGCATGCTTGTTGGTAGCGTGATATGTAAGGGTTCCCCCCACGCAGACACTAATGGGGGCTTCTAACGTTTTTCTCCCTAAATGAAGAAGAATTTATGGTGTGCGTAAACTACATTTCCTGAATAAGAATGATAAAAGTGTAACAGGACTCAGTATAGTATAAGTTTTGCTATTGATGGTAATAAATTTTCAACAGTGATTTTAGTAAAATATATCATTAAAAGCACTTCTCTGTGTATTTTTCAATTAATCTAATGTGACTTTGACATGAAAAAAAAAAATTGTTCGAAAATAGCCCCCAATCACAATGAAATGAAAATATTGAGTTGCCCATTTGCTTTAAAATATTTGCATTTAACTGCTTGGCTAGTTTTATTTCTTAGATATAAACCTTCTCTGCAGTGCTCTATATTGTATTGTAGTTGGGAGCTTTCTTTTCGTTTTTCTTTTTAGAAGTAAGAGAATGGTTTGCGAGATCTGTAATTACTGTGGTATACCCACTGAATAAAGCTTATAACAAGAACATATGAAAACAGATTGCTGTTCTAAGATTCAAATTAAATTTGGCAGTATTTTTTTTACATACCTGGAACAGATGTCTATTGGAAACACCCTATGATAGGAAGTACTTTGGAGGCTTAGACCTAAGGAGAAATCACCATGTCATTGTTCAAAGGCAAAGACCTAACAAGAAATGAACATGAAGTTCCTTTTGCCCTCCCAAACTCTTTCCTTTTTTTTTTTCTTTTTTTGGCATTTCATAAAACAGTGTTATGGTACTTGATGAACATGTACTCTCTCAGTACCACTGAGGGTGGGTCTGGTTCTTATTTCTCTCTCACACCCACACCCACGCCACTACTACTGCCAGAACAGTTGGCAAAGATCTTACCATTCCTTTGACAGAAATAATGATCTAACTTTTAAGAACATGGAGTCACATGGAGTTAACAGTTGATGTGAAATAAATGCCCACAGATTGTCGTGGACTAATTTTTTAAAAAAAAATGGAAGGTATTATTTGCCTCTTCTGAGTGCATGATTTATTTCCTGCCCTTTGTTCTTTTAGTTCTAGGATGCTGTTACATGGTTCATCATATCTTGTATCCAGTCTTCAGCCAGAATTGCAGAATTGTGTTATATTCAGGCATAGCTTATTTTTGCAACTCCACATCGGATAGAAATAAGAAATGTCTATATTGTGAATTTCTTTTCACCTCAGTGGAGTAATTCCAAATTGTGGTTTTTTTGGTGTGGGAATTTTTTTTTTTTTTTTAGTTGTATGGAAAAAACAGTTCTGGACCAACAAGCAGTTTCCCAAGAGCTGATCTTGGGAAGGAAGCAATGCTGTTTTACAAAGGTTTGATTCAAGACCACCACTTGGGTCTGGTTTCCCCTTCCATGTAAGCACAGCATGACCTCCTGACCCTGCCTGGGATTTCTCAGCACCAGCCCTGGAATTTACAATAAGGACATTATGGCACATCAAAAATTCTTTGTAGACTCCCAGAGGGGTCTCAAGTAAGAAAGATTCTGTAAATCTTTATTTATGTAAACATTCAAAAATTATAACTGTACTGCTTATTAATCTAAATAAAGTATACTTATTTTTGCCTTAAGAAAACAATATTTACATTTCAAAATAGCAAGTAACTTGCATTTATTAAGTTAGCAATTGCTGAGGATGAGAATTAGATCCTTCCATATGATGAATTATTGTGTCAGAAAGGCAAGAACTGTTAGTTTAAGAAAATAATCATTGTTGATGCTTATGCTGCAGGCTGTTACAAACAAAAATCTGCTTGTGTTGTAAAAAACGGATAAAAATTCACATTTATGGATGGTAGCATGAAAACAGTGATAAGAGCACATTGTCTCAACCACATTCTTCTGTCATTGCACCTATCCAGATCAACAACCTCGCCCCCTTAATGCTTCTATTTTCTCCTACTATTGCCATCAAGTCATACTAAGCTGTTAGAAGACCAAGGTCCTTGCTTTTCAAATATCAGATATTTGGGGTATGGGTACCCAGCCATGCTTGTTTTTTCTAAAGCTAGACTTTTCATTTCTAGTACACTTCTGTTTCCTATATCATAATTAATCTTTAGGATATCCTGCTGAATTGTCAGATGCTGGAACTGGAGGGACATCTGCCTGCAGAACTGCTTTCAGTTTGACTAAGTGGGTTTATGTCTAATTATTATTATTAATTTATTTCTATAGCACTGTCCGTTTACTCAGCGCTTTACAGATACAAAGCAAGACAATATATATAAAACCTGCCGAAGGCATACAATCTAACAGCAATAATAATAACAAATAACAATTAAAATAACCAAGTATAATTGGTTTTATTAGGAAATATTTTATTTCTTTCGATAGGATGTGCCCATCTTTTAATCTAATAATTGTCAGGGCAGTTTGCAACATAGGCTGCATTCACACTGAAGTTTTAATCCAGCTTCAGACCACTTTCAGAGTAGAAGGAAGCATCTACAAAGTGACATCATTTTCCTTTCGCATTATCTCACCCAAAGGTAGATTTTCTGAGCTAGATAAAGCCAAAAGCAAACAGCTTGACATTCTCTCAGTGTGTTATCTTACTTCAAAAGTAGAGTGAAGATGAATTAAAAGTTAGGTATGAACACAGCCATACTGTATATTTTGCCATATAAGACCCCATAATTTATTCTAAAATCACTCTGCTTCTTTAGACCTTACGCCCCAGGCCATGAGTTCCCACAAGGGAAGTAGAACTCTGATTACAGGCTGCAGGGACCTGATGAGCTGCAACTACAGCGAACCCGGTCTTGTCCTGCCTGGGCCAGTGGTGGTCTTGTAATAAACATTCTCCCCCTTATTTTTTATTTATCTTCTCCTAAATATTCCTTCGCAAATGTGATAATTGTTAGGGTGTAGTCATAAAAATACATGATGCCTACTGTCTTAATGATGAAAATGATGATGATGGATCCTTTAAATCTGTTTTTACCTTTGAAACCTGTACTGAGGTCTTTGGCTATAGGATGAGATAAAATGCAAATGATTTTTTTTAAAAAAAAAATCTGTTTTTGAAAATTTATAAAATACAATGACATCTAAAATTTGTCTCTTTAAATGTTATTATACATTACAGAAAGGACCCCATATTGGCCATATTTTGAAATTAGAAGAGAAACAAATTAGTTTCCTTCACACATTGTCATAAAGTTGTCATAAAAAACAACCCGAGATGAGAGGGATTTGAAGTAAACAAAGAACAAACATCAAGCTTTTGAACCAGTTAGAGCAAGTAAGCCATCCAGGTTGAAGATCTGGCAGATTCGTCCCTAGCAAGGTACCATCATTTGTTTCCAGCCTGGAGCAAGATTCCCAGCTCAACAAAAAGGGGGCACCAAATGGCCATTGTATCTTTCTTGATATTTACCTTGCATTTTTGCCACTTGGGTGTGATAACCTCATAGATAACACGATACTCACACTGTAGCAAACCATATCCCGGAATTGAACAGCACTTTTAAAGTCCGCTGGAATAAAGGCACGGTAGAGGGAAACTAGAGAGGCAAATAAGTTGCTTGGGGATGCAGCCTAAATGCTTATATGTGCAGTTATTTATATTTTATTTGAGATGTGTTTTACATCACTTTGTCCACATTGGATCTGTGGCAGGAGGAAAATGTCTAACTTCCCAAAGCCCCTTCTCTTGCACTATCTGAACTCCGTCTTTCTCTTTTCAAGAAACAGCAGCCCAAGAGCATTTTTATGAGGAAATATCAACAAACCTCTGTCCCAACTCAGTACTTCTTGTGTTACAAGGAGAGGCTAGGGCTTGAAGCGTGGATTTGAATCTTCATCTGGTGAAGGGCAGGATATAAATAAATAACAAATTCTTACAGATAAAAAGTTCTGTAATTTGTGGACATTGAAATTGTCTGTATTCCATGTACTTTCTGGCCCAAACATTGATTTGAACTGCATAAAACAACTCCTTTCAACTCTGGTCCACCTTTTCCAGCCTGGAATATTCAAGAGAGGAGGAGGGCATGACAACCACGTCTAAGCCATCGCTGAGGGGCTACTTTTAACCAGGTGTGAACGCAGCCTCAGTTCTGTCACACTTCTTGTAATCACCCAGTTATAGCTCCACTGCTTCAGCAGACCTAGATAATTCCAGCTTGACTGGCAGCTTTTTCTTTTTAAATCTGTTTCTCAGTTCCATCATTACAAAAATTCTCCACTGGCCAAGCTAATGAGAGGTTTTACACCAAAAGCTGTGTGTTTAAACTGTGGCTCTGGAACAACAAAAAAATCAAGTCAACGGGGTTTTGAGAGCCATAGTTGAAGTAATTTGTATTGCTAATGTGTATGTTTCTTTTAAATAATGAAGCCAATCTCCTTTGAAGATGACACTGTGGTATTGTATTCCTTAAACAAACGTTTTAATAAATTCCATATTTTAAGCTTTTGCTATGAGATCATGGGGTGACTGTTTTGCTCTCAGTTATTTGTCCTCTCTCATATTTCAAATACTTGTGTGTTCAACTCTTATGTGTCCGTAACCACTTGGAAAAGTCAATGTTGAGTATGCAGCACATGTGACGGGAAATAAATTTGCTGTTTACAACAAAGTCATGGAAATGATCTTTGCAAATGAATGAAGTATAAATACAGAATTATAACAAAACCTAATTTCTTTTTGTAGCTTCCTCCTAACTGTGAATTAAATTTAGATAAAGAGCTTACCTGAGCATAATCTGAGCATTACTGTTTTAATATATATTCTTTAATTTTAATGTGTGGAATTTTTAAGCATTATTACCTCCCCTTGAGACCTCCGGGTATAGGGTGGGATAGAAATACAAATAATTAATAAATAATCATAGTCATAGGGCTTGTGTTCACGTATACACGTGTGAGCAAGAGTATAGAAAAAGGCAGAAAGAATAACAAACCAGCTAAATTTAATGGAAAACCAAAACAAAAAGTTATAGCAACTTTTCTGTGCTAACAGAAAACACATGTAAAATTATTTGAGATTGTTCCTTCTTTTCTTCTTCAGGAATATAGAATGCTTTGCTGTTAGGAACCATCAAACTGGATTCGACTTCAGTGATGGTACTGACTAATACATGGTTTCACAACGATTAGTGACCCAAATATTTGCAGTCCAGCCATCATTGTCCCACTGCTTAGGGGTTTTTTTGTGGGTGGGACTCGCTGCCTGGATTCCTATGGTTCACACCATGCCCCACCTAAATCCCCTCTAAATAAACTTGACCATATAAAGTTGAGTTCCAATCCATATTTTGGGAAACACTGAACTAATCGTTGCCATTTAGGCTTATTTTTAATAGAGGCTTGTTGGTCTTTCAAGAAAATTCTAATACTCCTTTTGATCCGGCATATTGTCCTTTTCCTTCTCTTTCTTCTGCTCCCCTCCCTCTGTAAAGCATAATAATTTGTAAGACTATTCGCATCTCAAGGGCAGAATACAAGTAGATAAATAAATGAATAATCTGGGAGAACAAAGAAACAAATAATGGATACAAGAGTAATTAACTGGTTCTAACAGTGTGTGGTATTCTTAATAGTCTTCTCCAAGTTCAGTTCACTGTTTTTAGTGTCCAGTGTTTTCAGACTTACATTACCGCCTTGGTCTAATAAACTCTTGTCAGTGAAATGTCTTTATCCTAACCTTTGTCACATTTTGGCATCACTTTCTTCCCCATGATTATTGTCCTTCGTAATTTTCCAGTAGAGATTCTATTTGGAAGTTGGAGAGAATGCCACCATATGGCAGCTGGATATAGTTTTAGGAAGCAATAATGTGGGGTAGTGCTCCTCCACTATTAATCGTTCCAATCTAGACAGCACCGGCCACAATGTCATCTTTGTGTGTTTTGGTGATGCAGAGTCTGGGCAATTCAGCTGCCATTGAATTCCTGGATGAATGTGTCACCACCTCTGTGCATGTGTGGTCGTCTGTTTCAGCCTCCACACATGTACTCTGGATGGAGCTCCCATCACTGCTCTGTCCAGAAATGTAAGTGGCTCCCTAAAAAAGCACTATAGCTGGAAAACCCACAACCAGCACTGGATTTTCCAGCCACAGTTAAAAGCATTTTTTAGGGGTGAAAAAGCAGAGTTGTGGTGGGGTTGCTGACAATACATGAGGTTGCCGATAATACATCCCATCATAGCAGTGTCATAATGCCGCTATATTCATTCCATCTGGATGCAGCCTTAGCTGTCCACCATCACAGCTTCTTCACCGCCAGCTGTAAATTCACCAAACATGCAGTTTGCTGTTAACCTTTGACTACTTTGCATTTAGTGTTAATGCAGGTTTTATATTTTCCATTCTCACTTATACGTTATTCTAAGTCTTTTTTTTTTTTTGCTAACATATGGTTTGCGTATCTCAGAGTGGTAATGTTTTGACATCTAGTTTGAATTCCAGCTGTTTCTTTTATGTCACTTATGATATATTTGCTAAATAAGTGAAACAGATATGGAATTTCAGGATATTAGTTTTAATTGATGTGTATGTATTTGTGTATATATATTTTAGTAGGTCTTTGTAATAAATATATTCAGTTAAACAGATACATCCTTTTGGCGTAGATAGATAACAGTATGTTTTATGTGTTGATGTGGGACTCAGTGAGAGAGGCAGAACTAGATGCTCTCAACTAGTGATTATCAACTCCTTGTCATTTTTTGGCCCACTCAGTAGCAGCTATACTGCTCTGTGATCACTTTCAGATTAACCAGTTAGGGAAAAGATAGATTAATAACCTTCTGCATTTTTGTCAGCAAAGGTTTCATTGCCAGACAGAAACTGGATTATCTGACTTTACATATTCATTATCAGGATAGCTAAGGAGAACCAATCCTTCTCCTTCTGATTAGCGATTTATAGGATTTGTAACTTTCCAGTTTGGCCTATAATATCATAAATGAAGTGATCCCAGATGACTGCCCTGCAGAATCCACATGTTGGATCAATCTTCCGTTCGGGTTATTAGCATGGTAAATAACTTCTCTCTGCAGTCTGGGGTGGGGACTGTAAATATTAGGTGGAACCCCCACTTTTCCCCTTCTCCTACACCAAACTTCTCAACTCAACAAAAATGATGGAGTTTCTCAGTTTATTAGCAAACAGCTAATAAATGCCAAATCAGAAAGACAATTAGCCTTTACATGAATATGGCAATATCTGGACAGGATCCTAAAACCTGGGACTATCCTGGGCTTGCCTCATGTATATATGGCAATCTCCACATTGTCCTGGGATATAGATGCAAAATCCCAGGATATCCCTATTGTGAGATCAAGAACTCTGATCCATTTTGTTTCCCTTGTCTGGTGCTCACTTCCATGATCCTTTTGAAAATACCCACTGCCCATGTGTGGTTTGCACGTGCAGAAATGCTTGCTCGGTTCTAGATATTTTTCGCCATTGAAGCATTGTGGCAGGGATGTTAAGAGGTAATTGCAGGATCTAAACAAGCTCCTTCATTCTCCTCTTGCTTCTGGAGGCAGCCAATCTCATCTTGTGAGCAAAACAAACCAATGTCTTATCCAAGTGGCCTAAAGCTTGGTTCTGCTGCTACTTTATCACTGCAAGCAGAGAGAATTGGTGGCATGGTTTATGTTGTATCTGGAAAAGACTTCTACATTAGATCAAAATCTGGTTGGTCGTAATGGAAACATGCTGATCTTTTCTAGTTACATATTGGTTGACAAAGAGCTGTTACCACTGACTGCCTATTCTCATACAGCTTTAAACAGTTCAGAGGGTATTTCATATATGCCTGATGCTTTCCAATTTGCTAGCTGATCTCATGCCTCTTGTACTTCGCTTTCTAATGATCCCACTTCTGAATTTATTATCTGTAATGTTTCTATCTTTCTGTTCTTCCATTTATAAAGGATTTTTCTATGATATTTATCTCTTCCCATGGGTTCTTTTTCAGATTAGGAAAGTGAACTAAATCTGCAGATTAAGCAGGTATCCTGTTTAATCTTCTAAATTTAACACATATTTTTGACATGAGTCATTTATGGTGTCTTCCACAATCTGCTTCTGGATGTGCCATATGAGACTGAATTGCCAGTTTCTCATTTGTTTTCTGCTGTGTAATCTGATTCCAGCATAGACCATCACACTGATGTCCATGCATAGACTTATCATGTCTGTTGCTTAAAGCAGGTGTTGTCAGTGAGTAAATGAATTATCTTTACAAAACACAGTTAATAACATATATAAACCCAATTTCTCCTATTTTTGCATATCAGTTACTAATCAGTATTACAGAAGCCATACTTGATAATGCATCCAGAACCTTCAAACCCTTTCATTGCATCTGCAGCATGTAAAGCAACTTGTGTAAGATTTATGTTCACAGATGTTCCACTTTTAATAGATTTGATCCTGTTGTTCAAGGGACTATAACTGAGTGTATACATAAAAATGCTCTTCTGGAGTTACATTACCACCCCAGTTTTGGTATGTGGTGATGTCTTGAATTGTGTATTGTGTTGTCTTCAGAGTTCAGATGGTCTCTTCTGGTTCACCCACTCATTTCTATGAGGTCCAAATTTGTGCTTTGCATTTCAGTGTACTTACCTACCTTGACAATTCTGAGTTTTCTTTCTTTCATGTTTTTTATATTCATGTTTTATAACCATGTTCTTGTGAAGTGAGAGTTTAGTGAGGAGTTTATCTTTCAGTGCCAAACTTTCTTGTGGCTTTGATATGGCCAGGTCATGATATTAAGATCTTTTCATGGAACTTTAATGCTTTTCCTCAATAGCTTTAGAGAGTTTAGTGTTAACCATGTTCAGAAGTTTTCAAGCAAAATACGGAAGTGGTTTGCCATTGATATCTCCTGTTTTCCGATTCAACTTCCCAGTCCAGGAAGGTTGGCTTTCTTCCAACCTAGAAAGATCTACCTACTTACCTACCTACCTACTAAAGCTCTTCTATGTATTATGCATATTTCACCTCTTCTTTTGATCTTATCAGCAAGAATGGACCTACCAGAAGTGCATGCTCCTGCCAGCATAGCTTTCAGGTCATCAAAGCTCTTATCAGAGCAAAGTGGTAATCTTTGGGAGAACTATGTTATATGCAGTGCCCAAAACATTTAAAAGTGAGAAAATAAATCATTTCATTTTTCAAATTTCCATGGATATATCTTTCAGTGCTTTTCTTTTCCTGTCAATAGATAGCTGTGGAAATTAATAATAAAAATACCCATAATAACACCTTTAATAATATCCCATCAAGACCCCCTCCCAAATTGTGATCCTAACCTGATGAATGATGTTGAAAAAATGTTAAGACATTGCTTATTGGTAATTTTCAGAAAGCCCTCACTATATTTTGCCTAGATGGCTTCAGAAGGGAATTAAGCAAGTTCTCAGGTTCTATGCCTCCAAAGCCAGGAGAGTGGGCAACAAGATAGCCTTCAAGGCTATTGAGGGTGTTGCTGGCTCAGCATTGTGGTAAATATGTCACTCAACTATGGATGTGCTCACCCATGTGTTTAGAGATACTCCTGAGGCAAAATTGAGACTAAAGGGACAGACAGAAATACAGTACTTTAAAAAAACCCTTTACTTCATCCCCAAACCTCTGATTATCGGCCGTTCCACAGTGAAATGATCACTGTCAGGGCAAGTCACAGCAATTTGGGTCAGATGGAGTGGGAGGCTATGGAGGCTCTTAGACAATCCTATCCTGTTGTGACTGTTGACCAATCAGGTTTATAGAAACCTAGATGGTGGTGGCCAATGAGAGGCAAGCAAGGAGAGCAACGATAAGGAAGAGCTGTAAGATATTAGCCACTTATTTTTCAAGTTTTCTCTAAATGTTCCCTGCATCTACAGATGGGAAGATTCCAGGAAATGGAAGCCTGCCCAAACTCTGTGTGATCACACCTTTTATGAACTTGTTGTCCAATTAGGCTGAGCTTTTGTTGATGTCAGTGTGTATTGCAGTTCAGGACAGGTGCCTTCAGGATGCACACTTCCTTCCTCTTCCACCACTGAGTCAGCTTGGGGCTTCCCATTCTCCTTATTTTTTAAAGTTTAAACAAGGGATTCATAACACTGTGGCAATGCAAGTCCCTCTGTGTCCTCTCTAAGGAGAATTTCTGTATATTGTACACCATCTAGAGAATTTCTTCCCTCAAACCATCCTTCTGAGAAGAGGCCCAGATAATGTAAGTGTCTTGTTAACAGAAAATACATTATCTCTGTGTGATGGGGGTGGTCTGCAAATGTTTACAAACTGGGACCTTAGGCATACCTTATAATTAAAGATCCCTTTCTGTTCTTCAGAGACAGCAGTAGACCAAAAGCTGTTCCATGAAAGAGCAACTCTGGAAACAATGGTGTATATGGCTATGATTAGTTAAACTTTAGTCTTACTGATTTCTTTCCCCTCACAGAAGTCTGGAAATAGTTGCCCTTGAAAGCAAGGTGATGCAAGAATCAAGAACAGCCAATGACTTCAAACTTGAGTATGACTTCCTCATGTCTGAAAACTGGTTTTTCTTTTTTTAAGCTTATGAATTATAACAAATAAAAAACTTGCAAAGGGTACCATCGTACCCTTTCCCCTCTTCTCTGTTTTTTATAGAGGAGAGAGGTTGAAAATTAAGAAAATGTTTATTCTGATGGACTTCATAGGCTTCTTTTTTTTCATATTTCAAGCAAGCCAGACTGGTATTGTTAGCATCCAAACCTGTTCAAAACAAAGTTGCAACCTCCATTCAGACATGAAGGACACTTGTTTCAGTATTTTCTAAGGCTGTGTTCAAATATTGCCTACTCATTGTGAGCCAGTTTGGTCTACTGGTTAGGGAGCCAGATTCTTATCTGGGAATA
>MTQE01000401.1:8942068-8956642 GCA_014337955.1 Aspidoscelis marmoratus | reverse complement strand
ATGGGTGAGAAAAGTGGGGTAGAAAAGCCAACTATGATGATGATGATGATGATATTTTCCATTATTTTGTAATTACTTACCTTTGAGAGCAACATAGTGCATTTTCAAGACTGCTGATCTAGCACTTACACTGTAGCTTAGAGAAAGTAATCTTACATAGCCTCCCCCATCCCGCTGGCTTCCATGTTAGCTTCATGATGATTGCACTCCCTGAATTCTTCTCCATTGGTCGTGACTTGAAGTTTCACCATACTCATACCAATTCTCAGTCATGACCTTCAGAATTCTCATGGAAGAAATCCGGATATCTGAATGTTATCACTACAACAAAATATTACACAATGAGAGTCCATTTCCTGACAATCATGTAGAGTGATACTGCGTTGAAATTTCATAATGATAACCAAAGGTTGGGAAGCATGCCTGGTAATTCAACAACAATTACATTCTAATTAAAAAAAAACATGTGTGAATGCTGCCTAACCCTTGCTGTTGGTTGTGAAGATAAAATGAGAATACCTATTTAGGGGAGTGTTATCAGGTTAAGGACTTACTCTTTTTTCATTGAGGATAATTGCAGGTTGGCGTCTGTTCCAAAAGTCAGAAACTAAGATAGAAAGGAAGGGAGGTGTTCTTGACCTTATGTCTTTTCATTTTAAATACAACCAGATATTTACTAGAGCACAATCAGAAGTGACAATATCGGGATAGGAAAAGCTGAGATCACTGCTGCATTTATCTTTCGTCTTTCTTTTTTTTAATGAAACTTCTTCCTCTTGTAAGGTAGGCCACGAATCACAATAGCCTCATGAGGATGAAAGGTCACAGTGTGGTGTTGGGAGAAAATATTTTAGTGATGGTGTTATCCAGAGTTTTCAAGAAAACTTGGTGACTTCAAAAGGCAAACAACTGGAGGTGTTCAGGCTACCAGGCTATTTCCTGTAAGCAAGTTGGCCAGAGGAATTTTAGAAAACTTGCGTATCTGAAGATAAAGGCTTCCCCAATATTTTTTTTAACATATACTGCACGATCCTTGTTTATTACATCTCATAGCTCCCATGAGTTATTCTTTATATTTACCTAACAGCTAAATAAGTTACATTACAGTAACTTATTCCAAAATTGTAATTGAATGTATTTTGCCCATTTCTTGCTTGACCTACACTTTTTGTCAGCAGGGATGGCTTGATATTTATAGAAATACATTATAGAAAAGCATCTGTGTTGACCAAGCAGAAACAACCAAGTAGACAACCTGTTTATTGTGCATGAGCTTTTGAGAACAAGGGCAAGGCCACAGCTATAATTAAACAAGATAAACCAGGTTTCTTGGGCTGTCCCTCCATGGGCAGCTGGCACAGAGGTAGTATCTGGTATTTATGCCAGTGCATTTCATATGAAAAATTCAAATTTTACACTGGCAAAATTTTGTGTGCAATAGCAGCAAAGTTGTGCTTCGTTGACTTGTGTACAACAGCATCAAAATTACATTACCTACCATTACAGCAAAAGAATGTATTTGTTCATATATATAGTGGTCTGAAATCCAGGTGCTTAAGTAATTATCTGGGTTGCCCTTCAATCCAAGCATCATTGAGTACGTACATGGGCACAAGCTCTTTTGTCATCTTAGTTTGCAGTTTCTAGTCTGGTCCAGGTCCTGACACAATAAATGTTTTGGCATTGAATGTATCACAGGATTAATTTTTATTTTTAGTGTTCAGGATCATGGCTGAAACTGAGCGTATGTAAGCAAGTTTATGCTTATGCATTGGCAATGGCAGGGAAGAAAGGAAAGGAAGTTCTAATGTACATAACAAATCTATTATATTTAAACATGTTCCAAAATTTAGTCACTCTTTCTGGGGGGTTGGGGAAGTTGGCATAAAGTCAGTATTAGAAACTCCATTGATACTGGAGATCTGTGTCTGGAATATGTCATAGTTTCATAATCAACCATGACCCATTTTGAAATTCCCCTTTGGTGATTTTTTTTTAGGTTTACTTATCACGTTGCCCACCAATGTTTGCCATACACTGATAGGGTTAATGATTGAATTATATGTATATATGCTTTTGTTTTATGATATTTGTATTATCTGATCTGTATGGTTTTTAAATTTTAAATTAAAAAAAATGTTTGCCATACACTGAGAATTAAAATAGGTTACTAAAAATGAGTTCTATGTCTACTTCATTTTAAAATATGTGCACATTTAAACTGGAGTTCAAACTCAGCTAGATAAATAGTCTGCTATGTGTCTTGCTCCAGAAAAGAGAGTTTAAATAGTAGGGTCAGAAGGAAATGAAAAACAAAATAGCAGAGATCTTAACAATTACATACTTAGTAGTTGCCAACATTAGAAACAGATTTAAATACTGTTTTTACATTTAAATACTTCTCAAAGCAATTTACATATACTGTTTAAGAACAAGAATTAAGAAAGCTCTAAAACACTATTTTAAGTAAAAACACTATTTAAATGTTAAGGATGAGTGGTAATTCACAGAAGAAAGGACTAAGTGAAGAAGAATGTCTTTATTAGGAACCTAAATAATGAAAGAGAAGATGCTTCCCGAATATCAGAGGGGAGGGTATTCCAAAAGGTACCACCACCCTTAAAATAGATTGCTAGGATAATTAATGCATGCAATATAATAAAATTCTCTTGGACTCATTTTTAACAAATGATAACAACATGGTTTTCTAAAGCACAACTTCAGTTTTACACTGTTAGTAAAATGTGACTTCTCTCCCATAACATGGCTGTTCTATAGCAAAATGTGAAGTAGTAATTTTTAGCCATGGCCACAAGATGTCACATTACAGTCTCTCTTTGAAGTTTCTTTATATCATTTGACCAATATGTTTCTTAAGATGATGAAGTTATCAGTCCCTTTTTTGAACGTTGATGCCCCTTCCGCTTCTCAAATGTCAAAATCACAGCTGATCCTGAGATGGTTGGGGAGGAAGCCTCTCTTGCCCATTAAAATCACCACGGGGGATTTTCTCATTGCAATTTTGAAAGATAGGGCAGCAAGCAGCAGGCAGAAAGCACCTACTACTTTAAGAGGTGCCGTTTGCTCTTCTTAATTCAAAAGGCATAACCCTCTTTCCCCTGTAACTGTCACTGTTGCTGAAGGAGTTTGACAATGTTTTGTGGTATTTTTTTTATTTTTTAATTTTTTTTTAGATTTCTAAAGTCATCCAACCAGTATGGCATAAAGCAGTTGGGTGGCCAGGGGCTAGAATTGTTATACTCTTTGACAAATATTTACCAATAATCTAAAGAAAGTGGGACCTTGTTATCTTTCTGTTGTTCTCCATATGTGCTTCCTGATAGACTGTGCCCAAAACTAGAAGCTTTGCTGTAGGTGTGAAAAAATAGTAAAATTTGGCAGATGTCTGCTGGGAACAGGACGTTTTCATTAGCACTCTTGTTCAAGTGCTTCCCAAAGAGGTTCACGTAACTTGCCAGATCCAAACTCTTTCAGGCATCAGACATTCTTTTCAAACCCCTTGGGTTAAGCTTGTCTTCCTATATTACAGGATATTTACTGTGAATCCAGGGTGTCTCCAGACAGCTTTAATACTGCACAGTCCCTGCACAGCCACTTCCTGTTGTCCAGGTAGGATGAACGGAAGCTGTACAGGGAGGGCGGAGCTATTTCCTGTCATCCAAACAAGAAGATTGATCATCTGCAGTATCCATGCAGCATGCAAGGGGAAGTGTGAAGTAAAAATCTGATGATCAGTCAGCAGCTTTTTACATCACATTTTCTCTGCTATTGTGGATGATCAATAATCACATGACCAGTCATGTGACTGGCAGCTGTGCAGTAGTGGTGCAATATTACTGCTGTCTGGAGGCACCCTTATACTGGTGTCATGGCTATTCTTACCAGAGGCTACCTGGTAAAGTATTTTAATGTTTTGTATTTCCGTGTTTCACCTGGCATCTTTGTTAGGAATGTCAGGGAGCCATCTTCCAAAATTTGCAGAGAGAGTAAACAAAGCTGTGACTCAACAATGTTTCAAGGAGATCTAAATCTTTTCCTTCTGAAGGTAAATAAATAGTTTATGAATTGCTGTGAGCTCATAGCGTCATTACACTGTGTTGCTTAAAGAATCAAACTCCCAGAAGTTTGTCTTAATCCATATTTTACCATATGAAATGATTAGAAGAGACTGACAACAATGAAGAACCGTTTGTTAGGAATAAATTGACACATGCACTTCCCTGCTTGGAAGCATGAATTGGAAGAACCTACCATGTCTGTGGACCTTCACTATGAAAACCATTTGTCAGAGTCAGACACAATGTGTATGGTTTTATAGCACCCTCCAAGTTGGTAAGACAGTAAGCAGATCTGTACCACCCAAAGAGATATTAAAATTGAAGGCTGGGCTTGTTAGTGCTAATGGGATTGTTATGATGGACACTCTAACCTGCTTTATGTACTCTGACTAACTATCTTAGAGTTTGGCTGTAAATCATAATCTCTTCTTGCAGTACAACAATAGCCAATTCTACTGTGGGAATTTTTCCTTTTAATTATACATCTGGAGCAAGAACCATGCCCATCTGACAGTATATCTCCATATAAGAACCCTTGTTGACAACATTTTTCCACAAAAGGTAAATGATCTCTTTGTCATCTTCTGTGGGCATCTTTTCTGTGCCCCAGTATTCACACAACCTCCCCTCCCCCAATTTTCTCTTGTGTTGCCTTCTGGTTTGCCAACTGTCAAGTGCATTTTGATTTGCTTTTGTGCCCAAATAAAGCATAGTTGTATGTGGGCCTCTACTGTGTTCAGACTATAGAGCAGGATATGTGCTGGTTAAACTGCCGTCAAGGCATAGTGAAATAATGAGTTCCAAGACAGCAAAACATGGTCTGTATTCAGACATAACAAAAGAGGTGCCTCAGAGGTGCCAGAGGCACCTCCGAGAGTCAGTGTGTAGCTCTCGTGTTCCCAACCTTTCTTTAATCCTTCTTTTTCAGCCCAGAATATTCATGAGAAGGAGGAAGATCAGAATGATATGTGAACAATCCCACTTCAGAGCCTTCTCTAAGCTACCTGAGAGATGCTATTTTGTGCTCAGTCAGATTGCAGCCTTATTGTTAACTTTAGACACCTCAGTATAGTACTGTATTCTTTCCTTAAATAAAAAGTTTCCTAATACTAATGTACGGTCCTGAATTTCATTAACATTTTTATCTAGGCAAGTTAAGGAGAATGGTACTGGTTGATTGATTTTATATATTATCCACTTAGCTCTCATTTGATAGAGCAAAGTGGATATTTAGTTGGAGAAAGACTATGAGGAAAGGTAAGAGTAATTAAGGCTGGACTGCAAGGATTACAGTATCAACTGCAGATTTATAGCTTTGGTGTCAAAGCAAAAATTACTGTATAAGTCATTTTTAAAGTGCAGATTTCTTTACCTGGTTTGTGGTATTTTTTTCATTTTAAAAACATATTATGAACTTTTTTCCTTTGAAAGTTGCACTGCATTTATTATCACCACAGAGAATTTATGAAAGTCAAACAGAAGCCAGTGTTATAATTCAGTCTTTAGATGAATTTTGCCACGTCTGAGAAAGCAAAACTGGTTGCATGCTTCACAGGGCTATTGCAAAGATAAAACAGACAATAGAATAATGTGTTCAGATTTCCCCCTTGAAGGCATCAGGCAAAAGAAAAAGACCTTTGACAGAAAGTAAGGGGACAGAAGAGGAGAGGACAGCTAGAATGAAAAAGAAGGGTTTAATATACATCATATGTAGAGTACCCTGCACAGGCCTTTGATGTTTAGTTTCCTCTGAGTGTTGTCCTGCCAGGGAGGGAGGGAGGATTATCTGTTAAATGTGTTTTAGGAATATCCTATATACTTTATCTTTTTATTGTTGTAAACTGCCCTGGATCCTTCTTGTGAAAGGTGGAATATAAATTCATCAATCAGTCTGTCCTTCCATTCGTCCGTCAGTCAAAAGACTTTAAAACTTGGAAGGAGAATGATGATTGTTTTTGGAATTGTTCTGCTATTGCTCTTTTGATGGTGATTGTTCCAGAGTTTTGCTTTAGGAATTTGATTGCATTGACAGGGACAGCTTTAAGATGGTACATGTGGTGCAGTCACACCAGGCTGCCAAGGAGGTGCTATAAGGCTTGGCTCTGAATATGAGCATATAGATGGGCCCACAGGCCCACTGTGTAAAGAGGCTCAAAGTTGTGGAACACTTGGCCTGCGTGGTATAGCCTTGAGAACCCCAAGAGGCAATTATGAGAACAGGCAGACATGGGCCTCCAGCCCCACATTCCTCTCATTCCTCCCCCCACTACAGTGTGTGTTTTCACTTCTGTACCTCCCTCCAGAGGAGTTTCAGAAGTGATGGACAATTTCAAGTCTCATTCAGCACCATTTGAAACATAAAATGATTTTCAAGGGCAGCCCTATGTAGAGTGCACTACAGTAATCTAGCAATGATGTGACTAGCACCTGAGTTAGGTGCCAGACAAATTTCTCAAGAATTGTTTCTAGCTGGTGCACTAAGCAAAAGTGTGCAAAGGAACCCCTAGCCACAGGTACTGCCTGGGCATTCAGGAGTACAACAGGGTCCAGGTGAGCCCTTAAGCTGTAATCCTGTTCTTTCAAAGAGAAAGCCCAATTCCTGATCAGCATTCCTCCTGACATATAGTATCTTCATCTTGTCTGTGGGTGAGTCCCCATGATGAAAATACTCCGAGGCGAACCTGGGTTCGCTTCAGAACATCCCCATGAAAAGCCTCTAATCTGGGCTACATGCAGGACAAATGACAAAAATCCGTGGCAACCCCACCTTTCCAACATTTTTTTGCCACAAATTAGGAGACAATCACGCATTATCCTGGAGTCATGGGGATGCTGCTGGGTTATTTGGGGCAGAGATTGGCTCGCTGTCCCTGGCGTGCATCTTGCGATCACAACTGCTTGGGGATCCCTTCAAAGAAATTCTGCTGAAAGAGAAGCGATGAGCTCTCATTTGCCCTGTGAGTGTCTCTCCAGCTACAAGCATGACACACACCCCTTGCCTGATCGCTCGATCGGCAAGGCATGCATGGGTAAAGGGCTTGATTTAGCATACAAGCGCTTGAGAGCACCCGTGGCTTCCCTGCACTCAGCTGAGCAAGTTCAGAAGCTGTCAGACAGAGGTATGCTGGCTGTCACGTGGAGGAGTGCACCTCTGCTAAAATGACTGAAGCACAGCCACGGCTTCAATTAATGAGCTGCTTTCCCTTCCTATTATGCCCCCCCTTTTATCATTTTTTATGTCTTTTCGATGCAGTGTGTGGTGTTTTCTACCAGGGGGGCTTCCTATCGGAGGTAGAGAAAAAAGGATGCGGTTCCCCAATGCAGGGGTTTACTGCAGTTTTCATGGTGACAGGCAGATTCAGCTTGAACCCGTGCTGTCCTGAGTCAATGGGGACATGTTAGTTCAAGCTACAATTCACATTGGGGCTGCCCCAAATCCACCCCGGAATAAATGTAGTCCATGGGGATGCAGCCTGTGGGCTTTATTGTAGCTTGTTTACCCATATACAGCCCCCTCCAACACTTTTCCCTCAAAAGGGATATTTGCAAATGGCCAACAGACAAAATACACTTCAGGGGTAAAGGAAGGGGTTTTTTAAAAGAGTGGATGAATTGCCACCTCTTTCAAAGCTGGGGGTGCTGCCACCCCATGCTTAAATACAAGGCAGAGTATCTTTAATGATACTATTTTTGTCTAATGCTATAAAGCAGATTTTAGTTAACTTAAGGAGGAGGCTGGTATTTCTACAACAGTAGCGCAAGCAATAAACCACACATTTCACTGTGGTCAGTAATTCCAGAAAAGCCGCATGTCCTGGCAGGCTCAATATTTGTGCTTTACATGCTAACAGTGATAATTTCCAAAAATCAGCTTCAGAGAATTATGCCGGAGGAGCTACTGGAAGCCTCCTGCTCGTTCTGATGACTCATGGCCTAAGTAATATTTGGTAAATGAATGGCTGTATCATGCTTCTTTTCCATGCACGCTGTTTTGTGGCAAATTATGGTCCCATCTAGGGATCTTCTAGTGACCGCAAGATTAATTTGGAGTTCAAGGCTGGATTGTGACTCATTGTTTAAAGGAACTATATAAAAATAAAAGGTTGTATTCCATACAATATCTTATTTCAGCAATCTGTGTGCTTTTAAAGTGCAGCATCACAGAGAGCTGTTCAGAGTGCACCCTGCCTGGTATCTGTGGCCACAGAGGTCAACTTCCAACAGGAATCGGAGCAAATGTGAGCAGCAGTGGGACCACCAAGGAACGCTGCTTCATAATTCCTGTCATGATAGAAGCCCAGCAGTGCTGGTTTGGGTTAACAGCCAGACTTCACCCATTTCTCATGGACTGACATTTCAATTGCTTTGTTGGTTACCTAGAGCTTTGCTGAAGTTTTTGGACATAATTTCTTAGCCCATGCTGTTCCTATTCACCACAGCCCAGCTTTTCCTCCTATTTAATTGAGGGGGATCAGTATTGTCAATAACTTGTTTAGTCTTGGTTTTTAAAATGCCTTTCTAAATTATTTAAGAAACTATAGTATACACTGAGATGGATGCATCCAGAAAATTAAAAATGATGAAGATGTACTTTAGTACTCTAACTGTGATTAGTAAAATGCAGGAAAACAGTGTAGGTCAGTGGTCGGTAAACTCATTAGTCAAAAGAGCCAAATATCAACAGTACAAGGGTTGAAATTACTTTTGAGAGCCAAATTTTTAAAACTTAAACTATATAGGTAGGTACATTGTTATTAACTTAATTAGGGTACTCCTAAGCTGGAAGAGCCACACTCAAGGGGCCAAAGAGCCGCATGTGGCTCTCGAGCCATGGTTTGCCTACCCCTGGTGTAGGTAAACTACCAGACATAAATGCTTTGCCTAGAGGCAGAAGAAAGCTCCTTTCCTTTTTTTGTATAGGCGCTTTATATTTTGTGCACTAAAGCATCACCATCCCATGTGATTATTGTATCAGTTTGTAGTGCAAAAGCATATTATGCAAGTATTTATCATCTATGGAATACTGAGGCTTGAGGAACTTATGTTTTTTCCCCCCACTGCAAATTATACTGTTTTAACAGATATTGTGTTATTTAAATAACACAATATCTGTTAAAACAGTATAATTTGCAGTGGGGGGAAAAAACATAAGTTCCTCAAGCCTCAGTATTCCATAGATGATAAATATTGATATGCTGGATTTTAAAGTTGTTGCCCACCCTGAGACCTTCAGATGTTGGGCAGGATAGAAATATAAATAATAAATAAATAAACTGCAACGTAAGCAAGAAGATGCAAGATGCATTCACATGCAGTAGGGAAAGCATCCTTGAGGTACGTTAGAGATGGTTGGCAGGTGGGATCATTCACGTGCCATTCTGCCCTTCCTCCGCTAGTGGATTTTCTAGGCTGCAAAGGGTGAAAGAGAGATGGCATGAGAACATGAAGGCCACATGCTGTTGTCTCCAAGGTGTTTTTGAGACACGTTTCTGCTACTTGTGGATGCAGTTCCAGTCTATTAGTTACGCCAAAGATGTCAAATCATGTCATTGCAAGTTTCTGAGCTAACATTAAACAAGAGAATTTGTGCTTTGCCAGCCGTGTGAAAGCAAAAATGTGCTGTATGGAGCCACATTATATGAAGAAAGTTATACTTTCTCAGCCAGGTTGAAGCAAAACAACAACATACAATAGGAGTGGAGGAGAGATACTGTATACTGCCTTTATGTTGGAGAGACAGGCAGAATGTCTCTAAAGGCCATTTTGAGGGCAGGTGAAGGTTTTGCCTTTGCCTTCTGCTTTAGATCCCCAGAAGCAGTTGGTGTGAAGAAGAAGAAGAAGAAGAAGAAGAGTTGGCTTTTGTATCCCACTTTTCTCACCCATTTAAGGGATTAGCTTTAGACTCCTAATAAAATTGGCTGGATTCCCCCCCCCCCCCACACACACAAAGTACTCTAGTCTTTTATTTTCATGTACAAAGGCAACAATTTGTTTGGAACCAAAGTGCATTTCAGAGTCAGGAGCTAATCAGGGCAGCGCCTGAATAGCTTTGGATTTTGCCACTGATCCTGTCATGGCCTTAACAGTGAATCTGTTGCTCTGGTTGGTGCTCTGATGGAGTACAGATGCATGGGTGAGGCCACTGGCAACAGTTCCTGGCTACATCTCTGGTTGGGTTATATAAGAAGAAGAAGAGTTGGCTGTTCTACCCCACTTTTGTCACCCATTTAAGGGGACTCAAAGCAGCTGACAAAGCTTTTCTATTCTTCTCCCCACAACAGAACACCCTATGAGGTAGGTGGGGCTGTGAGAGCTCAGAAGAGAGCTGTGACTAGCCCAAGTTCACCTATCTGGGTTCATGGGGGAGGGCAGAATCAAACCTAGTATTCCCAGATAAGAATCTGGTTCCCTAACCACTAGACCAAACTGACTGTGGGCTGTGGTCTGATCCAGCAAGGCTCCTCTTATGTTTGAATGTTTCTAACTACTTCATCATCTTCAGCTATGGAGTATCCTGGGGAAAGAGTTGGACTCTGCCAAAAAGATCATGGTAGTTGCATGCAATCATGTCTTTCACTAAGTCATCTTGTAGCTTCTTATGCATATTACTGTTTTAACCTGTTGTTTTAAAACTGTAACCTGCCCAGAGACCTACGGGTATAGGGCAGGATATAAATATAAATAAAAAATCTGTACATTCCACAGATTGTGAAGGCTTGGTCCAGGTTGATCTTCTAGGCGCCTTCTATATTCCTGAGTTCCTTACAGTAACTTTTTGTGACCTCTATAATAGCAATGCTGCTCTTTTTATTGATTGATTGACTGACTGATTATACTTCTGTACCACCTGTACCCAAAGGGTTCAGGGTGGGTCACAATAAATCACTGTAAGACAGACAAAATAAATAAAATGAAGATGATGTCAGCTTCTGGTGTCCATTTGTCCTGCTCTGCTCTGATGACACAATTCGTTCATGGATGTCAGCAGGCTAAAGGGGGAGGGAAAAATATCTGGCCACTCCAACTCTGGTTTGCAGATGACAGTGTCATATGGAGATGATTTACAGAGTCACTTTTACCCTAAGGAGGTTGTCTGCTCTCAATATTGTATTTGGCTTCTAAAAGCAGTCCCATCTCAGCTAATTAAGCACACTGCATGGTTTTTAGTCATGTTTAAGAGAATGAATGCAGCAAAACAGTACTTCACTTCCAAACTGCTGTATTGAATTTGTGGAAATTGTGGTGCAAAATGTCCTTTAACCAGGAATGTCTGAAAGTAAAAAGGAGCACATGCGGAATGAAATAAATGAAGGGAGGCTTCTGTGTTCTTTGTAGAATACCGAAGAACAGATCTAACTTTAATGATTGCATGTGTGCTTAAGCATACTGAGACGGTAGCCCTCACTCTCGCAAATGAGTTAGAGGTGAAAGAAATGAAAGGAAGTATCAAATGTCTACATTAGTGTTGATTTTTTTTCCCCTCATGCTTAGGTGTTCCAGCTAGTTTTAAAATGTGAAGCATGAGCTGGATAGTACGTTGTAAACACCACTAGTGGACCCAGTGTCATCTTGATGCAACTTCTTTTGATGTAACACTCACTGTTATGAACTGCTGGTGATTGTGGCAATAATGCACACAACCTTGAGAGAATGAATGGGCGCATTTGTGTTTGTAATTCAAGAAGTGCCTGGATTATAAAGTGTTTTGGAGCTCGTTCTTTTGTATAGATGTAAATCAGATGTTCATAATGTGGGAAGGGCATGGATACAAAGCAGTAACACAAAAGAATAGGTTATGGATTTGACTATAACAGTATGTGAATAATAGAAAAAGTAGCTGAACTATTAAGGGTTTAAAGTCTTCCCAGCTATTGCTGTGTAATGAAGAAGGCAGTCAAAAGCCTTTCAAAAAGCATGAAAATATCCCTAAACACATACAACTTGAAATGTTATTCCCTTTTAAATAATAAAAAAACCCACTCATACTCCAATGTTTTACCTTGGTTTTCATTGCCATGTTTGTCCCTGTGTGTCAGATATTGCTCCTCCTACTTTCCATTGTCAGGGCAATAAAAGATCTGTATGTTGATAACAACAGCTCAAAAACATGGTTCCAAGGTTTGTAGAAGGTTGGTTTGTATGGAAAAGTCCAAGCCATTGTGATATAATTAGTCACAAGTTTCCCTAGGAGCCCTTAAGTTCAAATTCCTCTTAGAAATTGAAACCCATTTGGGTCCTTGAACCAATCATTCTCTTGACCTAACGAGCTTCACAAAATTATGAGGACAAAATGGAGAAGATGATAATAGTGCTTGCTGTTTGGAAGAAAAGAGACATAAATAAACACAGTCAAATTGATAGTTGTAAATAGTATTCTATGGAGAATGGTTATCAAGTTACTATACCCAAGGAAGCAGTAATATTTATTTTTAAAGTTAAGAACAAAAAAGCATAAGAGGAGCCCTGTTGGATTGGGCCACAAGCCATCTAGGTCAGCATCCTGTTTCACACAGTAACCCACTTGCTCTCAGTTCCCTGCAAATGGCCTTGAAGGGGATCCTGCCTGTCTCTCCAACCTGGAGGTACAGTACTTTAGCCAATCCCTTTGTTAGCCCCTCTGAGGCACCAACAACTGCAAGCCCTTTCTCCTTCAAACCATGTGCAGTTATTTCTCTTCTGCCAAATTCCAGTTACTTTTCCTCGGTCTCAGGGGAATAATCTTAAACTTGAGTAAACACTTAACTGTGTATTCTACTCTTTCTTCTGAGTGTTCAACATCCAGAGAATGGCTTCCTTGAGAATGACAAATTGAATGATTGTGACCGGGGACTGGAAATTCAAGCACTGACAAGATATCTTCTACATTCTAGTTGCTTAGATATTCCAAAGCTATAATCCCCAGCATTTTACCTTCAGCCCTGGAGAGTCTAGTACAGAACGCTAGGGATTGTAGTTCAGGAATATTTCGGAGACTGCAAATTTAGGTATGCTACTGTAAAGGGTAAAAAACAATAATTGGTCTATCTCTGTCTAAGTGTTTTCTGTCACAGGGGATGTTGCATGTAAATTAGGTCCACATGGACAATGGCTATTGAGAAATTAATTCACAATCCATGGAGAATGCTTCAGCTTGACCAGACTGCAAAACTGTGAATTCAAGTTATGTCTTGGATTACAACCTTACGTTATGATTAGTACCATGCAGAATCCTTTGCTTTAAGCAGAGCATAGTTTTTGGCTTTGTTACTTGTAATGCTGTGAAACGTAATGTTGTAACACTAACTGTTTGAGGAACCCACAGTACCATCAGTATTTGTGAAAAATTAGGCAATTTGTGGACAGCTTTTTGTACACTAATTTTTAATCCTTGTAGTCAAACCATTTGTAGTATTTTGCTAATTTCTACACAGATTTTTTCCCCTGTGGGTGTCCCGAAAATACAATATATAATCATGTTATCAATATGATGATGATGATGATGATGATGATGATGATGATGATGATGATGATTAACATACCAAAATATGTCTATACATTTCACTTATGAAGGTAATAGAGTCAAAGTAGATAGTTACCATAGACCAGGCATTTTATTTTTGAGATACCTGCATGATGTGTTTTTGTTCTTGAAAATACAAAATTGGTTCAGACAGTTCAAGGTATTTTCATGTACTGAAGGGCACATAAAGATAAGAAAGCTGCCTTATTCTAGTTTGAAATACATACACGTTCTCTCTCAATCTCTGGATTGATTATCTAGTGACATCTAAATCAGAAATGACTAAATTGTGGCCTTCCAGATGTTGTTTTGCAGGTACCATCAACTGCCCCCAGTTGGCAAGGAACTGTATGGGGATTATAGTTCATCAACAACTAGAGGGCTACCAGTTCAGCCATTACTAATCTTGAACCTTTTATTACTTACTCATTCCATTTCTATTGCACCTGTCTTCAGTCTCAGGCAAGAACAATGTTATGAAACTACTGGAGGGTAGCAACTTAGTAGTGGCTGGCACACGTATATATGTTCCTGCAGAATAGTTTTTTTTAAAAAAAATTGTTTAAAAATATCCAGTTAAGAGTTTTCGAAATGGAAAAGGGATGTTTAAGAATCACATGACAGAAATAGTTACATTATTTTACTCTGACAATACCAGCCAGAAGGAATTTTCCACTCGTATTTTAAAATATGAAGAGAAATTTCATCTGTGATTGAAATTAGGCAAGTGTCCTTAAAATATATGTATCTGTCTTACTGGCATAGTAATTTGGATAGCACATAACCTATCCATGAAAAGATTGGCTTAGAAATCAACCACATCCTTTCCCCCCAATTTGTTCCATATGTATATTATCTATTTATAATTGCCTTTTGAGAATTGTTCTTCACAAATTTCTGGTGGGGTTTTCCCTTATGGAACAGAGAGGTGGGAGAGGGAGAGAAATGGCACCTTAGGGTGTTTTTCCACTGTCACTAGAAGTACCCATTAAGTAC
>MTQE01000401.1:8926546-8940733 GCA_014337955.1 Aspidoscelis marmoratus | reverse complement strand
AATGCTCTCAGCATGGGATTCACCAGGTCCTGGCGTGCAGAGGGGTAGAAGCTGCAGGAGAGGAGGACATGCTCCACTGTTTCTACCTTTCCGCTTCCGCATGGGCAGGTTCTGTGGTTGAAAGGAACGTGTTTGAATCTGCCCCTTAGTATGTTTGAGGGTAGGACATTTAACCGAGCCTTTGTAAAAGCAATTCGGTAGCTTTTTACATATAGGGTTTTTTGGTACAATGGCATGGATAATTTATATCCGTAATTTAAGCCTATATGCGACGGGGAGCATGTGGTGTTTGCTTTCGCGATTAGAGGTTTAAAGGGCATCTCAAGCTCCTTTAGCCTGTATTGGATAAATGTAATATTGACTAATGACCCTGTTATGGTACAGATTTAAGATATTCCAGTAGCTCAGTTACTACCAGTGGACAGAAAGCTACATTTTGCACCTGTTGAAGCTGCAGAGAGATTCTTACAGAGTGTATTTTAACAGTGCAATAGCCAAATTATTAATTCAAGAGGGAAAAGCAAACCATGCAGTGGGCCTTATTCTGGATTATACTCTGCTATATTCTGCACTAGCATGTGGATGGCAAGAGTCTATTTCAGAATATAATCTAGAATAAGCCCCAGTGCAGAAAGGGCTTTAATGTTCTCAGCTATACTGAACTATACTCAGAAGAGATAGCTTTAGAAAGCAGAATAGTTGCATTAGGAATTTTTCTCCTAGCGGCTACTTTTCATGTGGATAAAAAAGGTAGAATTGGCTCAAAGTCCGGATGGATGACAGCACTTTCAGTGGAATTTACTTGATAAAACGAGGTTTTAAGCTACCCTGACTATATAAATTTGAACAGTCACATTTTTAACACTTAAATTTTAATCCAGCTTTATTCTACCTTCATAGGGATCTCAAGAAGTTTTCCTTCCATATTATTTAACCTGGAAAATCCTTCTTTGAGTCAGATAATATGGAAAGAAAATAACAAGTCACTTTGTTGATATGTTTTGCCACAAGAAGTTATATGGAAAGTGGATTGAAACTCAGATGTAGCTGAAGGAAGCAGAACTTTTAAAAAATCTAGGATACGTATTTTGAAATATAAACTCCATAATTTTGTGCGTTTTACTGTTTTTGACATAGTTACACAGTCATAGCCTACACTTATTTTGTCTGAAAAAGAAAATAGTTGATTTTTGTAGTATAAATTTCACATTGAATACTTTTTTCCATCCTCCATTACTTTATTTTAATATATGGCAATCTCCTTTCTAAATCATTATTTTAAAATATTCACATAATTCTGACTACTAAAGTTTTTGCATTGAAATTTGCAACCAAGTGGAATTTATTATAAATGTATCTGCATGTATAAGTATCTGCAATATGGTATAAACTAAAAATTTCAAGTATTTGCATTTTACCTTTCACATGTTATTCCATTAGTTAAATGAACATACCATGAAGTTAAGAATCTTCCACACAGACAAGTCATTTGCTTCAGTAATGAAATAAGTTCCTGTCATTAAATTTCAGTCCAAGCCCTGGCTTCACATGTTGATTGTTGGGGCACAGCTGATGGGATTGAATTGAAAGGGTCTGGGAAATACTATAGCTAGATAGCATTTCTGTGGTGCCTTTCATCTTTAGTACTTTACAAATTGTGCAGATTCAATCTGGTTGGCTACTATTAAGATTTGGTACAGGAAGGAGAAAAAATGGAACAGCTGCTGATAGCAATGCAAATAAATGTAAAATATTGTCTAGCAGGATTTGTATAAAAGGATTTTTTCAAGCGTCTGGTTGCAATTATCCACACTGGAATTCATGATATCTTCAAGCATTTTGTTGCACTGTCCAAGTGTACACATTTTTTATTACACTTCTGTTTATAAACTGTCATGCACTTGCCCCTTGTATATCCATTCCTTCCGCTGTTTTTCTATGTGACTTTTCAGTCCCTACAGACATATAACATAGTCTTGGGAGAAAAATCTTTGCAAAGTTTGTGTAATTCAACACAACCTAACATAATTGCTATTGTAACACTAAAAGCTGGTAAAAATACACCATGGATTTTCAGTCCCAACAGCTAACTACAGGAAGAACCCCAACAGAACACAATTGTGGGTTGTAGGGGGAAAATGGATTTGATTATGGGCCATTTATTCCATCTTAAATAGTTGATTAGACCTCTAGCATGAATCTATCCCCATCTCTTGTGGTTAAAAAAAAAATTGTACCTAGGACAGCTAAGGGTCATACTTATTAACTGTATAAGCATCGTTCTGGGAGCTGCTCTAGATATGTGTATTTAGCAGCATTCCACATATATGCATGGTGTTTAAGGACTACTGGTTTAGTTTAACTCATTATGGATGCAAAGGGAAGGGGAGAGACATGGTTGATTTCAATACAAAGTTTCTTCATTAAAATATAAATGGCACATAGAAAAATAACTTTAGTACAGAGCAAGACAGTATTCAGAGTTTAAAGCTGGACAAATTAGTTACCCAGTAAGACAACTCAAAAGGATGAGATTCCCAAAATAGCCAAGCAGTAACTTGTTACAAGAGGTTTTAAGTACAGCCATGGCAAAAAGGGACATAAGACAGACTTAGTACAAAGTGACCAGCTCTACCAGTTGATGCGCAGCAGGAAAACACAGAAGAGATGCAAGGCTGGGGCAGGACCATTTGCTAGATGAAGGGAGATTACAGGGAAGTTTTAATGTAAAAATTTAGCAGCAGAAATAGGCTTAGGCAAGGAGAGAGGGGAGATTGTACTTTTCTCAGAGTCTTCTCTTGGTCATAAGAACACAAAAACACAAGAAGAGCCCTGCTGGATCAGACCGTAGCCCATATAGTCCAGCATCCTGCTTCACATGGTGCCCCATCAACTGCTTCTCAGGCAGAAGACAAAGGCAAACCTTCACCTGCTCTTGACTTCCTGCAAATGGCCCTTAAAGGCATATTTTGAGTGTTGCGCTCCAGAGTATTAAAAGTGGGATCACTCACACAGCAGTTAGGATGGAGGAGACCACTCAGACCTCTTGCCCCAGTCAGTAGTGACTTCAGGAGTGATTTCATGAAGCAGGGAACCATTTTTAATTATTTTTAAATTCTGCATGTTATGTTGATGAGTTGGTAGAGAAGAAGTTATAAGATTGTGATCAGACAGCTTTTTTAGGAGGACAGGAATACATGCACAGGGACCTGAGGGCCACACACATGTGTATACCTGTTGCACATGTCTCACTGTGGAGACATGGGAAAAATAAAGAAATGGGAGTGAAGGATTTTGCATTCTTGGAGAACCTCAGCAGTGCTTCTTTCCTGCTGTCCTGGATCAGGTGTATGGCCTTCTTTGTGGCTGTAAAATAGTGTGCAGTGCAATCTGTTGGAGTAACCATGCCAGGCAGGTTGCTTTTGAAGGTTCCACTCTTCTCTAGATGTGTAGTAAACTAAGGGCGAATTCCCACAGCAAGCTTATTTCGCTTTCCCTAAACCAAAATAATAGAACCGGATGCAAACGCGAATTTGCCTGTTCCCATTACCTTTAACTTAATCGTGTCTGATCCGGATTCTGAGGATTGTACGTGGCATACATGACTCAATGGGGGACTCAAGTGGCTACTTTTTAAAAGCTGCTTTTCGGGACTGCCCTGCCCTCTTTCTCTTGGCATGAAGGCACCACCCATAACGGACCCCTTCAGGGAGCTTAGCTGGGTGGCTGGGTGGCTGCCGCTTGCCTGGATGGATGAAAAACCAACCATCCCCTCCTCTCCCCATTTCCTAGGGCACACAGCAGCAGCAGCAGCAACTCAAGCCCCCTTCACAGCCACAGCCTTTAAAACAGAACCTCAAGGGCTTTCTTTTCCTCTCACTTTCTAAAGCTCGGCACTTTCAGAATTGCTGAAATTTGCAACATTGTTATAAGGTGTGAAGTGGCTAGATCGCTACAGTGTAGCTTTAACGAGTGGATTTTTATAGTGCCTGTTTTGAGGGATGGATTTTTCCAATGAAATCACTATCTTTGGAAGCAAGCTATTATGGGAGGGAAACCCTAAACACGGATTCTCATCCCTTAACACGGTACTGTCCACACAGTAAAAAATGAAACACGTATCAAGCGCACGATCCTGAGTGAGACCTGTTGAAATCAGGATTGAGATTCACCATGCTTTGGGGTGGTTTAACACGGGGAAAGTGTGTTAAGCCAAACTGCCGTGCGGACTCCAAGGATTGAAAACGTTTTGAATCCGAGATAAGGTTGCCGTGAAGACACGGCCTAAGGACAAAAGGGTTTGTCTAAGTGCTTCTTACTAGTTCAGCAGCCTTCATATGTTAGACTCTAAACAGTGAACACTGTTGAAGTAAAAAGACGAACTTATCTTAGTTTCTTGGAAATCTGAAATGATTGGAACCAAATTCATGTAAAGACTTCTCCAACAGTGCAGCTACACAATCAATCTGAAAACCAGCATTATAATATTTCCAAAACATGTGCATGATAAAGGACGATGTTTTGAATTAAACATAAACTGAACCCACTAATCAAATTACCGTATAAGACACAGTTCTGAATGGAGAATGCTCTTTTTAGTTATGTTTAACAGTTTCCAGAGGAGCCCTGTTTTGGGTCTCTTGTGGCCAAAACAACAGAGCCAATTCAGTTATGACATAAGTATTTCTGAACTACCTTCTGCTTTATCAGATGACTGAAGAGTTACACTCAGTTACAAGTATATCTCTATATGAGGAAGGGAAATAATGAGTCATAAGGCTAGAAGGAAATTAAATTTAAAAGTAGGCATGGCGATAATTGTATTGTTTGTATAAAATTATATTGTTTGTATAAAATGTCATTTTTTATGTTTATATATGGCAGGATTTTTTTAGTGTGAGCCACCCAGAGAACCTGTGATTATTGGACAGCTGTAGAAGTTTAGTGAGTGAATGAATGAATGAATGAATGAATGAATGAATGAATGAATGAATGAATGAATGAATGAATATGCAAAATATGCTACCTCAACAACAGAGGTAATAAAAATAGCACCGATAAGGATCAAATGAGAGACCACTTGTGATTTTCATGGCACCCAGCTTTTCCTTAATAGCCCCTGCATGCTAAGGAGACCTCAGGATTGCTAAGTGTTTCACCTAGCCCTTCTGGACTTCTTTACACCCCTCCGAACACCTGTTTACACAAGCCTAATCCTGTGTAATAGCCATCCAAGGCAGGTGGTATATCTTAAGTGGTTGTACCCTGGACAGCTACATAATAGGTTGAAAATGAATGCTTTTTGTGAGCAGCTATCGGGTGTATTTTTATCTTTGTGATTAGCTCTATGAAAGGGGCTTCTTCAATTAAAAGACCCATTAAGGTGTTTTAGCTCTTGTTGACTTTGCCTGTGTCCACCTTATTTCTTGGGTGGCTTAGAAATAACTAAGAGATGGTTTGCCAGTGGGATCATTCACATGCCAGTCTGGCCGTTCCTGATGCATGAACATTCTAGGCTAGGTGAATTGGAAGGGAGTCGAGAACACAAGAGTCACATGTTGCCATCTCTGGTTAATTAGCCAGATGCCATTTAATATATTGATGTTGCCTTCTGGGCTGAGAAAAAGTGTTTGTGGTATTTTCTGTATTTGGTATCACAGGAAATACTAAATTTAGATGGCCTTGCGTCATGTGTTCCTTGATTTGCTGCTCCTCATTTTGGTCCAACCTTCCTGTGGCATTTAGCAAGTATAGAAACTGTTCACAGGATTAGGCTCAGTAAAGACCTGTAAATCTGTATTTTTACATTTCAGCATTGTGCAGAATTAGAGAGACCCTGGCTTTCTTGAGTATCTTCCAACATATTTAAATGCTTCATAGAAAGAACTGGCTGGTATCTTGTGAAATTGTTTATTCAGTCTTTGCCCTAAACTACAGTTTTAATTATTCTTTCTTTTTACATCATGCCTTTTGTACAAGTTAGAAGAAAACTTTTTTAAAAAGTTATATTCACATATTTTTAGTTTTTAACTTTTTAAATTATCTATGCTATACAATTATCACCATTAATGCTGCTTTAATGGGATATGTATTTAATATTGTTTGTATTTGGGTTTTTACTGTAAGCTGGCCAAGGATCTTGGGATATGGGGATATGGGGATATGGGGATATGAATGAATGAATGAATGAATGAATGAATGAATGAATGAATGAATGAAATTGATCCTTTCAGTTGTAAACCATCCATCATCCATAGCCAAGAGGTCATGGGGCTTGTAGTATATAAAAGGAAGCTATTTAAACTCTGTTGTGGCTACAGAACTGATGCATAAAGAAATGGTAGAACATAGGCCATGTCTGCTTCCCAAGCCCTTTTGACAGCTTCTCAAAAAATTGTAATTTGCTTTTGCAAATAAGGTTTTGTTGCATGGATGAAGCAAGTGAGGAAACTTGTTTTACCATGTAATTTTGTTGTCCTGCAAAGTACCTGGCCAAATAGTGACTTTGAATAGTATTGAAGAGATATTTCTATTTATTTATAAAATGTTATCATCATTTATTTTTGAACAAAACCAGTGATGATACATGGTGGAAACCACAGCAAAGATAAGCTAGCAGCAGAACAATCAGTATCTGAACCACCTTAAAAATAAATTGCTATTAAATCACATTATATCTGAGGCAGAGGATGAGTAGATGCAAAATAACATCGGTGGTTGGTGCTGCATGGTAAACATGCTTTTGATCTTTGAACTCACTATTGTATAATCTAATTATAGCTGCTACAATTGGCTTAAATCCAGCATCATTTCTCACAGTGTGCGCCTTTCACTGCTAAGTGGTGCTGGAATGCTATAACAAAAATGGAATCCCTTTGAAAAGGAGCTGAGAAGTATCATGTACTATTAGTGATGTGACACCTTAAGATTCTTTCACTTCTGTTGCTCCACTGTGTGGTGTTTTTTTTTTTACTGCCTTCAAGGTGACCTCCACAGTGTATAATGATCAGTTTTTCCAGCTGTGAAAAGGATAACAATGTTCAGAGAAATGCAAGCAAAATTATAGAATTTTGCCAAAGAATTTGCAGCTAGATTGAGCCTGATACATTTTCCAGGAATGATTGATTAGTTACCAATGGACAGATCTATGAGACCAATAGGATGAAACTGAAAGTAAATTGATTCAGCCTAGCCATTGAGGGCAGTTTGTTGGCTTTGAAATACATTGCCTTAGACCAGTGATGGCCAACCTATGACACGCGTGTCACAGGTGACACACCAAGCCCTTTTGGGTGACACATGGTCACCCTGGCACCTGGGCGTGTAGTGCTTGCTTGTTCTTGAAGTGTACGAAATGCCAACTTTCAATTGAAGATTTAGGAAATGTAAAAAATTATTTGTTTTTGCTTTTAATAAAATACATATATCCAAAATATAACTTTTTTACTAGGGCTACAAATATCACAAAATTATGGATATTTCTAGACGTAACACAGCACCCGAGTTAAGCTAGGTTTTCTTGCAAATTTTGACACACCAAGCTCAAAAGGTTCACCATCACTGCCTTAGACAATAGTCAGTTATACTATTATGGAGGTTTGTAAAGAGTAGCTAGATGACAATCTGTTTAGAAGGGTTAGCCAATTCCTATGCTAAGCAGGAAGTTGGACTAAATGATCTTCCAGTTATAGGGGAAATGATAATAATAATCATTTTTAAAAACAGTTACACGCAGTAATTATACATTCCCTTCCTCCCAATAACAAGAATTAGATAAGTAGGCTCCTGATAGGATACCACGATACTCCATAACACCTATTGTAAGAAAGTCCATGCCAAATGTGGTCAAGCCCAAGAAACCACAGCTGGTTGGTCAAGATCACTGGTTTTGTTAGAAAATGGTGGCTTCAGGTGAAAGCAGCTTGCAAAATCAAATTTATATATATTTTGGAACACGTGAAATTTGAAATTCTGTATGAACAAAGATTTATATTTATAGGTTTAAAAAAGAAGAACACAGGTCAATATAGGTTCTGAACTATATTAAATTAATGAGGTGGAGTGAATCCATGGATAAAGAAATGGAAGCGTTATCTCCACTTCTGTCAAATACAATTTAACAACAAAAGGTTAAGTGGGGAATAGAGGGCTGACTGTATTTTCTTTTTTTAATGTATGTCATGCTATGTATAGTTGTATTTTTTCAAGTGTTGCATTGATTTACGGATATGTCAGTCGATGTCAAAAAATATCTAAAAAGCAAAAAACAGAACAAAAAAACCGTGGCTTTTGTTCATGGTACAACTCTTCTAATCAGCCCTAAAGGAAAGAGTGGCAAGCCATTGTACCATTTGATTTTTCCTCCCTGAAAGCTGGATTCAGGAAAGTGCCAAAGTACAAGGCTTTCAAAGCCCTCCATGTTCCTAGTTTACTCTAAACAGCTGTTTTCCCCAGCTGGTCCTCATACACTTAACAAACATCAGTTGAGAGAGAATTGTTGAAAAATGACTTTGCCCACAAGAGTGTCCCCCAGGCAAACAGGGCAGCCTTAGAACTCAGCATATTGTGTGGCACATTAGAAGTCCTTGACTTGAGAACAGAATTTTCTAGGAAGTCACAGAAATCACCAGGCAATAATATAGTTTTATGCTCCCAGTAAATGCTAACACACTTGATAGGGAGGAGTTCTGTCCAAGTATATAAGATGTTAGTGTCTGCTTTGACAACAGAGGGCTAACAGATTCTTTGCAAAGTTTATTTGGGTATAGCTTAAACTATGTTTGTATTTTACAAGTTGACACATGCATATGCTGACTCCTTTTTATAGCTGGAAGGGGTGCTTTGCTTTGAGAGAAGTATTGGAAACACCTCGCCCTGTGCTTTTAATTTCTTTTGTATTATTTGCAGATTTGGAGAAATTTAAATTTGCATTACTCTGGTTAGGAAAGTGCTGGATATTTAAAAAAATTATGTTGCTGACACAAGTCGCAAGTCACCCTTTGTTTCAATACAGCTGACAAAAAATGGAAGGCAAATGCTATTTGTCTTCATTCAGAATTATATGGTTGCAGGATAACTCAGTTAAAAATGAACAGTTCAGGGAAAATAGATTGTTAGAAGGTGTATATATATATATATATTTGCAGCTGAAAGTGCTGCCACTTCAAGTACCTGGCATTCTTCCTGTGCTTCAGAAACAGAAAACAAAAATAAATCCATTTTTCATGGTGCTATGTTGTCTATCAGTGACCAGAGGGTCTCACCAGGTGGCATGATGTGTTATGGGCAGGCTAAAAGCATCCACAGACATTTTGTGCTCTCATTTTCTCATTTTGGTCTAGTGGTTAGGGAGCAAGACTCTTATCTGGGAATACCGTGGTTGATTCCACTCTCCCCTGTGAAGCCAGCTGGGTGACCTTGGGCTAGTCACAGTTCTCTTCTGAGCTCTCACAGCCCCACCTACCTCACAGGGTGTCTGTTGTGGGGGGAAAAACAGGAGGCTTTGTCAGCTGGTTTGAGTCCCCTTAAATGGATGAAAAAAGCAGGATAGAAAAGCCAACTCTTCTTCTTCCTCCTCTTCCTCCTCTTCTTCCTCCTCTTTTTCTTCTTCTTCCTCTTCTTCTTCTCCCTCTTCTAGATATGAGTGGCATTTTGCAAGTTGAAATTAAAACCAAAATTTTAGCATTGTCTGGGACTGAGGTCAAGTGTTTTAATCCAAGGAAGTCTATTTTATATGGCATGTTTTATTAATGAGCATGTCAGAAATCTAAGGAAGAACTATTAGCCAAATCGTCACACATGATAATTAATTGTGCTAGGTCCTGGTAAGGAGGATTTCCCCCCGATATGAATTTCTGTATAGTGTTCTGAGGAGGAACCTACTAGAGCAGAGATGCTCCTTAATTTTTAACCATGACTGGGTAAACTGATGGAGAATATTATTATTCAATGCTTCAGTAGCTTTGGTTTCCCTGAAGAACTGGAGGTGACCACAACCACACGTGTGCACTTAGAAATGAATAAACTAGGGTAAGAAAGCCAAAAATGTTCTCTCCTGGGACTCAGCTTGCTCTGCATCTCACAGTTTAAATGTAGAGAAAGGAAATTTGATCTTAGATCAGATTGCTAGCAGTGTGGATTGCTGACTTAGCTCTCCCCCTGCCTAACTTCATGTAGTGCTCTTTAGTCAGTTTGCTTCCTAGAAGTTGGAAGACTGACATTTATTGTTTGACTTAAATTGATGAAGAATTGTGACTGTTGTGTTATTTTTAAGGGCTCTTCATTGGGATTTGTTGGAGGAGGGCAAGATTTGTTCCCCTTTTAACTTTTGCTATGTCTGATTAAACAGGGAATAAGTCAGCATGAAAAAGAAAATCCAGCATCTCCGGCTTTCCTCTGCACGGGCTGGGTAGACCCCTGTTCTGTATCTGCACTGTTCCTGAAAAGTTATGCTATTTAAATAGAACAGTGCAGAACAGTGTCCATTTGAGCTTGGTATGCTGAACTGCCATGCTCAAGCCGAGAGATGAGAATGTAGGATTAGCAGTGATGCAGGTGCATAGACAGAGTTTCAAATCCACGACAGAGGCAAAAGTTCAGAGTCTAGACTGCTGGTGCCCTTGAACAATTACATGGAAAGAGTCCAGCTTATCTCTTACCTCAAAAAGATGTTCCTGGGGCAGTCCAAAACGAGCCCCCACCCCACCCCCCAATAGATTTATCCAAGGCCCAGTGTTGGAACCTCTGGCTGAAGTGCTAGCTAGAGCTCTTCTAATTCCAGTCTATCAAAACTTTAAAATAAAGCCCCAATCCCTAAATGTAGCATGCTGCTTTGCGGGGATCTGTTTAGAACCGTCTGCATGTTTAGAGTTTTTATGGCACTCCCAAGTGCAGACTTCTTAAAAAGATCAAAGAGAAGGCAATGGGGCAGCTAAATTCCAATGGGCCTAGTTCCTATGTGTGGATGGTAGGAAAAATCTTGATTAAAGGATCCATTAAAGGAAGGATTAGTTCTAATCATAACAGAAATAATGGGCAAAGGAATTACTAGGATTAAAACTGCTGTCAGCAGTTACCAGGCAGTTCTTTGCACCTGTAGTGTCTGGCCATTAAATTACACAGGCAATTTGGAATGCCCAGGAGACACGTTCTGGGAGAAAGGGGACACTTCCAAACACTTTAGTTACATGTTGTAACTTTGGCCAGATTCAGATCAAATGAGGATAAGTAAATGAAATGTAGTCTAGGAGCTTGGCAGTTTGCACTCAGATTTGTGGTATGAGGCTCCCTAAATAAACACCTTGAACACGTGGAATCATCCATGCAGGACAGCCATTTGTTTATACAGATCATCTCAAAACAAATTTAATATTGGCTGAACAGAGTAAATAGTCTTAGTAACTCAGTGTGCAACCACCTGACATGCTGGCTGTGAAATTGACTAAACTCCACTTTGTACCAGAGCACACCTGGAATGTTGTCATACTTATTTCACTATATTTGGATATCGCAGAAGAAAGCATGTGTTGTGGAATATCTGCACTTTATTCTGGAATATCTATATAGTGGAATAAGACCACTTTTATTTTTATCCTTCTTCAGCGCTAATTCCAGTCCGATTGGTTACAGCTTTAAAAGCTAAACCTTTTTTTTCTGGATTTTCCTCCATTTCAGGTTTTCCTTCATTTGGGCCAACACAAGATTAAAGTTTTAATCCCTTTTCAACTTGAAGGGAAGAGGGGAAAAAATAATGGAGCCAAGAGTCTGCCTATCCCCGCTTCCATACCTTGGAGGTGTGATGTTTTATCTTGTCCCCTCCTTCCCCCCTCAGATCTGAAGTAGGATTTTCTTAGCCACTGCCACTGTCAATGGGGCCCCCCATGCTGCCCCCCGCCCCTCTTTCTTTCACCACAGAAAGGTGTAACCAAGCTATTCCAGGCTGAGAACAGTCTGGATCCTGCCTACCTGAATCAGATTGAAATGAGAAGGTACAACCATGGCCTAAGTAACCATTGTCTAGATGCAGCATTTGAAGGCATTTCAAATAGCCTCTGTGCCAGCCTGTATTCAGAATTAACTAGGCATATTATACTTCTGACAACAAGTTAGCTTTTATGTCCTGTTTTTCTCACCCTTTCAAGCGAACTCAAAGCGGCAGACAAAGCTTTCTATTTTTCTCACCACAGCAGACACTCTGTGAGGTAGGATGGGCTGTAAGAGCTCAGAAGAGAGCTGTGACTAGCCCAAGATCATCCAGCTAGCTTCATGGAAGAGTCCGGAATCAAACCCGGTGATTCCAAGATAAGAGACTGGCACCCTGACCACAAGACCAGATTGGCCCAACAAGCTTTTATCTAATTATTCTGGCTCAGTTCGGGTGATGGAAAAATGAATTGCAGGGCTTTTGTTGTGATGCAAAAGAAAGCACACACACCCAATCCTATGGCTAAACACAGTAATTTCTTACTTCTTGAACAAAAGCAGGACCTGGTAGAAGTAAAAAACAAGAAATAATTGGCTGAGTAAGATGCCTGTAGCTTGATATTTTTTCTCAAAAGAGGAAAGAATGCTGCTTTAACCAAGGTAAAAGGAAAAAGTTTGCAGCCAGTCATCCCTGTGTCATTCTGAGTGGCCTGACAATAAGAGCTGATTAACTCCAGAGATGCATCTTTAAATGAATGTGGCTCTTTGTCAATGCCATCTTAGTTACTGTTGGGAAAGACGGGGAAGCATATTGTTTTGAAAAACAGCTTGGGGCTTAGCTGCAGACATCAGTTCAGTGTGTTCTGCCAATTAAAATGTTTTTATATGGAGTGACAGTCATCCTCCTCTTATTTTATTTCAAGAACTGGGAAGACAAAACGCTTTCCTTTTATCTTATCTATCTATCTATCTGTCTGTCTGTCTGTCTATGCATCATCATCATCATCATTATCTATATCATTTATCATTATAACCTCAGTTAAGGCACATATTTTGCATGTGCCTATATCTAAAATGTCTTCCCTTAGCAGGTTGAAATGGTACAAGCAGGTTTCATTGGCTGCATATTCCATTCCTCCCACCCCATATCTGCAGCTCTGCTGTTTGAAACCTGTACCTCGTTGGAAGTGGATCCCTCTAGATGTGATTGCATGAAAAGGGTTTTCCTGCATTCAGTCGGAAAACCTTGTTCTCAGCCAAGAAAGTTGCTGTCAGACCTATCAGAGGAGGTGGGATTGTATGAAGGGAGAAGGAGAAAATAATGTCCATATAGTCTCCCAAATCCACATATCAATAGATTTTGTGTAACACACTTGTTTTGTCATGATTGTTTTTTTAAAAAAAATATTTGGAGTTAAATCACGAATATATACATAAGAAAGTATTATGAAGAAGCAAGCCAAGAAAATAAAATAAACAATAAATCCCAGCAGCCAAGCTATTTGCTGTGGTGTTTTTTCTAATGCCTTTAATAGATACCACTCTGTTGTTCAATTTACATGTATTTTTATAATAAAATAATTCCCTCATTTAATTTTAATTATATTAACTTATAAAAGGCCTAGATCTCAGCCTCCCTCAATGTGTCTGAGCATCACCTACTTCAGAAATAAACCCCACTCTAGGAATAAAAAATGAGAACTCACTTTTGGGTTAGATAACGTGGAAATTGAATGTGCTTCTGAGGTGCTGTCTTCACTCTGAAGGTTGATCAAAGGTAGCTTGCATTGGGGCTGCCAGTTTTGAAGTTGGATTTTCCTGTTGTAAGTTTCCAAATATAAAAATCCTATTATACCAATTATAAATTGTATAAATTTGTTAGGGGTCTAATTTCCAAATAGCAGATAGGGTATTTTCTCCCCAGGATCATGATTTAAACTTAACGTTCTGCAGTGGCCAGTATAGCACCCTTAACAAGTTTTCAAGAACCTCCCTTCTGCACACTTTTGCAAACCCCAACCGTATACAGAAGGAAGGCTCCAAGGGTACATCCAGATAAGACGTATACTTTGCAGAGGCCTTGGAGCAGCTGTCAAGACAGCCAGACAGCTTTTAGAATCTACATGCTACCATTTTAAAGCCACTTTTGAACCGTGTTTTTCAGTGTGCTTGGAAGCAGCCTTTCAGAGTGTGTAGATGTAGAGTTGTTATTTATTTTATTTTATTATTTATATTTCTATCCTGCCCTATACCTGAAGGTCTCAG